>VZTZ01014102.1:153439-180957 GCA_013400955.1 Drymodes brunneopygia
CTCTGTCCCGTGGGTGAAGTGTGGGCTCTCTCTGTCCTGAGGGTGAAGTGTGGGCTCTCTCTGTCCCATGGGTGAAGTGTGGGCTCTCTCTGTCCTGTGAATGAAGTGTGGGCTCTCTCTGTCCTGTGGGTGAAGTGTGGGCTCTCCCTGTCCCATGGGTGCAGTGTGGGCTCTCTCTGTCCCGTGGGTGAAGTGTGGGCTCTCTCTGTCCTGAGGGTGCAGTGTGGGCTCTCTCTATCCCATGGTTGAAGTGTGGGCTCTCTCTGTCCCGTGGGTGCAGTGTGGGCTCTCTCTGTCCCGTGGGTGAAGTGTGGGCTCTCCCTGTCCTGTGGGTGCAGTGTGGGCTCCAGACACTCAGAGAAAGAGGAAGGAGCGATGCTCACGGTGACGGTGACGCCGCAGTCCTGTGACTGCTGGCACTGGGGCCACCTGCCAGGGAGCTGCCAGGGCCAGGCAGCAGGACTGTGCCTCTCTAAACAAGGGAATGCTCTTAGGGTTGGCTCGTCTGAGCTTCCAGCCACCCTCTGGCATGATTTTGTGGTTCTTGTGTTTAATCTCACTCTGCCTCTAAAGCAGAGTCTGGATTTTGCTGGGTTGTTGGAATCAGATCTGTGACAAAGCCGCTTGTGCTGCCCTTGTTGTTCGGGCAGGGGCACAGTGGTCAGTCCAGAACTGCTCACTTCAAATAATCCTGTTCCTCACACACAGAAAACACGGGGCATGACCTCAGGCTGTGCATTCCCAGCACGCTGGACTCCTGGAGTTTGAGCTGGGAACCAGCTCTCCCTGGTCATGTGAAACATCTCACCTGTCTCAGTACCTGTAACTTTTGTTTGGGCTGTTCCTTCAGAATCTCTTCCTGCTTCTGAGCAGTTCACAGCATTTGTGCTTCACGTTAAAATCCAAACCAGGCCAAGTAAACAGAACTGATACAAAGCAGGAGTGGGTCATTCTTGCTGTGTGGCTGTGTTTGGAATTCCTCAGGTACCCCCATCCCAGCCCACCTTTCATGCCCACAGCCAGGTGCATCCTCAGCCTCATGTGAAGTGTTGGCTTCATTTTTCACATGAATTGGTTGGAATTTGGCACCACAGAGCAGCCTTGTTTGTCCTGGTGGTGGCAGAGCTTTACATCTTGGTGGAGGCTGCATTGGCAACCCCTGCTGCTGGAAATGCACAGCAGGAAGGGAAGGGATGCTGCATGAGGGCAGCACAGGATTTGGGGAATCAGGTGAGCACAGTCTGGGGAAGGCTCTTGTTGATCTTGGTCTCTTTTCTTTCCAGGATAAAGATAAAGTTTCTCTAACCAAGACTCCAAAGTTGGACCGGAGCGATGGCGGCAAAGAGGTGAAAGAGCGAGCGACCAAACGCAAGTTGCCTTTCACTGTCGGAACAAATGGAGATCAAAAAGACTCGGATACAGGTACAGAAATGCCACCTTCCACCCTCAAATCCTGCCTGGTGGGAAGCATGCAGTGTGCAGCCAATCCATATGGAATTGTTGTATCAAATTCCCTGTGTTTTTTAACTGAAGGAAGAGACACAAGGGGTGGATAAGTCTGTCAGCCCACATGTGCACGTCTGTTCTTAGTGGTGTTTTTAGGTGGACCAAGCCATGGCTGTGTGAGGAGACCCCTTTCCTTCAGCTCTTGTCTGTCCTCCTTGTTTCTGACTATCCCAGTTCAGGAACTGTGGCTGGGACAAGCCATGGAGCAGGGCCTGCTTGGGAGAGCTTGGAAAACAAGGGAATAAAGCTGACTAGTCTTTAAAGGAAAATCAGCAAGTAGAATCTGGTCAAGCAGGTCAGTCTTGTAGCAGGAGAGTGGCTGGTGCACGAGGCTCCTGGATGGGCTGTTGGATTTCTTAGCAATTGGGAAGAGCTGTCATGGAGAAAATGGTGCTGTTTGGTTTTAAGGGGCCGAGCTGTGGATTTCTGGGCAGAGGTTTTTGTGGGTCCTTGTGTTCATTCCTAGGAAATCTGCATTTGGAAATAGTTCTAGTCAGGTAAAGCTCAGTGATTGTGTAAAGAGATAAAACAGGCTAAAATTTGAGAATGTGCTTGAAAATGGTGCAGGGGCTTTATTTGGTGGAGCTCTGTGGTGAGCCTGACGTGGGATGTGTCTCCCCTGGTTCAGGGGTCAGGAGGGCAGATTTGGGAGGGCCAGGAGTGCCACTGCAGCAGTGAGGGCTGTTCCACGGGCAGGACATGCTGTAGTGACGTGTCCTGAGGCTGGCCCAGTGTTTCCTGGGTTGGTGTTCCTGAACTCCCTGTCTGGGGGGAATGTTTCCAAACATTTGTTATTCTCTGAAACGTTGGCTGTTTGCAGGGTTTTGGGTTGCTGTGGTGTCTGCCTTGGGGTGTCACCTTTGCAGGGGTGGCCAGGGCCAGACAGAGCTGATCAGCCAGAGCTGGAGCTGCTCTTTGTCAAGGGTGTTTGTGCCACGTTCAATACTGGGTTGAGAGCTGGAGCCCAAACTGGCTGCAGGGCTGCCTGACCCTCGTGACAGCTGGGACGTCACGGCAGGGATCTGCTTTTCCCAGGGCTTCAGTCTCTCTCTGGCTGCAGAGATGTTGGAAATGTTTGCTCTGGCAGCAGCCACAAGGAAACCAAGTGCAGAGGAGAGCAGAGAGAGCTGCTGGGAGAGGCTGTGGCTGCTGGGTGGGAGCAGCAGCCCATGAGACCCCTCCTGCCCAGGGACTGCCCTGTTACCCCTCTGCCTTTGCAGCTGCATGACTCTTATCTCCAGACACGTCTTCTCCTTCCTCTGCAGAGCTCTTCCCCTTCCTCTGCAGGGCTCATCCTTCCTGGGGAAGTGGGTGAGCTGAGGGGCAGCAGCAGCTCAGCTCCCACAGGAGACCCAGGGAGGGGAGGGGTCATGGCACTCCCAGACCCATTTAAAGACAAACTGGGCTCTCCCAAACTCTGGGAAGGTGTGTGGAAGGTGCAGGCGAGTCTCAACGCCCTGTTTGGTGGGGACTGGGGAGGAAGTGACTCAGCCCCTGGGCTGGAGATCCCAGCAGGGAGCTGCAGATCAATGTGCACAGTCAGGCTGCTGCTTAGCAGGAGCCTGTTTCTCTTCCCTGACATCGTTTACTCCAGGAATCAGATGCTGGAGATAGGAAAAGACTTCCTGGCACCTTGCTCTGCTCTTGCACCTGTGGGGTGCAACTGTGGGGTGTTTCAGGCCTGTCTGGTCCTTGGCCTGGCTCGAGGTAGAGGCAGGTACAGACGTGTTTGTGGGTGCTCAGAAGCTGCAGGTTCTGGGGGTGGAGGGGACCCCCAGTTCTGTGCTGGTGCCATCAGTGGCACCTGGCTGAGGTGTGACAGGCAGGACAGGCTTTTGTCTGGGACAAGGGCTGCAGTGTCCCCACCCCATGTTCCTGCAGGAGGGGGAGGCTGCTGCTGCTGCTGCTTGTTGTGCTCCTCAGCTCTGCAGCCAGCCCTTGGAGGAGCGGGATTGCACCATCGCTGCTGGCTGACCCCGGCTGCTTTATGTAACGTGGTCGTGCTTCCCAGGCTGTGTCCATGGGCTGCTGGCTGTGCTTGAGGGGGTGTGCCAGGATGTTCCACATTCCACGTGGAATTCAGCTGGAAGGACGTGGGAGCTGGGAGCTAGCAGAGCTCTCTCCTTGCCTCTAGTGGGGTGTTTTTCTCCTCTTCAAGTGTTCAAACAATAGCGTGGATCCTCATCCTGATGTGTTGCAGTGACTCATTTTCCTCAGCACGGTGTGTGTTGCTTTTTTGCCGGATGGCTCTGGCTCAGCCTTGACGTAGGTGCTCCATGTGTGGGGTGAGAAACATCAGAGGTAGATTTATCTCCCGTGGAAGGGCAGCAAAACCCACCCTGGCCAGATGTGGGGCAGCAGCTGGTGCTGCAGGATGGTTTGGGATATTGGGAAGGAATTCCTCTCTGTGAGGGTGGAGAGGCCCTGGCACAGGGTGTCCAGAGAAGCTGTGGCTGCCCCTGGATCCCTGGCAGTGTCCCGGGCTTGGAGCAACCTGGGACAGTGGAAGGTGTCCCTGCCTATGGCAGGGGTTGGAATGAGATGAGCTTTAAGGTCCCTTCCCACCCAAACCACTGCAGGATTCTGTGGTGTGGCCTCCCAAAGGCACTCCTGGCCAGCACCATGCTGAGTGCATGGTTTGGTTATGGTTGGTTCAGAGCTAAATCTTTTAAAATCATCTCTCTCCAAATGGTTTCTAGAGCAACAGTTCTGCCTCTCGGGTTCCTCAGAGTTAACAAAATAAACTGTCTTTAGGAAAAAAAAAAAAGATGGCATCGAGCCGTGAGCCTCCAGACTGTGCATGTTACAGCTCCAGCACTGTGAGAACAGCATCTCCGTGCCTCAGACTTCTCCTCCTTCCTTCTCCTTCCCTGGTGTGGCATCTCCCCACATCCACAGGCGCTGCCCAGAGCCTACGTGCTGCCTGGCAGCCTCCGAACCAGCACAGCCAGCTTTTCTCCCAGCAATTCCAGCAGCGCCGCGTGCCGCGCCGGGAGGGGGCTTCAAACCCGGGAATATTGGATAATTGTGGTGTTAACAAACAGGCAGGGAGAGGGAGCAGCGGGGAGAAGGGAACGGTCCTGCTGGGAAGGCACCTGGCAGCAGAGGTGGGCACGGGCGGCTGGCGCAGCGGTGCCGTGGCTGCGGCGCTGAGCCACGGCTGAGTCACGGCTGACTCAACGGCACCAGACTGCCGGCGTGGGGCCGGGCACTCCCCACCTCCCTGGGGCTGGGACGGGATGGATCCGCACCAACAGGTCCCCTGGCTGCACGGTGGGACAGGTCATGCAGCTGGAGGGCAGCTGCGGGGTGCACGGGGCGCAGAATTCCGTGTGCCCGCTCCTCCCGCGGGTGGCTCCCTTAGCTGGGTGTCACGCTGTCACTGGAGTCCCTTGGCTCGGGGTGCAGCTGTGGTTTCCAGGCCTTTAGTCATCAGCAGCGAGAGTTGGGGCTCACTATGAAGCTCGGAGCACGCTGAGATAATTTTGGTTTCTGACAGCTCTGCCTGGGAGCTGGGAAGGCCTGAGCGAGGCTGGGTCAAAGCTGGTGCTCACCGTGGGGTCCCACTCCCTTCCTGGGTGCCCAGCTCCCTCCCTGTGTGTTCCAGTCCCTTCCTCTTTGTCCAGTTCTCTCCCTGTGTGTCCATCTCCTTCCCTGGAGGAATAAGGGAGAGAGAAACCCCCACCAGCTCTCCAAGCTGGTCTGTGCATATCAACCTTCCCGGGCTCCAAGGGCTCTCCAGGAGCCCAAGGCTGATTCCGGGGATTTGTGGCCGGCCAGGGAGGTGCTGTGGTGGACAAGGGCCAGTGTGAATATGGTTGGCAGGAGCTGGCCTCGGAGCTCCAAACTCCTTCTCTCTAATCCCCCGGGGTTGTTACGTGACGCTAATTAGTAGGTTAGAAAATGCTTGATGAATCAGCTGACCCAAACCATCCTCTCCTGGAGCCGGCTGCTGCTTGCCCAGTGCTGGAGTGTTGGGAGCAGCACGGCATGGGAACGGGCTCGTTAGTCCCCAGTCGGCAGGGCTGGCCAGGGAAGCCGTGAGAAGCAAATTGCTGGCTTGTTAAAAAAGGCATCTGCATCCCACAGTGGTGTTTGTGCCATTCCCCGTGCCTGGCTGAGCTCCGGTGTGTGCAGCTGGGGGCTGCAGCCCGGCTTGCTTCGCTTGTGTCGTTTCAGTCCTTTTACTAAAATAGTAAGAAACTGTTCTCACCTAGCAACCAGGGAGAGAGTGAATGTCAGAGCTTCTCCCTGCCTAGCTGGGCTCCATAATGCTGGTACAGTGTGGGGAGCCTGGCACACAGCAGCCTTGAGATCACCCTGAGAAACTCCCCGTGTGCAGCAGCCATCTGGGAAGGGCTGCGCAGAAAACCAGGTCGTTTTATGACAGGAGCTGCCATAAATCTCCCTCCTCCCCCCTCGTCACCTCCTTAACATGCAGAGGGAGAGGTTGCAGTGTGCTGTGTCTCTGTGAACCAAAAATCTATCAATGATGGCTTTTTCCTTAATACAAGAGCTTTTATCAGCGCTGTCTGCAGAGTGTCCTGGCCCCAGCTCTGGGAAGGGAGGGCTGGCCGGAGCCTTCCTCCCCGTCCTCCCTCCTCCAGCTCTTTCTATTTCGTGGGAAATGAACGGTCTGGACTTGAAAATTGGTCTTGCTCTGAATTGCTCACTTTTAACATGGAGATGGTTGTTTCTGATGAAAGCCTTTGGGTTCCTCTCACAGCATTTTGGGAGCCAGTGGCCTCTCTGTGAAGGAGCTGCTTTCACACATCAGGGCACAGCTGTGGGGTCTGGCCTGCAAGTGTAGGGAGAACACCTGGATTTGGATCACAGGCTGTCACACAACATTAAACCTCTCTAGTCAAATTATATTTTAGAATACTGCAGGCAGTGGGGTCGGGCCCTGCAGATCCTCATCCCCAGGGAGCCCAGCTGAGCACTGGGGACAGTGGGCTCAGCTGCACACAGTGACCTGACAGGGTTATAAAGGGGCTTGTTCCTCCTACTGGCACCTTTCCTCTGCTCCTGACTCACAGCCAAGGTCTCCACCATCCTTCCCAGCAGTGTGGGATGAGGCTCTGCCTCTGGTCCTCCATCCTTCAGGTTGGGAATGAGCTCCCCACTGTATGGGAGCAGCTCAGGGTGCCTCCTGTCAAGGCAGACCTTGCTTTTTCTCTTGTTTTCCTATTTGGCTCTGGGTTGATAAACCAAATCACCCCCTGGCTGTGCCCCTGGTCCATTGGCACTGCAGCGTGCCCATCACCTCCTGGTGCCAGTGTGTCCCCCCCAGCCCAAGCTGTGTCCTCTCATTCCAGGGGTCTCCTGCTCACCCTCCTCACCGAGCTCTTTGTCTCTGAGTTCTGGCCTGTCCTGCTCCCTCTCTTGTTTGTCCACCTGAGCCATGGTGCTGCTTCCCATTTCGTGCCGCTCCTGCCACCTCCAGCTTCCCTCTCAGCCTGCTTGTATTTCAGTTCTGGAGTGCCCCAGAGCCCTGGCACGTGGTGGGACTGTGCTGCTGTCAGCCTTTCACCTCCTGAGCCATCAGGCCCACACTGCAGGTGCCCTGGGAGTGCATCCCCAGGCCACGGTGCTGGACCTGCCCTCCCTGCTGGGAGCCGCCGTGCTCCGGAGCGCTCCATGCCCTGCAAGTTCTGCAGCAGGAATGAGTCACTCTTACGCAGGCTGGGCCGGGCTGGGCTGGGGGGAGCGCAGCCTGTGAGCTCTCCCGGGGGTGCAGTGCAGTCTCTGTTGCTGTCTGTGCCGCTCTAATTTATTCCTATTGATCTCCTGGCCGTGCTGGCTCGGCGCAGCAGCGCTCGCAAAGCCGCTCTCGCCGCTGAGCCGGCGCTCGGCGTGGCCGTGCGGTGCCGAGGCGTTGGGCACGAGCTGCTGCTTTGGGAATGGTATTTTTCCTCAGGGTTCCACCTTCCGTGCGTGTGTTGTCATGCCGAGCAGCGGGAGCAGATGCTTTCTGCATTACTGGGTGTGCTGCGTGCGTGGGGAGCGAGGAGCCGCGCGGCTCCGGTGTCCCCACGGCCTGCCAGCGTCTCACCGGGCCTTGGAGAAACCTCCGAGAGGTTTTCCAGCATCTCCTTCCTCCCCTGTCTCTCTCCGTTTCAGCTGGGGCTGGGTTCAGCCTGTTTCTGCACACAGAGCAGCGCTGAATCCCTCTCAATCTGCCCTGGCATCCCTGTGGAGCTGCCGAGGCGCTTCCAGCAGCCCTGGATTTGTGCTCCCCATTGCAGCACTGCCCGGAGTCTCGTGTGGGCACGAGATCCACCCTCAAGCTAATGCTCAAACCCCTTTGTGCTGGGAATCTGCTCCTGCTCTGCCTTTGCAGCCTCTCGAGCTCCGTGTGATGAAAAGCAGGAGCAGTTCCCAGCTCAGCTCCTGCTTTCCCCTTTAAGCCTGCGCACGCGGTTCCTGCTGGCGTCAGCGCGAGGGAAGAGCCGAGCAGGATCCCCGAATTAAACCAGGGCTGATGCTCGGGAGGTTTGCAGAAGGGCTGAAGCAAGCAGCAAACAAGCTGCTTTAAAAATAGCTGCATGGAGGTGTGGCTCATGCCGGGCTCACGGAGCATCCGTGGGCTGCCGTGCTCTTCCTCCCACTGGGATCTGTGTGCACGGTCCGATGGGCACTGGGGGCTCCCTGCCTGCACACCCCCCCGTGTCTCTGGGCTTTGTGCTTGCTAAAGGGGTTTTAGTGTGAAATCAGCTTTTTTTTTTTTTCTGTCAGCCGAGCTGGGTAACGTTGGGAGAGTCTCTCTCCAGTCTCTCCATGTTGCTGCAAGGTGTTCAGAGGCACAGTTAATTGGAGGCACAGGAGCAGCCTGCAGGAGCCAGCAGGAGTGGAGATCTCTGGGCAGGGACATTTAATCTGCTGAAAATCTGATTCTGAATAAAATCCTCGGGGCTGAAATAACACACGTGCAGCTCTGTGAGCCTGGGACCAGCCAGGGCCAGGAGAGCCAGCCCAGTGCCAGGCAGGACTCTCACCCTGCTGAGGCTCAGGATGGGAAGATGTTTCAGACCCACTCAAGGGTTTTGCTTCCATGGTCGCTCCACGTTGCCTGAGGATTGTGCCATGCAGGGAGCCAGGAGCTGCCCACGCTGCCCACACCGGGGTGCTGGCACTGGAGCCATCGAATCACAGAATCCTGGAATGGCTTGGGTTGGAAGGGAACTTAAGACTCATCTCCATGAGCAGGGACACCTTCCACTGGACCAGGTGTGACATCCCACCCTTTAGGGCTGCTCCAGGTCCCATCCAGGGCCTTGAGCCCTTCCCACCAGGAAGCACGAGCCCAAGTCCTCAGCTGCCTCCCCATAGCAAGCGAGAGCGCGGCAGCCGCTTTCCAATTTATTTTTATCTTGTTGATCACATACTTTGTAATGTTAAATGTTCTGTGGAGGAGGAAATTTCTGCAACTGCAGAATGAATAGGAGTTTAGGGGGTTTCGGTTGAACTTGATAATCAATTTTTGCAAATCCCAGGCTCGTGCTGACAACCTGCAGCAGCCAAGGGATATTAATGAGAATGTTCCCATTCTAATTGTGGCTCCGTACGTGCGGAGCAGCCCTGGGCATCGTGTACTTCAGGGACTCTGCCTGGTGGCACTAGCCAAGATGTGACCCCTCAGACGTCTTCATGCCTGGTTTTGGGGCATGGCTGGATGTGGCCAAGGCTGGGGGAAGCCAGGTTTGATTGAGCAGGGTTTAAGCTAGTTTGGAGCAGCAGCTGAGAGTCTCAGGAGGGGCAGGGAGGTGCTGCACACATGGATCAGGTGTCCCTGTGTCCCCTGACAGGACACAGGGCAGCAGCGTGGCTCCTGGAGCCTCCCTGCCAAAGTTCTCTTCCCGTAAGCACACTGGATTTAATTTTATTTTAAGCCATTAAAAAACTGTCCTATGATCTGATTTCATCTTCCAGCTCTGTTACAGCTGCCAGGATGACCAAAATGTGGTTTCAGAGCAGACTGGGATTCGCCTTCAATGCAGACATGTTTCCAGGGCTTGCATTTCATAGAATCATGGAATGGTTTGGGTTGGAAAGGACCTTACAGCTCATCTCATCCCTCCCCTGCCATGGGCAGGGACACCTTCCACTGTCCCAGGCTGCTCCAGACCCTGTCCAGCCTGGCCTTGGGCACTGCCAGGGATCCAGGGGAAGCCACATCTTTTCTGGGTAATAAGCTTTGAAGAGAGGTGGCCGTTCTCTCAGGTTAAGAGGTTCCCTGGAACAGTTGTTATTTCTTAGAAGTCCAGGATCCCAGGAGCAGAGGTCAATGGAAATCACCTGCTCCAGGGTGGGCCCTGAGCAGCAGAGGTTGGCAGCTCTGTGCAGGAACCAGGAAAGGTTTCTGTGCCTCAGCCGCGGGAGCTGCGAGCGGCAGGAATAGAACAGAACATCCCCACCTGCTGCTGCCCTCCTCTGCCAGAGACCTCTCCTCAGCTGCAGTTTGGTGGCTGAAGGAGGAATCCTGTGCTGTGGTGCAGGGTCTGCTGGCCAGGTGTGACCCCATCAGTTGGCTGTTCCTCCTGCCCCACTGGATCCATCCCGCACCACAGGGATCCATCCCTCTCCACAGGGCTCCATCCCTCACCACAGGGATCCATCACCCCCCAGGGATCCATCCCTCACCACTGGCTTCTGTCACTCACCACAGGGATCCATCCCTCTCCACAGGGATCCATCCCTCACCACTGGGTTCTGTCACTCACCACAGGGATCCATCCATCACCATGGGGATCCATCCCTCACCACAGGGATCCATCCATCACCACAGGAATCCATCCCTCACCACTGGGTTCTGTCACTCACCACAGGGATCCATCCATCACCATGGGGATCCATCCATCACCACAGGGATCCATCCCTCACCACTGGGTTCTGTCACTCACCACAGGGATCCATCACACCCCAGGGATCCATCCCTCACCACTGGGTTCTGTCACTCACCACAGGGATCCATCCCATCACAGGGATCCATCCATCACCATGGGGATCCATCCCATCACAGGGACCCATCCCTCACCACAGGGACCCATCCCTCACCACAGGCTTTTCGGGGCTGTCAGTCCCATGCTCAGAAAGGCTTTCAGCTACCTGTGGCACTCACAGCTCGTGTCCCTGTGTCCTTGTCCCACAGAGAAGCAGGGTCCCGAGCGGAAGAGGATTAAAAAGGAGCCCGCCACCAGGAAGCCTGGGCTGCTCTTCGGCATGGGCCTGTCGGGGATCCGGGCTGGGTACCCGCTCTCCGAGCGCCAGCAGGTCGCTCTCCTCATGCAGATGACAGCAGAAGAGTCTGCAAACAGCCCAGGTGAGACTGGGGATGGGGTTTGTTCTCAGGGGTGGGCACACAGGTGGGAGCTGCAGCGAGAGGTTCCCAAACGCCCGGAATTCCCGGGGTCACCAGAGGTTCAGGTGCAGCTGCAGGGCTGAGCTGCCACCCCTGGTGTGGTGCAGGGGGTCCCACAGGGCTCTGCAGGTGACCCCAGGTGTCACTGGGATTCACACGTGGCTCTGGCTGCCCTTCCTTTTTCCAGTGTCCCTCAGGCCCAATCCAGGCCACCACCCAGCCCATCCTGGCTGCTCAGCTGGAGCTTTGGTTCCATGGGAGCCTCCTCCACCTCAGCTCTGTGTTTCCCACTGGCCTCTCAGGCTATCTCAGAGGATTGTGAATAAAGACAAAATAACATCCTCTGTAGGTTTTTAATGTTTTTTCTCTTGGAACAAGATAAGATGTGTAACCACCACAGCTGTAGCTTGAGGTGTGGAGCAGCTGGAATGTGTTTACCACGGATTTTGTGTTTTAGTAATTTTTATCTGTTGCAAACGTGCCCCCCCCCCACCAAGTTTTTGGAAGCTCTGTGCTATCTGTGTGCTCACATCCACATCCTACACACAACACTGCAGCTTTTAGCCAAAAAAACACCAATCTCGCTGCTTATGTTGCTGTTGTTTGGGAACACTAAAAGGGAAAAAAGCTGCAGAGCATTCCAGTGTTCTCCCAGGAAATGCAGAGTCTCCTCCCAAGGCCGTCAGACCTCACATGTGCTCGGTAAAAGGCCACTTCCCTCGGGAGCTGAGGTTTGAGGGTAAGGAGCTGCATTGTCTGCTCCCAGATCACGGGATTGCCCACAGGGTTTGCCAGGACTGCAGCTCTCCAGTGGGTCTGGCAGCCCCGATTCCCCTCTCCGTGGGACACACACAGGCTGCTCTGTTCACATCCTCTCCAGAGCCTTGTGGTGGATTTTTTGGGAAGAGCCGAGACGAAACGCGATACACGAGCTCCCTCTAAGGGCTCAGGAGTTCTTTGGAATGGCAGCTCCCTGACGCTGTTTTCTCCCCTCCCTGCAGTTGACACAACACCAAAGCATCCCTCTCAGTCTACAGTTTGTCAGAAGGGAACTCCCAACTCTGCCTCCAAAACCAAAGATAAAGTAAATAAGAGAAACGAGCGAGGAGAGACTCGGCTGCATCGCGCTGCCATCCGCGGCGACGCCCGGCGCATCAAGGAGCTCATCATCGAGGGTGCAGATGTCAATGTGAAGGACTTTGCAGGTAACAGCCCAGGAATCACAACTTCCTCCCACCTGCTTGCGTGTTCCACCTCCGAGAGTGACTCCCACCAGAAAAAGCAGTTTGTTTCTAACGCGGGGTTGCGCCTCGGGAAGAGGGGATTTGCCAGAAATTGTGGTTTTGCTCTTTGAAGAGGAAAAAGTCTTTTTGCCTTTTAAAAAAACAAACAACAACAAAAAGCCACATAGAAAATCCCCCAAAGTATCCATTCTCTTGTTGGAGTTTGGGAGCAGAATTCCCAGGCTGCTTGAGGTGGTGAAGCTGGGCTGGGCAAGATCCAGAGAATCCCTGGAGCTGTTGGGGCTCCACACACCAGAACTGACCAGGCCTCTCCAGACCATTTCCTTCTGCCTTTGGGAGTGCCATGTTGAAAGTCTGGAGGGGGATTTGCAAAGGGAAGTGGGCTGGTTTAGCTCTGTTTTTACTTAAAATAGAAGGGATTATGTGCACAGAAATACTGCTGAGAGTGGGTTTGTGAAGTCATCACTCTGGAGTTGGGGGGCTGATGCTTGTGAATTTTTGGGAGTTGTTTTTAAGGAGTGAATGTGGGGGTGCTACTGATGGGGAGGGAATGTGAAGGGCAAGGTCAGGCTCCCACCAGGCACCCAAATTGGAGGAGCTGTTGACCATCCTGACCCTCAGCTCAGGAGTGGCACCACCTCCTCCTCCTCCTTCTCCTCCTCCTCCTCCTCAGCAGTGCTGCCAAGCTCCTGCTGAGAGTGGTGGGATGGGATGGGAACAACCCCAAGTCCTGCAGGGAGAAGGCAGCCATGGGATGCTGGTGAAGGGGTGGTGAAGGTGCCGTTCAGTGGGGCTGGATCAGCCTTTCTTCAGCACAGCCACGAGCTTGACTTTGCTGTTCCCTTCGCACGATTTTGGGGCTATAAATAGATGTGGCTGTTCCTCCTCCCGAATGATTAATCCCAGTGCCAGACTGAAGTATCAGTTGTGATTAGTTCCGGGCACAGGTGCCCCCTCCAAAGGCTCCAGGGGAAGGTAACGGAACGCGCTCCCACGGCGCTATCAGCAAAACACCGGAGCAGCCGCGCTGGGGAACTTCAAAACAGGCTCTGCTTAAAAATAGTCTGTTTGAACACGATAAAGTATTTTGTTCTGTGCTCTTCAGAGATTTGTTTGAGAGCTGGAGCCGCTGTTACTGTGGAGACCCTGCTGTTTGATCTCCCCCCGAGCCCAGGACGGTGTTCCTGTGTTTGGAGAGCACCCAGAAGATCCGTGTGGGGGCTGTCTCTGCAGTTCTGAGCTCAGGCCTCAGGGTTTCCCTTAGAGAGATTGGAACCTGAAGTCAAACCTAAAGACCCTTAAGAGAAGGCTAGAGAGGGATGTTTCACAGGGGCATGCAGTGGCAGAACAAGAGGGAATGGCCTTAAGCTGACATAGATGGGATATTAGGAAGAAATTCTTCCCTGTGAGGGTGGTGAGGCCCTGGCATAGATTGCTCAGAGAAGCTGGGGCTGCCCCATCACTGGAAGCATTGAAGCCTGGGTTGGATGGGGCTTGGAGCAACTTGGCATAGTGGAAGATATCAAGTGGAAGTGGGACAAGACAAGCATTAAGATCCCTTCCAACCCAAACCATTTTCTGATGGTATAAAGGGGAGCGGATTTAAGACCTGCCTTTCACATGACATCAGCAGTTCTCCTGATTTCCCATATAAAACTTTCCATTTCCTGGGGCTGTGTCCAGTCTGGCAGATGCTCTGTGGAGTGACCAGAGGGAGAAGTGGGATTGATTCTGTGCCTGCAGGGCAGAGCTGCAGGTCCCTTCCTGCTGTGCCGTGGGGATCCGGGCGAACGCGGCCAGCTTGGCCATCAGAGCCCTGAGCACACTGAGCCTGGAGGAGACTCTCCCTGTGTCTCAGTGTCACTGTGAAGGTGGTGCCGTGTCCTGAATGTCCCTGTCCTTGCAGGCTGGACGGCGCTGCACGAGGCCTGCAACCGGGGCTACTACGACGTGGCCAAGCAGCTGCTGGCGGCGGGCGCCGAGGTCAACACCAAGGGGCTGGACGATGACACCCCCCTGCACGACGCGGCCAACAACGGCCACTTCAAGGTTGGGCTGCTGGGATTCACTGCTGTGCTTCAAGTTATTCTTTTGGAAACTTGTGCTTCGAGCAGCCCACTGTGAAAACATGGATTTTGGGGTGGTTTTGTCTCGTTTCCCATGGAATGGGCAGGGATTCATGGTCAAGGCCAGGCTGGACAGGGCTTGGGGCAGGCTGGGTTGGTGGAAGGTGTCCATGCCTGTGGCAAAACGTGGTATGAGGTGGGCTTTAAGGTGCCTTCCAGCCCAAACTGTTCACTGATTCTGTGAATTTCCCTGTCTCAGAGCTGTTGAGTGTTTTACTTGTTGCTCCCCTGCACAGGGGATAGTTCATTCTTCTGGAACTGGGACAGGAGCATGATTTTGTGCATTGTTCTTCCCCCTTCTTTCCTGCCTGGGTTGATTCTTAGAATCACAGGATTGTTGAGCTTGGAAAAGACCTCCAAAATCATCGAGCCCAACCATTAACCTGATGCTGCCAGTGTACCACTAAACCCTGTCCCTAAATGTTTTTTGGACACTTTTCAGGGTTGGTGATTCCACCGCTTTCCTGGGAGTGTTGCTGGGGTTTCTCTCTTATGTTAATACCACAAGCTGTGTCCTGAAGACATCACTCTTTTAGTTATGTATGAAAACCATGCAAAAAAATCCTGGAATCAAAGCATCGTGAGCATGTTCAAGCCTCAGTTTCTCTTTTCAGGTGGTGAAGTTGTTGTTGCATTATGGAGGGAATCCTCATCAAAGCAACAGGAAGGGCGAGACACCTTTAAAAGTAGCGAACTCTCCCACCATGGTCAACCTCCTCCTGGGGAAGACCACGTACCCCTCCAGCGAGGAGAGCTCCACAGGTGAGACTGGCCTTTCTGTGGCTGTGGCAGTGCCACTCGTGGCCTGCAGCTGTCTGTTAACACAGAGCCCTTAGGAGGACAGTGCAATTAGACTCTTTTCAGATGCTGCTGTAGTCAGGAGCTCCCCTGTAGCTGTAACCCAAATTCAGACAGTAA
The DNA here is from genome assembly GCA_013400955.1 of Drymodes brunneopygia. NCBI lineage: Eukaryota > Metazoa > Chordata > Aves > Passeriformes > Petroicidae > Drymodes > Drymodes brunneopygia. The sequence continues at coordinate 168,595 of VZTZ01014102.1, forward strand.
CCACCAGCTTTAGCTCAGGGGACTGTTTGCCCTGGAAGCCAACATTCAGATCACTTCTCTGGTGCAGTTGGGGTGTAGGATTGGAAGCCAGTTGTAGGTAAATGGATGTCTTACCTTGAGAAGGTGGGTAATTCCAGTGGAGAGGAGGAGGTTTGCATGCCCGCCCTGTGTTCCTGTCCCTTGGCTGTCCCAGCACTGGTGTTTCAGGTTCTGCTCCTGGGCTGTCCCTGCCGGAGCCTCTTCCACCAGTGCCACCATTGTGGGACACTCTGCAGCTTTTAATTAGTGCAAATTAGTTTCCAGTCTTTTGGGGAGCCTTGACCTACACTGGGTGCAGTCATAACCCTGTTCCAAAGTTCTCGTGATACACCCAGGATGTTATTTTGAGGAACATCCCATGAAGGTTGCAGCTGGAGGAGTTTCCTTTCGAAAAGATCCCCCAGCCTGGCATTCTGAGCTGTTGGCTGCCACCTTGCAAAGGCTGGGTGAGGCCACAGGGTATCAGGGCTGTTTGCTGGGGTTGGTGTCTGAGGGGATCAGTGATGTTCCCTCCCCAGAACCCCTGGCAGTCCTTAACACGCTGTTCTTCTCTCTCTGCAGAGACCTCAGAAGAGGAGGACGCCCCTTCCTTTGCTCCCTCCAGCTCCGTTGATGGCAATAACACAGACTCAGAGTTTGAGAAGGGTTTGAAGCACAAACCCAAGGCCCAGGAGCCCCCCAAAACCATCACCCCGGTGAAGGATGAGTACGAATTCGATGAGGACGATGAGCAGGACCGGGTCCCGCCGGTCGATGACAAACATTTGCTGAAAAAGGATTACAGGAAAGAGACTAAAGCAAACAGTTTCATTTCCATACCCAAAATGGAAGTGAAAACTTATACTAAAAATAACACAATTACACCAAAGAAAGCTGCCCACCGCATCCTGTCGGACAGCTCGGACGAGGAGGAGACCAGCGTGGCCGTGGGCACGGGGGAGAAGCTGCGCCTCTCCACCCACTCCATATTGCCCAGCAGCAAAATCCGGGAGCCCACCAGCACCAAGGCTCCCAAGGAGAAAAGCAAAGTAAAAAAGAAGCGGAAGAAGGAGACAAAAAGCAAAGAGGTTCGGTTTGGCAAAAAAAATGACAAGTTTTGTTCCTCTGAATCAGAGAGTGAAAACGTGGAGAGTGAGGAGGATGATAGAGACTCTCTACAGAGCTCTAGCTGTGTAAAGGACTCAAGGCTAGTGCTAAAGGAATCCTCCTTGTTTAACTCTCTGTCTGCCTCATCGACCTCTTCACATGGGAGTTTAGCATCCCAGAAACATAACCCCAATCTTACAGAGCAGCACTCCAAGCACTGGAGGACGGACAATTGGAAAACCATATCTTCTCCAGCTTGGTCAGACGTCAGTTCCCTATCGGACTCCACCAGGACGAGGCTGACGAGCGAGTCAGACTACTCGTCCGAGGACTCGAGCTTAGAGTCACTAAAGCCAGTCAGGAAGAAACCAGAGCACAAAAAGAAAAACACCCCCCACAACACTGTTTCTGAGAAAAAGAATTCATTCCATAGCAATGTGGATGGAGCAATTCCAAAGCTGGACAAGGAGGGGAAGGTTGTTAAAAAGCATAAAACAAAACACAAACATAAAAACAAGGAGAAGGGGCAGTGTCCCGTCAGCCAAGACATTAAAATAATCAAAACATTTTCTTTTGAGTTTGAGGACTCTAAACAAAAGCCTGAGAAAGGCTTGATAGTAGAGACAGAAAATCCAGTCGAAAACAAGTTGAAAGTGCTAAAGCACGATCGGGAGCATGGTAAGAAGGAGGAAAAGCTCCCCAAAGGTAAAGCAGAGGAGAAGGAGTGGTTGTTTAAAGATGAGACTGGAAAATCCTCAAAAGAGGAGAAATCGTTAAGAAAAATCAAAGATGGTAGTAAAGACCTGAGCAAATCCTTCAGAGAAGGATTGAGTAAATCAGAAAAAGAGAAACCTGTCAAGGAGAAATCTCCCAAGGAGGAGAAGCCGAGGATACACAAGGAGGAGAGAAAGAAGAAGTCAAAGGACAAGCAGTCCAAATCTGAGAAGAAGAATGAGCTGAAGGAGGAGAAGGTTTCTAAACTAGAGAAAGAAAAATCCTTCAAGGAAGAGAAGGAGAAATGCAAAAAAGAAAAACTTTACAGGGACGAGTCTGGGTTTGATGAGTTTAATAACAAAACTCAGTTTGCCGAAAGCGAGGACACAAAGTTCAGCCTTTCGGACGATCAGCAGGAGAGGTGGTTTTCAGACTTGTCCTCTGATTCATCCTTCGATTTCAAGGGTGAGGACAGCTGGGATTCTCCAATAACGGATTTCAGGGAGATTAAAAATGACACCGTGGCAAAACTAATCATAGAACCCGTGAAAGAGGAAATTAAAGACAAGAAAAAGGAAAATAAAATGAAAGAGAAGAAGGAGTACAACGAGAAGAGGAATGAAAAGGACACTTTCTTGAAAAAGAAGGAGAGGGATTACGTGGAGAAAAGCTCAGAGAAGAAAAAGGACCAAACAGACAGACATAAAGTTACTCCCAGCTATTTGCCTGAAAAGGATAAGAAAAGGAAGGATTCTGTGGAGACTGGCAAGGAGAGGAAAGAAAAAGACACAGGTGAAACCAACAAAGACAGAAAAGATTCCTCTGACGGCTCTAAAGAGCGGAAAGATCCCAAGACGAAGCAGGAGGAGCCCTATCGAGATGACTTCAAGGAGTACGGCTGTGAAACATTCTTCAAGGATAAGTCTGACCCTGAGTTCAGTGGGAAAACCCTGGAGAGTTGGGAGAGGCACCATTCTGGGAAGGAAAAGGAGAAGAAAGATGCTCCTGATAAAGAAAAAAAAGAAAAGGTGAAGCCAGAAAAATACAAGGAAAAATCCAAAGAAGGCGACAAGGAGAAAAATGAAAAAGCTGCTCCAGAGAAAATCCTGAAGGACAAAGAACTAGAGAAGAGTTTCAAGGAGAAGAAGGAAACTAAGGAGAAGTACAAAGACCTTCACAGCAAAGACAAGGAGAGGAAGAGTTCCTTCGACCAGGTGAAAGAGAAGAAAGAGAAAAACTTCTCCACGGACAGGGACGATTTCTCCGAGAAGAAGGATGAGAAGAAGGGCAAGGAGAAGAGCTGGTACAGCATCGCCGACATCTTCACGGATGAGAGCGAGGACGAGAGGGACGATTACAGCCTGAGTGGGTTCAAGGTCAGTGACTCAGCTGGGTCCGAGGTGCATCGCCTGGACAGCCTGCAGGACAAGGACGACGGCGCGGCGGCCGAGAAGGAGCTGTACCCCGACAAGCACCGCAAGTACTCCTCCGACCGGCAGCACTCGGAGAAGCAGAAGGATAAGGAGTCCAAGGAGAAGAAAAAGGACAAAGGAACTTCGGAAGGGGGAAAGGAGAAGAAGGAGAAGGGTTCCTTTGAGAAACACAAAGAGAAGAAAGATAAAGACTCCAGTGAGAAGTACAAGGACAGGAAGGAGAGAATGTCCATAGATTCCACTCAGGAGAAGAAAAACAAGCAAAAGCTCCCAGAAAAGGTTGAGAAGAAGCACACCAGTGAGGACAAGGTGAAAAGCAAACATAAGGAGAAGCCAGACAAGGAGCATTCCAAAGAGAAGAAGTCTTCAAAAGGAGGGGAGTCGGAGAAGAGCCTGCTGGAGAAACTGGAGGAGGAGGCTCTGAATGACTACAGGGATGACTCCAATGACAAAATCAGTGAGATCTCCTCTGACAGCTTCACGGACAGAGGGCAAGAGCCAGGACTCACCAGCCTCTTCGAGTCCAGTTCTAACCTCTCTCTGACCGATGCCGCTGAAGAAAAGTTTAAGGACTCTCTCCCTTTACCCTGCCTGCAGGACAAACTCAAAGAGAAGGAGAGGCACCGACATTCCTCATCTTCCTCAAAGAAAAGTCATGAGAAGGAAAAAGCAAAGAAAGAGAAGACAGAGAAAAAGGAAAAATCAGAAGAATTCAAGGACTCCAGCAGCAGAAAGGATTCCACTCATTATGAAAAGGATTTCTCTGTGGATGGCGAGGCTTTTGGCTCTTCCTACAACATGAAGGCAGACGCTGATGAGGAACCGGAGAAGAGCATTGATTACTTATTTTCTGAAAAGAAGGATAAAAATGATTCTGAAAGAGAGTTGTCAAAGAAGGCGGAGAAAGAAAAGACTTACGGTTCCAGCACCATCAGCACAGCTAAAGAGAAAAAGAAGCGGGATAAACACAAGGAAAAATGGAAGGAGGAAAAGGAAAAGCATAGGGACAAACACACAGATGGTTTCTTTAAACATCACAAAGATGAGCCAAAGTCAACACTCAAAGATAAGGACGGGCCTCAAGTTACCACCTTTAAAGAAAAATCCAAGGAGGACAACCTCAAATTCGGTGAAACCAAACTGAAGGAGAAGCTCAAGGAGAATCAAGACAAAGACAAATCAGAGTCCATAAAAATAAGCAACGGGAATGAAAAAATAACCCTTTCCAAAGACAGCGGCAAGAAGGATGCCAGGCCGAGAGAGAAACTTCTAGGAGATGGTGATTTGATGATGACCAGCTTTGAGAGGATGCTGAGCCAGAAGGACCTGGAGATTGAGGAACGCCACAAAAGGCACAAGGAGAGAATGAAGCAAATGGAGAAAATGCGGCACAGGTCCGGAGACCCCAAGTTAAAGGACAAACTTAAAAGCTCGGAGGATGTGCGCAAGAGGAGCCTGGATCTGCCAACCAAGAAGCCTCTAACACTGGACACGCAGCTCAAGGACAAGAAACTCAAGGAGCTGGGCCCCCTGACTCCTATTCTGTCACCGGAAAACAAGGCACAGCCTGCTGTGGGGACAGACTCCAAGGACTGGATCACGGGTCCGCAGCTGAAGGAGATCCTCCCGGCATCTCCCAGGCCGGATCAGAACCGGCCCACGGGCGTCCCGACCCCGGCGTCCGTCGTGTCCTGCCCGAGCTACGAGGAGGTGATGCAGACACCCAGGACTCCCTCGTGCAGCAACGAGGACTACACGGACCTGATGTTTGAATGTGCAGACTCTCAGCACTCGTTGCCCATCTCCACCATGTCCATGAACGCCTGCTCTCCTTCCTTCTTCGACAGATACACCAACGTTCCCAGCGGGCTCCCCGAGAACCCCAGTCAGACCCCGACTCGCACCATCCCCTCCTCGAACCTCTACCGTTCCATCTCAGTGGATATCAGGAGGGCGCCCGAAGAGGAATTCAGCGTGGGAGATAAGTTTTTCAGACAGCAAAGCGTCCCAGCAACGTCAAATTACGACTCTCCGGTGCAGCATTTAATGGAGGAGAAAGTTCCCCTTCCCTCTGTTCCTGCTGAGAAGTTCCAGTGTTTGTCTCCTGGGTATTACTCCCCGGATTATGGAGTTTCCTCACCCAAAGTGGAAGCTTTGCACTGCGCACCAGGAGCCGTCAGCGGGGTCGCCCAGTCACCTGAAAGTGTCTTCTCTGGTTTACAAGCAAAATCCTCCCCTTCGCACAGGGACGAGTTGCTGGCTCCTTCAGTGGAAAGTGCTCTTCCCCCTGACCTCGGCATGCCCCTGGATACCACAGAGGAGCAGCAAGCCACTGCCTCCATCATGCCACCAGAATCCACCTACCTGCCGCCCATCGAAGAAAACCATTTCAGTTCTGGAATGCCAGAACAGAACAACATAGACTGGGATAACCCTCCTTCCCGAAACCCAGACACCACCATTCCTCCCAGCCTGATGGGCACCCCCGCAGAGCACTCTGTCACCTGGTCCATGGGCTCAGAACTTCTGATGAAATCTCCCCAGAGGTTTTCCGAGTCCCCTAAACCTCCACTCTGTTCCCTAGAGCCGATTCATCCCACACCAGTAGCCTTCATTCCCACAGAGACTTCCTACCCCGTTTCTCCTATCTCGTACCCTCTGTCAGTGTCTGAACCAAGGCTGGAGGAAGTCAAGGAGGACGCTGAGGAAGCAGTTCCAGGAGAAATTGCAAATGCCGAAGAGCAAGCTCCATACATGTCCCCTACTAGGTTAGACACCTTCTTCAACAACTGCAAGCCTCTTCCAGAAGAAGCACCTGAGATCCCTCCAGAGCCCCCGTGTGTGCCAGCAGAACCTCAGGCTGAAGTTGCTGCCGCACCAGAAAACAGCTACTTGGAAAACAACAACACAGCACCTGCGAATGCGGAGGAGGCGGTGACGTGGCCCGACCCCTTCACCAACACCGAGGATGACCTGGACCTTGGCCCCTTCTCACTCCCAGAGCTGCCACTCCAGCCCAAGGATGTTGCAGAGACGGAGATGACCGAGGCAGAAGCGGTGGAGGAAAGCCCAGCAGCAGCTTCAGAACCGAGTGCTGGGATCATCAAATCCAGCGCATCCGTGATAGCATCTGGTGAGCCGGAGGAGCCGCCAGCCAGCCAGGCAGCGGCCACCCTGCCCACGGACACGGAGCCACCAGCAGAGGAGCAGAAACCAGAAGTGGCTGCACAAGAAGCCACCTCGGAAGCGCTGAACACGGCTGAGGAGAAGGCAGTGGAGGACTCGGAAGCGCAGGTTTTCCAGCCGACCCCGTCCGAGCCCGCGCAGGCGGAGAGCAAAGAGGTGGAGGCCGTGCACGAGGAGCTGCCATCGGCTGGTGGGGTGGCAGAGGGCAGCTCCCAGCCCTGTCCTGTGCCCGTGGCCAGCTCCGAGGGCAGCGTTCCACAGGACAGTGCCGCAGCCCGTGGTGGGAGCCAGGCCCCGCCGTCCCAGCCGGACGCGCCTCCTGGCAACGCTCAAGCAGAAATCGTTGAACCAGTACAGAAACCAGTAGCAGAAGCTCCCAAGCCACCCAAAATAGAAGAGATTCCTCAGCGGATTACCAGGAACCGGGCTCAGATGCTCGCCAACCAAAACAAGCAGAACGCCGCCGCGTCCGAGAAGGAATTTCCTCCCGTCTCCGCGCCCGTCACACGTGCCAAGGGCCGCATCACGGAGGAGGAGGATTCCCAGGCTCAGCACCCGCGGAAGCGCCGCTTCCAGCGCTCCAACCAGCAGCTGCAGCAGCAGATCAACACGTCCACCCAGCAGACGAGGGAGATGATCCAGCAGACACTGGCAGCTATCGTCGATGCCATCAAACTGGACGACATCGAGCCCTACCACAGCGACAGGTCCAACCCCTACTTCGAGTACCTCCAGATCAGGAAGAAGATTGAGGAGAAGCGGAAAATCCTGTGCTACATTACTCCCCAGGCTCCGCAGTGCTATGCTGAGTATGTCACCTACACAGGCTCCTACCTGTTGGATGGCAAACCCCTAAGCAAGCTCCATATTCCAGTGGTGAGTCACCTTCTCTCTCTAGCCTTAGGAATTGTCCCCCCCCTCACTGTTACAGACACATCCAAGTTGTCCCCCATGCCCTGTGACCACCTTGCAATGCCAATGTGCCCCAACCCACCTGAGCCTGGGTAAGTGCCTGGCTGCATGGTAAATGCAGCTCCTGAGATGCTGCGTTTTTGCAGAGAAGACCTTGGGCTGTGCTGAGGGAATCGAGGTTTGGTCAGGCTTTAGAGCAAAGTTTGTAAGAATCCACTGGGTTTGAGGCTGGAAGGTAAAGCTGCTCTTGTAGCACTGTAGTAACAGGATAATGAACGTAGAACATGAGAAAAAGATGGCTTTTAACTCCTGCCATCGTTTTCCCAAGCTCTGCTCTTAGACTTGGCACCGGGGTCAGCATTTCACTGCTGTGCTGCAGGAGCAGCCTCGCTAATACAAGTGCAGCAATAAACAAGGTGCTGCAGGTGATAAATCTGGGATCCAGGCTAGAGGAGAAGGGTCAGCGTGACCAGCTCAATTCCTTGCCCTGCAGCACGAGGGCGAGTCAGGCTCTGGTTGTGCCAGCTGAGCTCTGCTCCCAGCTCTGGGCACCTGTTCCAAGTCCCCATAGACACCCCATGGGATGCCCCTGCTCCCTTTGTGGCCAGCACACGTTTTGGGGGGCAGGCAGCCCCCGGGCTGTGCCCCACAGAGGTCCTGCTCTCACCCCTGCCTGTGCCCGCAGATCGCGCCGCCGCCGTCGCTCGCGGAGCCGCTCAAGGAGCTCTTCAAGCAACAGGAGGCCGTGCGGGGGAAGCTGCGGCTGCAGCACAGCATAGAGCGGGTAAGGGACACCCCAGCTGGGTGGGACAGGCCCCAAATTTCCCCTGCTGGCAAGGCTGAGGCTGCCACACTCACTGCTCTGCTCTTCCTCAGGAGAAGCTGATCGTCTCCTGCGAGCAGGAGATCCTGAGGGTGCACTGCCGGGCAGCGAGGACCATTGCCAACCAGGCCGTGCCCTTCAGTGCCTGCACCATGCTGCTGGACTCCGAGGTGTACAACATGCCTCTGGAAAATCAGGTCAGTGCTTGGCTCGGTGGTGAGGAAGTGTCTCAGGGGCTGGGCAAGACCCCGAGGGAGATGGGCTTTTCTGGAGGGATGGAGGCAGGAGTTACTAACACTCGCCTTGCTCAGGTCACCCACCACGGCACACAGGTGCAGGATGTCAACTCCCCCAGAGGGCAGGGTTAGATGGGATATTAGGAAGGAATTCTTTCCTGGGAGGGTGGGGAGGCCCTGGCACAGGGTGCCCAGAGAAGCTGTGGCTGCCCCTGGATCCCTGGAAGTGTCCAAGGCCAGGCTGGACAGATTTTGGAGCAACCTGGGATAGCGGAAGGTGTCCCATGGCAGGGGGTGGAACGAGATGAGCTTTAAGGTCCCTTCCAATCCAAACCATTCTGTGATTTTGAACATCATTTGTCTGATCTGCCTCAGTTCCCACTTGTGTGCTGGGGAAGGAAATAGATCCAGGAATGTGGGATGCAGGGAGCTCATGTCTGTTAGAAGCAGAGCTGGCTCAGCTTTATCAGTGAGTCTTGGGTCCCTCCATCCTTCTTGGTCAGGATCATCTGCACCCTGGGAAAGTTTCCTTTACTACACTCTGGGGTGTCTTTTCCTGTGGAAGGAAGAGAGGAGAATCATTACACTGCTGCATTGCAGGAGGGGTCCTGGGCAGGGACAGGATCCTGGGATTTATTAGCGAGCTGTGTATTGATCCAGGAGCTCTGATTGATCGGCTGGCATTTCCCAGCCAAGTGTCTGTGCTGCTGCGATCCTGGTGTGAGCTGAAGGAGTCAGAGAGGTGCAGGTGCTGTGAGGGGCTGACATGGACAGATTCACTGCAGAGCAAGGAGAAACAGGGAGTGTGTGCATCCCCACCTGAGGCTGAATGCCTGGAAAGGGCTGCAGGAGCAGCTCCATCCTCCCTCCCTGCAGGCACCGCGGTTCTGAGGAGTGTGCACCCCAGGAGGAGCTTGAATATGGCCTGTGAGACCTGTAACTGCTTAAAAGTACCAAACTAATCCCCTGTGTCCCTCCCTTTGCTGTCCTGTCCCTAGGGAGACGAAAACAAATCGGTCAGAGACCGTTTCAATGCACGGCAGTTCATTTCCTGGCTGCAGGACGTGGATGACAAGTACGACCGGATGAAGGTGAGAGCTGCGGGAGCCCCGTGCTCCAGGCAGGGCCATTCCAGGAGGCTTCTGCCTGTGGCTGGAGCTTGGGAGCTGCCTTAGTGGTTTCCAGCACAGAGGAGGTGTCCAGAGATTGCCAGGGCAGTGTTCCATAGGAGTGGATGCTGAGAAGCCTTTCAAACCCAAACTCTGGGGTTTGGCTCAGCAGACATTCCAAATCCAGGTGTCCTGTGTGTGGCATCCCTTGCTGCATTTAACAGTGTGCCCGGAGTGGCTGCATGTCCCCTACCTTTGCCTGCCACTCAACCCTGATGTCCCCTTGTTGTTCCCCCATCCAGACATGCCTGCTCATGCGACAGCAACACGAAGCAGCTGCCCTGAACGCGGTGCAGAGGATGGAGTGGCAGCTGAAGGTGCAGGAGCTGGACCCCGCGGGGCACAAATCCCTCTGCGTGAACGAGGTGCCCTCGTTCTATGTGCCAATGGTCGACGTGAACGATGACTTTGTGCTCTTGCCGGCATGACAGTTCCACCCCAGGAGACATCACTGAACACTGGCAAGGACGGGAGCGCTCCGAGGTCGGGCGGTCGAGCTCACATTCACCCTTAACCGCTTGCTGATGAATCCCTGGTCAGAGGAGGAGGAAGCAGCTATCGGCAGAAAAAAAAAAACAAACCGAAACAATAAGAAAAAAAAAAAATAATTGCACTTTCTTCACGACGTGTCCCTCGCTTCCGGACTGGCGTGGCTCCGCGGGGCAGCGGGCAGGGCGCAGCTCCTCCTCCCCATCCCACCCGCGCCCGAGGCGGGGGAGGCTCCGGGCAGCGCGGGCAGCGGGCGCTCAGCGGCCCCGGGACTGGCCGAGGCGCGGAGGGAGGAGGCCAAGGACACCGTGTGTGTGTTGCAGAAGCTGCTGAGCGGGGCCAGCAACCACGTGAACCATGTACTTGTGAACACCGTGATTTCCAAGCTCTCTGTTTTCCACCGGGCGCGGATCTCTCCACTCTGGGAGAAGCTGCAGTAGGAAACCATGGGGGGAGGGTGGGGAGGGGGTGTTTTGAGTTTCTCGTTCCATCATGGGTTATGTCTAAAAAAACAAACAAACAAACAAAAAAAAAACGCTACAAAAAAAATCACAAAAAAAAGAAAAAAAAACCAACAACAATTAGAAAACAAAAGGACAGTGTCCGAGTTGGGCAGCGGCGGCTCCGGAGCGGGGACAGCTCCGGGATGTGCTGGTGGCCCTGCAGCAGCCGCTGCCACCGCTGGGGACAGGCAGAGGAGCCGCCTCAGGGGGGCGGCACGGCCGGGGAGACGGCGACGCAGAGAAAGGACTTTGCCAACTGTGTTTTTAATGGAGTAAAATCCACGTGGTTTATATATTTTTTCCTTTAATCTTGGGCATTTCGTTTCTCTTTCTGAGAACATAACTTGAAAACACTACAGAGCCAATACTCATATAAAGAAAAATTGTATCCCATAAATGCTGTACAGTTTTTATATACATTAACAATGTACTTTTGCTGCCTTCTAGATAATTTATTTTGCAACACATTACTGCACAGTTGTAAATAACTTATGTACTGTAACATCACTTTCAGTTATGTGTAAAGAAATAAATAAATTAATTAAAATTATCTTTGTATTTATAGTTCACCCTGGGCAGCAGTTTTCCTTCAAGGAAAAAAGTTGCCCAGAGCAGCTGCCCGTGTCAGGGGATGGAACAAGATGAGCTTTAAGGTCGCTTCCAACCCAAACTATTCTATGATTTTAAACACCATTCTCCCTTTTCTGTGCCTCTGTGTGCATTGGGATTGGAACCCTCCAGCTGTGCAGGTGGTGGTGCTGGGGTGGGTCATGAGGAGAAGGGACCCCCCCTGTGCTGGTGAATTCACTGCCCCCAGGGTGACTGAGCAGGAGATGCTGTTTGGGGCTGCAGAGTCTGGACAGGGATGGGTGGATCCAGGCAAACTCAGTCCTCACTCTCCAGCTCAGGGATGCAGCTGGAGGCAGATCCCAGTGCCTTTCCAAGACCTCTGTGCCTTCCTTCCTCCTCCTGCTGCTGTCCAGCCTTTCCTGGTGGCTGCAGCTGCCAGCCCCGGGCAGGAGTGAGAGGTGGCACCCACAGACCCCACTGCCAGCTCTGGCTTCTCCAGCTTCCTCTGCTGGCTTTTCCTGGTGCTCGTGCTGGCCGAGTGTCTCAGCTGCCACTTTGGGAAGCAGAGATGTTCCAAATGCCATTTGTTCCTCTGCAGGTGTGTCCTGGCTGGGGGGACCAGAGGGGACCCCCGGGTTCAGCTCCCTCCTCGCTGCCTCCAGCTTTGCAGCCACTTGAGGAATTTTCCACAGTCAGGGCAGGGGGATCCTGGGGGCTTTCACTCCAACAGAGCTTCAGGAGAGCCAGGGAGAACTCACCTTCCCCTGCCCAACCCTCAGCTCCTGCCTTGGCACCAGGACCAGGGCTCAGGCAGCCACAGCAGGACGGGCAGTGCCATGTCCCAGCTACAGCCAGAGGGATTTTTCCCCCCATCCTTGTCCTGGGCTGTGGGATGAGTGTGGTGGGGCACTGCAGCAAATGCTGGGACCAGGGGCGGTTCCTGTGTCAGGGGCTTCAAGAAGGCAGCCACAGGTAATACTCGTTCTTTGATTGATTTCCATCCCTGCTCTTTATTTTGTTAAACAGCCATAAATTCGTTGTCACAGAGAGCAGGTAAAGCTGGAAAGTCCCATAGGCTCATCTGAGCACGGTGCTGGTGACCTTGGGAGTCTCCAGGGTCAGTTTTCCTCCTGGTGCTGTAACTCCCAGAGGTGTGCGTGGGTGTGGATCCCTCAGAGGGAGGCACAAAAAAAAAAAAAAAAA
>VZTZ01014110.1:3600-22504 GCA_013400955.1 Drymodes brunneopygia
ACTTCAAATTTTGTCCATAAGTAGGAACAAGGAAAGTGGTATGGAAAAAAAAAAAAAAAAAAAAAATTAAAAAAACTTGAAAAAATTCTGCTTCATTTGAATGAATACAGAACAAAATTCACCTTGAGATACTTAAGTGTACATTAACTACGAGTGGAGAGGTTGGAGAGGAAACATGTCTAAAATCAAAATATTTGTGTAAAGTTCTATTTCAAGGGAAATACAAGTATTAAAACCTGTAGTTGTAATGAAACAATAAGTGTAAAGAAATGACGAGGGTAGGGATTTGCAAGTTTGTGCCCCAGATATTAGATATCACACTGTACTAGGAATTGATAGGCTTGATAGCATAAACTGGGCCCTTTGTTTCACAACCCCTGAATAAAATTTTACCAAAAGCATAATGGTGACATGAGTAATGTATTTGCTTTGTGAATTTTGTTTGAAGATTTTCCAAACAGAGATGTGAAAATGTTAAAAGTGAGAAAAAAGAAAGAATCATTAGGAATGAAATAGAAAGAATTAATTATCTAAAAGGTCAACATTTTAAGGATATTCTGATACTGAAAGGAAGAAAAAGTGTTTAAAAATGTAACCAGACCAAAAGCTAGAAATATATTATTTTATCATTACATGAAAACCAGTTTTCTGAACAGCTTTTCTAGCAGGACGTGAGATACTCTTGGATATATGTGGACATGTGTGAACTTCAAAAACTTTCATTTGCTCCCATAATCTTTGTTATGTAGTGTTCAGAATCCCCAGCTGAAATTAAATGTGTGAGGTATGGCAAACCAACAGAGACAATAAGGTGTTAAAAATGTTTTGAGTTGGTGTTATGTATGATATGGCTGTTTGTGGCAAATATTTTCCTGTCTGTTTAAGATAAGAATCTCCCTCCAGCTGGCACTTGTCAGAGGATCACAGAACAAACTTGTGAATTTTCTGCTTGCAGATGACAATTGTGAAGATGTGCATATAATTTTAGTCTTCCTTGGACATGTAGACCATGATAACTTTCTAAGGATAATGAAAGAGCAGATTAAATTTAACTATGGCAGTTCAAATCAATCTAATTCAGTTCTTCTGAGACTGTCCTGTATGCAGCCCCCAGAGAGTCATCATTCAGTTCTGCTCCCTCAATAATTTCGTTGCAAAGCTGGATGAACATCAAGATAGTTCTTGCAAGTGCCACCATAAGTAAGGGATGGGATAGCCCAGTTGAAGGACAAGTGAAAGCAGCAATGACAGGTTGGAGAAATTCTTTAGACCTTGCTCATGGAAAATTTAGAATCATAGAATAGGTTTGGAATAGCGATCTTTAAAGGTGTTCTAATCCAATCCCCTTTCAATAAGCAGGGACATCTTCAACTAGATGAAGTTGCTTAGAGCCCTGTTTAACCTGACCTAAAATTTTTCTAGGGATGGGGCATTTGCCACCTCTCCAGGCAATGTGTTCCAGCATTCTAGTGTTTATTTAAACTGACCATGTTAGGGCATTCATAAGATTTTTTTTTTTTAAATCAAAGAACTATGTTTTGAATTTAATCTTTCTGGAGGAAAAAAATTAAAATTATTCATTCAGTTTGAAAAGGTATGTCAAACTAAGGCATCTAAATATTTCCCTCCCATAAGCAAGAGGCCAGGGAACTTGAAACCTCAAGTGATTTGCTTAAGGTCATAACCAGGAGATAGCAGAACAATGAAGAGAGCAATTTTCCCCAGCTCTTCAGTATGAAATCAGTTCCCTGTATGCTTCAAATGGTATCTCCATATAATATTAACTTTAACGAGTCCAACTTTGGTATTTTCAAGCTTCAGTTATACCCTATTTATGCATTAGGAGATTTTAAATAGCCCGATTTCTGGCAGAAATATTTTGATGACTGATACCTATGATTTTTAGCTGCTTTCATTCATCATAACAAAGATGAATCCTAAAAGTGTGCTTCCATCATCCTTCCAAATGACAATTCACTGTAATCAGGTTTCCCTCACAAGATTTGCTCCTTTTTTCAGCCCTGTGCGTGAGACTTCCATTGACGCCTCAGGGAAAATACTTAGAACCATTGTTTCCTTTTGAAAATACAGATAAATTATCTGAGTAGTTACTTTAACAGATTTTATTATCCATATGTTTTTTCACTTCTTCAACACAGACAACTGTAAAGAAACACCAAATAACAGTGATATCTTATATTTTTAAAATGGAAAACAGTCACATGTGTTACTTAAGTGAATTTGAAAATTTGTGATCAAATAGTTGCTAATATCTGTTTTTTTACTAATGAGAACTAATATTTTGGGCCTTCCATTGAAAGACTAAATCAGCATGAATTGACCAGACATGTAGTTTCTATGTCTGAGGCAGTTATTGGTTTTCTTGACAGAGTCTAATGCATATATCCCTTTTATAATTCATTCTTTTTTTTTGTCATCACTTAAATACACACACAGACATGTACTTACACACAAACACACACACATATATATGCATATGTGTATCTAGAGAGAGAGAGAGAGAGGGAGGAATTGTAAAGAACAATAGTAATTCATTTTGAAAACCAGGGGTACATTTGCAACATGAAATTTTTTGAGACTTGCACAGGTTTTATGAAAAATCTAACTATAAGAGAATTGAAATTTATTATATTAAAGTGATCAAGCCCTGGCTTTCATGAGCTAAATGCCATAAACAAGCATGGGATATCTAACAGACCTGCACTCAACACACAAGCAGCTGAAAATAAAAATCACAACAGGCAAAGAAAAAAAAAATCTAATAATGAACCAAAAATGGATTAAAAAGTAGCATCTGACTAAAACATTATTTCTACCAGACCATGCACTGGGCAGGCCTCTTGTGCTTGGGATGTAATTTCTAGTAAGAAGTGAATTCCTCACAATGAGTAGCCACATCCAAAAATCAGAACATTAGCTGATCTGTTCAAACTCAGAGCAGAGATCTCCATGTCACCACCCAAGTGACTCAGCTAAACTGCTGCCTATTCACCATTCTCTCCTGCACTACGTGTAACCAAACCTATAGTTGTAATAACTTTTAAATTAAACGCAAATTTCTTCCCCCCCCAACCAGCCTACTGATCCACTTCTTAAATAAATTATCTTGCAACAATTGAAAGAGAAAAGAACAAAAATATTTTCCCAAAAGAGATTCTAGAGTTCAGCAAAGCCAGATTCTGTGAATAAAACTGTCTGAATGTTGGTAACAGAGCCTAAAGGGAGTCAGCTGTGCTGTTCAGAAGCTGTGTATCTTCAAAACTTTACTCTCAAATAGAAATGGATAAAAACATTTATTCTGAAGATTGAGTAAGGGATATTTATAGATAACCTAGAAATTAGGAAGAGAGACTGTCCTATATTTTTCTGGGGTTTGTACTGCTAAGTTGACATCCAATTTTTTTGCAAGTAGACCAGAATGAATTGAACATTTATTTTAGTTTTTATTAATCTTTACTTACCTAATAGAAGAACTTTAAATGAAATTAACTTAAACAACAATAAAGAAGAAAGTTAATGTGACTACCTTGAAAGTAGAGTATTGAATATTTAAAAAGAGATTGTAACTACCAATAGCCTTGAGATCTGGGAAACATTTTTTTCCCATTAAATAGTACACATGTGAACACTTACATTATTTTACCCTTCAATGAAGAGATGGTGTGCCAAATGACTCTGTGGAGAGTGTTTAGGATTTGTTGCATTAATTTCTTTTCTTGGTGCAGCAACATTTCCATGTGGCATGTATTATAATAACAGACACAAAAGGAAAATAGTCTTTCTACCACTTAATGCATTTTAACTCTGTCACAAAACAATTTAATATATTTCTGAAACTTTAATTTGCAATCTTGAAGATTTATATTAAATTCTCTGTATTAAATCTTTATATTAAAATCTGATCTATATTAAAATACCTAATTAATGTTTGTGTTAACCAGATTCTGTTACTTGATTTTTTTAATACTTACCAATCACTGAGTTTGATAGAACATACATTTTCCTAAATTCAAGACTTAACCAAATGTACAGTAAAGCAGTTAATGTCTTGAAAAATTCAGGTAGTGTTGTCTCTTTTAAATTTAAGCCATTATAAGAATTTATTTTACCTACTACTGTTGGGCTAGGTCTAAAAATAAAACTGTAACTGCATTAATAATTAGAAGATATTTTTATTTTTTGATTCAACTTGGCAGAGAGTCTCAGTATTCTTCTGTGTATAACAAGATGCTGCTTATCAGATACACACAAAATGTTCTCTTTTCAGTATTTTCCACAAAAGATTCCTTTGTTGCAATCCATATAAACACTTTTCCCAGTTCTATTTTACAGCACACACTTTTGTTATAGAACACTATTTTAATATTTTGTTTAAAGAATGATTTAGCAGTTGTCTTCTTGACAGCATTTTAAAATCTTGCTAGTGCAGAGAGTCTCTAGACTCTCTAGAGATAAAAGATGTCAGGAAGGGAGCTCAGCATTTATTGTGCAGGAATTGTATGATGACAAGCCCTTGGACTGTTAAACTGAATCTTTTCAAACACAATTTATGTTGTTAATTTTACAATGTAAACCATGCTCTTTAAAATAGATTTGAAAGGGATTTGCTAGTTATTCTAAGGTTATAACTATAAAAGCAATTTACCAAATTTAGCCTCTCCAGTTAGTCTTACTGACTGTATAAGAAATGCAGTTCTTTTGAAGAATTGGCAGTGAATGAGTCTTGAAAAGCAGGACTGTTGTTGGAACAGTTGTGATACAAAGAAGCGTTCAGTCTTGAGGATTCAGGGGAGCACTAGCCCACCAAAGTCATCATTGCCTGATGATCAAAAAATATCTACCTGCAAATGTCTGGTTGATCTCACAGTGCCCAATGAATTTCTATCACATAATAACTGATACATTGAAATAAGATACACAGAAGGGATGTAATACTATGAGGACACAGGGATCATAATAAATCATTGATATGATACAGAGTGTAACATGTGCAACCACCAATCTTATATATCTGCACAGGAAGTCAAATGTAAAGACAGACAAGAAAACAGACCTCTTTCTAATGTAAAAGGATGTTCTCATTATACATGGGGATGTACGTTTACTCTGTGTCACTCTTAGCTTAAATTCTATGCAGTTTTATTCAAGATGTAATGTCACATTAATACCTTAGGTTTACTTATTTTAATTTCCCAAACAATTGTTCAAAAGCTCTTCCAGACTTACAGAGTTCATAAGAATCTGGAAAGCTTCATGCCATATAATAGGCCCTCTTTTTTCTCTCATTTTTTGTTTTTTTTTTTCAAAGTAGAATAATAGTTTACTTTTAAATTATCCTCAGTAATATTTCTTGAACATCACTTTACAATGACTTTAGGATACTAAACTGAGTTTAAGGGTGACTGTCTTTTACAAATGCTCCTATGTTAAATAAAACCTATTATGTATTTGAGACACTTCGTAGTCTCTAAGAATTTAGCACATACATTTTGAAGATCAGGTTTTGTGTATGAGCCTGTATGTACACAAGCGGGCATTATATATGTCTTTGGCTGGTTTGAAGTGAAAAGAACATTATTAGACACACCCCAGGGCAAATTATATAGACATTATAAATTCACTGTTACATTACCTCCTACAATTTAGTTCTAATATGATAATTTTCATGGCTTTCTGAAGGCCAGGATTTATCTGTTCTAAAACATGCTTATGCTATTAATATTAAACATATCTGATTTGAAACCAGAATTGAAATCACAAATTGAATAGTCCAGGATAAGAGAACATTCAAGAAAAGCAGTGAAGTAAATTCAAACATCACGAGAGCTACCTACTATATGTTCTGATTTTCTGCCCATCTATTTGCTCTCCAGCAGGTCTTAAAAATAAGGATTTAGTCAGGGAAGTGGTTCAGGTTAATTTTCTCTTTGGTCTCACTCAGTTACTGATTTGTTCTTTTTTTTTCTGTTGTGTCCAAAGTCAGTTTCTGTCTCAGATAATGAAACTATTGGAATATAGTAAAACTGCCTATGTGTCTGAGTACATTTGATACACCCAATGTTCAAATGGAAAGATTCAGTGAGAAAGGAATAAAACCTCCGTAGAAATCTGGAAACTAAAAGACTTCTATCAAGAAAAAGTTTAATTTCCTCTAGATCCCTGCCCTCTAGATGAAGTCTAATATTCTGGTACAAGTCAAAGCCACCCAAAATACTTTATGAACACCATGAAAATGTTTTAAAACAGTTTTTCTATAGGTGAAGTCAGTCTACTGTATGTCAGCAGCCCACAGAGTACAGTGCCACTTCTTTTCCATCCTCAACTGCATATCAAGCTTGCTGATCAGGCTACGTTTGCACTGATGCATCTTTCTATCTCCCCTCTTTCTAACTGTGGTGTTACACACAGGAGAGTGGTAAACCACAGCAGTGTCAGGACACATCATGAGAAGAGAGCCATGCTCAGTCTGTGATGGACATGAGGCTTTTTTTGAAGGGCTATGGGTCTCAGAGGGCAAAACACAGTAATGATCTGGCATTTAAAATTGAATAGAGTATCTGTATTTCTCATGTACACAAATTCCAAAAGACATGAGAATTTCAGATGGGAATAGACTATGGAAATGGTTTGCCTCATTTCAAAACTATGTTTTGCTACATAAAAAATAAATAAAAAATGCAAAACCATCCATGGTTGAAATAGTTTTAAATTTCTGAATACTTCTATTCAGGAAAGAACTTCTTTTGTCACAAAAAACTATAAAACCATTTTTCTGTATAAGGTCTTCTTAATACCTTATATAAGTCATTATATTATGGAATTCCATTTTGTCTAAGTATGCAACCAATTGCAGAAATTAAATCAGATGCCAATTGTATCAAACCATAGATCAAACAATTTTCTCCTAACATACAAACACCTCTGAGAATTCCAGAGTATCTGTTCTACATCAGATAAACTCACCACTTTCATACAAGTACTAAAATGTTATTGTACCTCCTAGTTTCTTTCACAACAAAGTAAATCAAACAAAATCCAAAAGAAAAAACTTCAGACTAACCACTGGCCTTGTGAAGACAGTTCTTCCATTGGTTAAGTGATGCTCCTGCATGGTGTCCTACTCTGTCCATTACCTTTGTCCTGCAAGATATCTGAAGTACCTGAGCTGGTCTGCCTTTTTTATTTCTCCTTTGTCAGGAAATTCTATCTGGGGCCTGAGAAATGAAATATAAATGAAGTTTTCAAAATAACAATTGGTTCTTGGAGTGAAAAGTTTCAGTTTTAGCAAATTCATATTTTTAAGAAAAGTTCCTATCCTATTTCACCTTAGAACAATATATTATATCATATATCTCCAGAAACGAAGGCATGAAATGGTAGGTAAAATATCAAGTAGCTAAAGCTTAGCATTTTGAGATTGTTTATTAGATGCCTTCCTGCTTTTTGTGTGATTAATATTTTGCCAATGGTTGCTAATTATTATAGCAATTAGGTTTAATAAGTCGCAAATTTCACAAGCTTAGGTCTTCTGGGTTACACTTTAGCCAATAGGGAACGGGTGTTAATTAAGGACAAAGAAAAGAAGAATTAAGAAGATTTGATGGGTTTAAGGAAACAGCAATTAAACAAAGTGCTAGAGTGATTTACATATTTTAATAGGTAAAGAACTCTTGGATGTTCAGGAAAAAAGTAACATTTTCATTAGTCAGTGTAATTTTTCCAAAAGGTCTCTTTTCAGATTTTAACACTTTATCTCCAGGAATATAAGATGAATGTCAGTTTTAAAGTCTTTGTTACTAGTGCTTCAAAACTGGTTCTAGATCTCAAAATAGGTAGCATTGGTAGAAATATGAGCATTAATGGAGCTTGCTCTTATTTTGAGAGAACCAATGTATTGTCCTGAGAATGGTATCTATAAAGAACAGCCTGCACAGGCTGCCTCACCTGCATCTGTGAGCTACCAAATACCAAGACACTCTGTGTCATGTAGGAAACAGTTACAAAAACGTCATGGGGAAAAAACCCTTATTTTTTTTCCTGGTGAAAACAACAGAAAATATTTTTCGGGAAGGAAATTTATCTTCTTCAAAAGAGATACATACATCAACATTTGGTGATAGGACACTGTCAAACCTATAGACCTTGTCTTGGTTCTGATTTTTTTAGGCAACAAATGAACAACGCAACAGTTGGTGTGAGGAAAATCCATCTCGAATTAGTTCTAATTCAATAGGAATAGTTCTGAACAGATTACAAAGCACAGTGATTTGGACAAAGAACAGTTATATTTAGAACTCAACCTCATTGCTTCATGAAACAGTGCATTACACTTGGGCATTTTAATTGTTTAAGACTTTGCGGCTTAGGAAAATGTCTTACAAAGCATGTTGTATGGAAAACTCAAATAGCATGTCCCACTAATAGTATTTTTTCAGAACCAACTTTTCAGCATTGAAATGTTGAAAAGTAGAAGACGATCTGAGCAATTCACGGCAGGAGCACCAGTTTCTTAGTGATTATGCTATTGTGTTGGAAGTTAACATTCACAGTACTTAATTTATATGAGCCAAGAGGGGTGTAAACTGTTGATTTATTCATCAGCTAGTGAGGAATTGATGTGAGGAGTTGATCATTAGTGTCACAAGAACAATAGATCTATTGAAACCCACTAAAGTTCAAACATCAAATTGCTGAAAATACCACACAGATGCCAGACTGGCAAGTAGGATGGTGCTTCTGCCGAGTTCAATATGAGCCCTTTTTTTGCAGGGGGAGGGGGAATCTGATCAGGCTACTTAAGGAGGATGTGAGAGGGTTAACGAGAAGTAAGAGATAAGGAAAGAAAATAGGTGTGAAGAGGTTTTCTAGCCTATGGATCAGGCAAAAACTTCATAGAATCATAGAATCATTAAGGTTGAAAAAGACCTCCAAGATCACTGAGTCCAGCCGTTGATCAGACACCACTTTCTCAACTTAGCCATAGCACTACATGCTATGTCCAGACACTTCTTGAACACTTCCAGGGCTGGTGACCTCACCACTTCCCTGGACAGTCCATTCCAATGCCTGACAACCCTTTCTGTAAAGAAATTCTTCCTGATGTCTAGCCTGAACCTCCCCTGGTGTACCTCAATGTCGTTTCTTCTTGTCCTGTCACTAGTTGTCTGGGAGAAGAGGCTGACCCTCACCTTGTTGCAACCTCCTTTCAGGTAGTACAGTAATTAGACTGTAATATAGATTGTTTATTGAGCAGGAGAGGAAGAACATCTGCCTGTGCTCCCCACAAGCCCAATGTCATTTCTACTACCAAAATTAAATAAATTGTAATTGTATGTGTAAGCATGTTTTAGGCAATGACAGAAGAATCCTCATTTTCAGTAATAACACAGGCAGCAAACACCTCATCTTCTACTGTTTAAATGGCCACTTATGGAACAGACTTTCATATGCCGTTCTAATGTAGCAGCAGAATTAGAATAAGCATGACCAAAATAGCACTACACAAACTTAAAAGTCCATTGATTGATAGAAATAATAACACAAAACCACTGGTAGTCACACAGGCTTAGCCATCTGCTGCTGCAGTTACTACATCTTTCTTTTGTGGGGCTTGGGCACTAGCAAACATAATAAAACATTTGTTCAATTTAGAAAGAGGCAGTTACAGCAATGTTGCCATAGGCAGAATAATAATAAAACCACCTTCCATCTCTCCAGTTGCTCTTTAGCTACCAGCTAAGTAATTTCTAAGCATTTGTTACTATTTCAAATGTGATAGTCCAAAGTTCATACTCATCTAGTCCTCTTAATTTCTGAATCCCTCTAATCATAAATAATGTCATATAAATAATCATTTTCATATAAATTATCACATTTCTGAGGCTGTGAGTGAAAATATCTTCTGCTGACCCAGATAATCATTTGGAAGATGCTTAATCAAAGAACAACATAAAAGAAATACCACAGGTCCTTATACAACAGAAATGGTGTGCACAGTAAATGTGCTGCCTAATCAGAAAAAATTCAAAGATTTATAAATCAAGTTTATGGAAAAGAAACCGCGTCTTCATTTTTACTTAAACCTCTTCATTATGAAAAATAAAAATTATCTCCTTTAAGACCACTTTATAATATCTGATTTCAAGCTTAATTGAATATCACTTTTATTTTGCATTTCCCTTTCACAGACATTCTGTGAATAGTTCATTATTCCCTCCTGGAACCAAGAATTTGAACACCAGTCACCCAACCTGAGGGAAGTCTTCTGTCATCTAATCTCACTACTCCTTTCTCCCTACAACTGCTCCCACCTCCTCACAGATGAAGCCACTGGTAACATTGGTTGGTGGTTTGTGGGTTATAAGAAGGTCTCTGTACTCAGCATAGCAGTGGAGCATACCTTGATTGGTGTCACACTTTGACTGAAAAGGGGAAAAGACAGAGCTTTCTTTTGGACTTTTCCAAACTGCAAATTGCACAAAAAATCTTGGACCAGGCTGACAACCTGTTTAGATGAAATGAATGTTGAAATAAAAATATACATAAAAGCAAGATGACAACAGGAGAGCTGTGGAGATCTTTGAAAGGCTGGCTTTGAAAAGGTATCAAGTTTACTGTTAAATAATACCATATACATTATATTTGTAATAATATTGCACTTATATAATAACTAAATTATTTTGCTGTCATCTCACAAGAAACCTGTGAATTCAGAGTAATTTTGTATCGATTGCAAGGTCACTGGAAAGCTATACCCATAGTACGAATGGACATGAATATAGCCAGGGGAATGTTCTTAGTTAAGAATGAGGGATACACTTCAGCAAAATATAAAGATCAGCATTTATTTTGATCCACCCAAACATGATTCTGCAATATAACTGGAGCACATCTATCCAAACAGCATGTCCAAATTGAGTTTGATAACACAACAGCAAGTCTTATCTGTGTGATGAATAAATGCCTGTCATACATTGTTCAGAAGGTTGTTTTGCAATTGTCTCTGATATTGAGTAGACAGAATATGATTATCAGTGATGCAGTTGCTAATTCTATTAAAATTATTTGGCAATAATAAATGAGCTCATGACTTTGGGCTGAGAACTTCATGCGTATAACTACTTCTTGCTTGATATTACACATTGCTGGAGGAATGACCTTTTGCGACCTATGATAAAAATATCAAATGTCATGTTTCTCCTCTTCTGCAGTGAACAGTCCATGCCTAATGAATGTCCTAAATTTCAACACAGGATCTCAAAAGAGCATTTTAATTGGTGGCAATATAACAAGGGAGACAGAAGACCTCTTGATAACCCTTGATAGAAAGGCCAAATGCAGGAACTGTGGACTTTTGTGTAGTGGTTCATAGTGAATGAGATTTTTGCCATGTAAGAGTTATCTCCATAAGAAAATTACATTAGTTCATTTAGTAATTTACAGTTCTCCCAAGTGAGAATGTGTAATTGCTGTCAAGAAAGACAATCTATTTCTGCCCCTATTATTCTTTTAATTTTTTTAAATCTACAAGCTCCCTTGGTCACCTATTTTTCTGACAAAAGCCTTGTGCTCATGCTCTGATATTAAAGGCACACTTGAATTAAGAGATGGATCTTGTGTTTAAAAGATGACAAAATTTAGGCTCCTTTTCCAAGGAAAGGAATTTACACAGTCATAAACCTTCAATTAATTTATCATTCAAATTTTATTCATCTGAGAAATGCCTCTGACGGAGGAGGTGGAGCTGCAAAACATAACATGAATACCCAACTGTAAGTAACAGTTCCAGAGTACAGAAAATGTTTCACTGCTTTTGTCTTAAAACTGTACATTAAACAAACTCCTCTTTTTTTGTTAAATTACACTTGCCAGATAAAATTGTCAGGACTCTATTTTTCAAGAATGACAGCAAAAATAGAAGTATATGGAAAACCTGAAATTACAGTAGGAAGAAGGTAGAAAAGGCACCTTTGTTTTGTTCATTAAGAGGCCAAATTTTCACAGTGCACATATCAAGGTTCAGCTGTTAAATCTCTAAGCTTCCCATCCTTCTCATCCAGAACATGTGATGGAGCTCACAACTTTATTTGTATCTCTAAACTACAAGCATGGCACCTGCAAAGACCTTGAGTGCCCCAAAGTTCCCCAGACCATTTATTTCTATATCAGTCAATCACACTCTTATTATCTCCAGCATTCATGTTTAGCTCATTTCTTTGTAAACTTTCTTGAAATCTGAAGTACCATTTCAGAAGTCAGACTGTTTATCTTGCATTTGTTTTCAGAAAAATGTCATGTATGCGGTTTGGCATTTTATTGACCAAGAAAATGTGTGCATATCATCAGTGACAAAGCTCCCCTAAGAAGTGACACCAATTAAATGTCTGATGAATACAATTACAGAGGTAGAGGAGAAGGTAAATAAAAGAAATTAACTTTATACAAGGAGAATAGATGCATATTATGTATATGACAACATTATAATATTGCTTGCTATAAAAATAGAAAATCCAAATTTTATCTAACCAAATCAAAAGGCAAAGCTTAAAAGAGCACAAGTGTTTAGGGGGAACCACTAGGGATTTCCAATGATCTCTTAAAAGAGCATAATTTACTTTTGTTTCTAAAGAACCCAGTGGCATCACAAGCCAATATATACAATGGAAGTAAAAGACAAATCTACCCACTACTAAAGTAGAGCAACTGAGCTGAGAAGCTTCTCAGTATTGTGTACAAAGCAATGCTAAAAAAGGGTTTATTCAGAAAAAAAAAATTGCAATAGTAATCTGAGATAGCAAAAAGGGTTTTTTTTAATAAATGATCATTTATTGTCCAAATTCATATTGTGTCATTATTTAACATGTTACTTTGAGCCAGAAAGTTTCTGAGGATATTTTATATTTCCAGTAATAAATGTCAGACTAGGAGTCTGCATTAATTTTCAATTCTTAGTGGCTTTTCTAGCAACATGACTGTCGCTGTTGTGGGACATTTCTCCAATGCTGTTACAGATGCAAAACTATCTCAAAGCCAGTTTTGTGGCTTGGCTGGGTTTTTCTGGTTTTTTTTTTTTTTTCCTTGAAAATAGTTCATCTATCTATTGGCAGATGAACTGCCACTAGTACGTAAGGTCTGGTGTTCTAGGACCACAGTGGTAAGGTTGTTCATCACTTTGTCATGACTACAGTCCTGCTTTCTTTTATAAACATCTATTGTCCATTACACTTTAGATCAGAACTCCAGAGTGTACTTCGAGTTCAGTTTAGTGAAATACAGAAGCATTTTCTTCTTCTTGCCTAGAAACTGTCAGTATGAAAATCCATGACTGATGTTTTCTTTTTCAGAAGTAGATGATCAGAGGAGTTGCTAGACAGTAAACCAGTAAGATTTTTTTTTTCTAGGAGAATTGTACTTAGTGAGAATGTGAGAAACTGCATTTAATTGAAAGAAACCATAAGATATGTAGACAAGAGCAACAATTTTTAAAAAAGGTTAATTAATGTCTTATTTTAAAAATGTAAGATTACATAAAAGCCTCTTCAAACAGTTTTTAATTATTGAAATTTAAGTATTTGGTGCTATCTGACTTCTGTAGGAGTATATTGGTTTTGAGTTTTGGAGGGATATTCTGTGAGTTTGGCATGTCTACTGATTACTGGATATAGTGGCAATTAATTGCTCATGGATATGTATGACACGCTGATGGGCTCTTTATTGTCCCTGGCTGTCCTCTCCAAATAGAGCCTTTCACCTCAGAACACATCCTGCACAAATTTTTATGGAAGGAGAAAGTTGGGTCAGGGTATTCCTCTGTAAGATACCAAGCTTTCACAAGCTTTCTCCTTCACAAGCTTCTCATCATCATCTGTACCCAAAACTGTATTTGTATATATGGGCAGGG
Organism: Drymodes brunneopygia; assembly: GCA_013400955.1. Taxonomy (NCBI): domain Eukaryota; kingdom Metazoa; phylum Chordata; class Aves; order Passeriformes; family Petroicidae; genus Drymodes; species Drymodes brunneopygia. The sequence goes on from VZTZ01014110.1 coordinate 17,522, forward strand.
AGAAAGTAAAGCAGGGACAACAAGTAATGATCTATACACTAATAAAGGTCATTCATCTTTGACATTTTGCCACATATGCACCCAAATTTTCTGTGGTTCTGCATATTTCAAGGAGACAGATCTGTCAAGGTCAGTTTTTGCCATATACACATACACAGTTTTGATGCAGCTGGTTCCTTGGCCTGCCTGGCAGCTTGTGTGTCTCAATTTGTTGATGAAGAACAAGGACCTCTGCAGTATGGTAAAACCAGGATACAGAAATAAGATGGTTGGGTTCTGCAGGCATTTGCTTACACATGAGAAGCTCTCTGGTTGCTTATATGAGCACAAGAAACTTCTGCTTTACTGACATTTGCTGCTTCTTTAGCACTTCTAACTGCAATGTCCCAAGTGGTTTGAAATGCCTAGTATATAAAATAGAATACTTTTGAAAGTATAGAGATGTTCTAGTAAACATATTAGAATATAAAAAGTTGGTTGTTAAAGGATGGTTAATTTTCAATTCCAAAGTAGCTGATTGCTTATAAGAATCAGTGAAACAGATAGAATTGCCTGTCACTAAGCATGCTCAGGGGTTTCACTTAAGAAAGTCTTTCTGTGTGTACCTGTATTGTTCTGTCAGTTTGGAGTTCCAAACTCCCTCATCTCACAAACTAGATTGCTTTTAGCTCTTTGACTCTGGGTGAACGCAAAACAAGTACTTATTTGCCAGCCAGGAAACCTAGGCCTGAGAATGGACTGTGTCACATTTAATTCCCCTGACCACAGAAATAATAATGGCCTCTTAGACTTCAGTCTAAGATTCTACACTCAAGATAAGCAAAGTCAAGAAAAATGAGAATCCCTAGAATCTTTGTGAGATGTCCACCCAGCTGCAAAACCCCTCCCTAACAGAAACCCTGGAGTAAGACTCACATGTTTAATTACATATTTATGTGTCATGTGAATGGTGATAGAAAAATAGCCACCAAAACTGGGGTAAATAAAATACTAATGATCAATATCTTGCATATAACATATGAAGACATCAGAGATAATATTTTTGCAGTTTTAAGTTCTTCATTCATGCAGCTCAAGCCTGCTTCACTGTTTTTAACAGGATTCATGACAGCTAATTGTATATTTATTTATTTATTTATATTAGACATAAAACATCTGAATGTGCTGCATTCAGTGGACACATTAAAACCCCCAAGAATCTGACTTTAATATTGTTTAATTTACTCTGACCTCGAGAAGAGGCTCTAGAGAATTTCTACAGTCATTCACCCTAATCATAATTAATTTTTGTCTTTATTTTAAATAATTATGTAATCAGATTATTGTTTTATATACATGTTTTTGAATCCATTTTAACCTTTTTTCAACTGCAGCCAAAATCTGATTCCTGTCTTAGAATCATAGACTCATATGATATGCTCACTTGGAAGGGACCCGTTAGGATCATTGAGTTCAATTCCTGGCCCTGCACAGAATACCCCAGGAGTCACACCATGTTCCCAAAAGTATTGTCGAAATGCTTCTTGAACTCTGTCAGACTTGGTGCTCCCTGGGGAACCTGTTCCAGTGCTCAGCCACCCTCTCTGGCTGAATAAATTTGCTGATCTTGCCAGACAACTCTCTGAGTCTTTCATTCCTAGTAAATTTTCAAATTGTAATTTTATGTGTGTAAAAAAAGTTGTTGCCAACAGCACCCCACACCTCCCAGTGATAACATTTGGTGCAGAAAGGCATCAAGAATATGCATGACTTTACCTACTCATACAAGCAAGAATTGTGTTGAAGGGTAGGCATACACCCTTGCTGACTGGGAACTGATGTGTCTTGATAAACACTATTTTTTTTCTCGTTTCCTTTTTCTTATTTTTGTGCTGGACTGTTGCCTCTCTCTCATTAGAACAGATGATTTTATGTCCCTTTTCCTCAGGAATCCTCTTTGGCACAGAGTTGTCAACCTAAACAACAAGAACCTTTTTGTTTTTCAGCCTTATCTCATGGGATGGAAGCAGGTTGGATACGCATGAGCTGAGGTTTTGAAACTAAGGCAAAGATGTCTGACTCTAATATTTTAACTTTTTTTTTTGTAAAGAGCTTTCAAGGTGGCTGATGTGATGTTTACCACATATTTATTAATCATTCCAGTGAAATTACCAGGCTGAGGTAAGGACTATGGTTAATCACACAGGTGTGATTTCACCTACAGGTTTTAAAGCCATGGCCCACTTTCAGTGTTGTCATGGTTTCTGGAAACCTCATGCATAGTTCTTGAATTCTGGTTGATACTGGAAACATTTCTCTAGATGTGTAAGATTTCCTTGTGAAATTGTGAGCTTGAGATCCCATTTTCATATTTCCATTGAGTTAAAAATTCCAGAGGTGTTAATACTGTGGTATTACCTGGGGCTGACAATAAGGGTGTTTATCCTCAATGAGGCTGTCTTCATAAGGAAGCACCTTTCATGTGGAGGAAACAAATTTTTTCAAATAGAATTGAATTCAGCTATAGAAGGTAAGCAAGAAACCAATATAGAGTGAAGGAAAAAAATTTAGATTAGAAAGAACAGCAATTATTAAAAAAACTTATTTGTGACATTGCAGTTGAGGGAAAGGGCTGCCCAGCAGGATCACGTTCCTGTAGTACACCTAAGAGCTACTATCTGTAATTACTGTTTAGAAGTCTCAGGGAGATTAAAATACCATTTGTGACCTAGTCAAACTTCCACAAGTTTCTGCAAAGAGGAGACATGCCGACATTTTAACAATATTCAGTCAAATATTCTGTCTTTTCAAATAAAACATCTATAAATATCATTATTCAGAGAGTGTATTTAGGGGAACAAAAATATTTCCAAGAGCTTTAGCAAATCCACTCCAAGCATAATATAGCTAATTACTGGTCTTTCATAGAAGTATGAATGAAACCTTCTTAGTATATAATGGAAAAAATAAAGCATTTAATAAATCATCTGCTTTTCACAAAGTCTCATAATTCCAGTCTTTGTTCCAGGCATCGTCTGTTTCAGAAAGACAAAGAAAACAGTGTCAACAGATGCACAAAGATTTACCTTTTATTCTGAACTTCAGAGACTGCCATTTAAGAAGCAAGAGAGAAAAATTTCCAACGGATAAACTTATTTAATCTAAGAGCTGAATCATGTTTTGGGGTGTACTTTGGTAAATATGGAAAACTTAGAACTATAATGTTGCTAATTTAGCTGCTAACTGAGTTAAGCTGTTGCAGTCAATCAGACTTTCTGTGTCAGAATCTTTCTTATTGATAGCAAAAATACCTTTCTAGACCATAGTTAAAGAGTTTGTAAATCTGGCACAGTGAGGCTGAACAGCAATTTGGTTGTCTTTTGACAAAACTGGGCTGTGATATCTTGCATGATCATAAATTCTGTGGGAACAGAAATGAGGGAAGTATCCACATTCATATATTATGCATCCTTTTAATATTTTTGCAAAATATATACATATGTTCTTTGTGATTAAGCATTTAGACATCTAAAATCAATAAATATTTTCATTACAGTCTTGCCTCCAAAGTGAGTTACAAAGTGTGAAAGAGAGTGAATTCTTGAGTACTGCTTCTTTACAGCTGGACCACCAATGGTTGACAGTTCTTTCATTCTAAACTTTATTTTGCTAAGTTTTGTTGTTATTCTTGCAATAATATTCACTGTTTTACATAGACACTCAACACTTTTTATCCTCCAGAGAACAGTGAGTAACTTAAAGAGTCTTCTTGCTCTTAAAGTAAATACTTTTTCTTATCACAAATGTAAAGAAAGAGTATCCAGATGGCCTACATGGGCAGGCAAAAAGAGGTAGAAAAATTAATCTGATCCTCATGTTATAATTCTGGGGGAGTATTCTGTTGGTTGTATTCTATGGCTTCGTCATAATTCAGCAGTTTGGAAAAAAAAAATACAATATTTGATCTGAATACAACTTCCACAGGAATCTTCAGGAAGGCAAGTTTTGCCCTTGGACAGCTTTGACACTATTCCATAAAGACTGAACAGATATTGCTCTGCTTTTCTATAATCCTTTAATTGTCAGTTTTTCTAAAGTTGCTGTCATCCTAACTAGTTTTAATATCGCTAAGATTTTTTTTTAAATGTGTGTGTTTGATTTAAAGTCTTTCTTCTGCTGAGAATACACCTGCCACCTGAGTGAAGTCCTATGAAGTCAGGTTACATTTAGCTCCTTTTTGAGTGGCATTGTCCTTTGCCAAAGATTGAACTGTACAGATCATTTTATCTCAGAGGGAAAAAACACTATTTGTTTTGTTAAGAGGTCAGAGACAATCACCCCACCTTTTTCATAAAAGCCTCTGTTTAATACCATGTCCAAATAAACTCTGATGTCTACAGTTGATTTCTTAAAGAAACGGAGTAGTAAATTCAGGGGGAGGAATACTGATCTGACTCTTCAGATGTCCTTGGTTTTTTATACATCATATCCTCTGACATGAGTGTCTAGAATGACACAGGAAGCTGTTTTGCCCTATTTTTATCACCTGAAGCAGCATGATCAGTCAGCACAGGCAATGCCATTGTAAAATGCTGCCTTCTCAGGATTTCAGTGGCTGGATTGGCAGCTGCACACTAAAGCAGACTGAGCACCTGAATGACCACAAAGTGGGTATCCCATGTGCAGCACATTACAGAGATCTAATCCAAGCACTGCATAAATAAAGAATCCTGTAACCCTGTCCAAAAATAAATTGCTGTAGCCTCTCTTAAAATACCACATGTATGCAGTGGGAAAGTCAATTTAAAGCAACGTAGTTATAGCTTATTAACTCCTTGTCTTGGTTTGAAAGACAGGTGTCTGCCAAGGAAGGCAGGAGCCTTCCTTGGAATGGAAAAACTGTAACCCCTCTCCCTCTGACTTATTATAAATTTAAAATCAAGAGGCTCTCAGGCAAAGATATGGGAATAGGAATAACAGTTCTTTACTAATATCTAAAATAAA
>VZTZ01014110.1:22854-89262 GCA_013400955.1 Drymodes brunneopygia
TACAGCAAGAAAATTAGAGAGGCAAAAGCTCAATTAGAACTTAACCTGGCCACCTGTGTAAAGGATAATAAAAAAGTATTTCTATAAATACATTAACGGCAAAAGGAGGGGCAAGGAAAATGTCCCTTCTTTATTGGATGTGGAGGGGAATATAGTTACTGAAGATGAAGAAAAGGCTGAGGCACCTTCTTTGTCTCAGTTGTCAACAATAAGACAGGTCGTCCTCATGACAGCTGGCCTCCTGAGCTGGCGGACAGGGACAGGGAGCAAAGAGGCCCCCTGTATCCAGGGGGAAGCTATTAGTGACCTGCTGAGCCAGTCAGATGCTCACAAGTCTATGGGACCAGATGGGATACGTCCTATGGCGATGAGGGGGTAGGCACAACAGCTTGCCAAGCCACTCTCCATCATTTATCATCACCGCTGGCTTACTGGTGAGATCCCAGATGACTGGAAGATGGCCAGGGTGATGCCCATCCATAGGAAGGGCCAGAAGCAGGATCTGGGAAACTCCATGTCTCCCCTGTCTATCTTTAATGGATACAGTGTCAACACTTTGCAAATTCTAAGTCCTGTTTAATTACACTGGTAGGAGAGAAGTAACAGTATAAGTGGTGTTTGTTTAGACTGGCTCTACAGTTGTTCTGTGGTTTTGCTTCTGTGTGAACCAAATAAATGCAGACAACCCCAAGAAGACCACAACTCACAGCTGAAGTGCAAAGCTGTAACCTCCCTGGCTTGAGGATTCCAGAAAAAAGAAACTGAAGCACATATGCTGCTAGGTCATTTTAGCAGGAGCAAAAAGTAGCAAGGCCTGAGTTACATATAAAAAGGGGGCCTGGAGCGCACATAAGTCTTCACCAGGCTGTGTTTTACAATCTGTGAACTTATCTCCCTTCCTCCCTTACAAAGAGGCCTTCAGCCTGGGTGAGGAATGCTTTTAAATTTTTCACAACATTCTGTTATCTGGTGAGAGAGTTTCATTTCTTTAGTAGACAGAAAACAACCTAAAGCAAACACAAATACATGAATTCTCTCACACTGAGTATTTTCTAACATCTCTCGGGTGCAAGGCTGGTCTCTGAGCAAAATCAAATCTAAAACCAGCTTATTTTTCTCTTTCCTCACCAGTCTTCTAGTTTTTGTGGTTTTTTTTTTCCTTTGCTCTCCACTTAGTTTTTTAGATCTGTGACACTGCAAAGCACAATAACAAGTTACAGCAATAGAAAAGATAATGGAACATTTAGATTCCCATGGGTACATCAGTGTGCCAATGTGCAGAAGTGCATCTGTGCATTTCCACAGAAAGACTGGCAACTGAGCAGTTTGCATTTTGTTGAATGTATGTCTGCTTAACCAGAAAGAATGAACTAATGATCCAGACTCAATCTTAGGTGCGTGAAAATTCCCTAAGAGCCCCAAATGAAATGCCCTTGATTTTTAACCAACTCCTGGTTGAAAGTGAGCTGTGCTTTGCACCTTTAGTAAAAAAGCCAGCTGAGCACTTGGAGCTACACAATATTACTTAGAATATTACTTATTCTAATAAGTACTGAAGACATGCAAGTAGTGACTGCACTCTTCCTGTGCATTGAAAATTGGTCTGTGAAATCTTCTTTCAAATTTATTGCTGTTTAAAGAACAGCTAAGAGAGGAATATTGTATAAAATTACCTGTCAACAGTTTGTGTTGGGAAGAATATTTGTTAGAAAAAGGGAAGGCTTTTTTACAAGAAAGGGTTCCAAAACACGTTTCCTATATCCTCTTTTTGGTTTTGCTTTTTTTTCCTCATGTTGCAATTTGCAGCTGCTGCCTAGGTCATCCCCTGCTCTGATTCCAGTCTGTATAAGCAGACACTGGGAAAAAAAACCAGGTGAAATGTTAAAAGGCAGAAATAAAAGTCTGCAGGACTAGAAGATCCTGTCTCATAAGAGCATCTTAACTCTTTCACAATTCAACTCAGTCTGTGGCCTCCTCCTTCAGGGGGTCAATGGGTCCTAGGTCATACGGCCAACCCATGCAGCCACAAAACCACAGAATCATAGAATGGCATGGATTGGAAGGGACCTTAAACATCATCTAATTGTGACCCTCCTGGTGTGGGACACCTTTTACCAGACCAGGTTTCTCAGAGTCACATCCAATTCTGTCATAATAAAAAAAATAAAAAAAAATTAAAAAAAAAAAGGAAAAAGAAAAAGTAGAAATGTAAAAAGCAAGGACCAAGAAAGTATTAAATTCATATTTGAAAGAGTAGTAGTAGTGTTACTGTTCTTTCCCACCCTTGTGTGCATAATCTTTTTGCGCACACACTTAAAAGGAATGAACTGACATTACAAGCAAGAACAACTTTTGCCAGCCCCATTCAGGATTTCTGCTGGTTTATGTGATATATTACACAAACACATAGCAAGATTCTCTCCGTGTGCATCTTAACTGATAAGAAAGGCAATGGAAAATAGGTACTTGGTGAGACATAACAGTCTCAAGGTCAATTCAGATTGGCTGATATACAAACTGAACTCCAGTTCTATATTCTTTGTATGTGACTATTCTGTATCCAGAAGTACTACAAATCATTCAACAGTGTAGATCTCAGCACATTGAGATGAAAATCACATTGTCCATAGGGGCAGAATTGTAATGAAAGGTCTTTGTTATGCTTTCTTGACCAAAATGGAATAATTGAACATCAACAGTGAGTTCTGCCAATAGTTTTCACTGTTCTGGAATCCAACCACATAGGCACTGGCCTCAGTTTTCTTGGATTTTGCCAAATGGTAGCTCACAAAATGTTAGATATGTTTCTGGGGACCTGAGAAGAGAGTATCTTATTGTTGGGATATTCCAATAAATGTTTCAGGGAACTTCTGAATTCTAAGGTGAAGCATCCAAACATGTTTTCAAAACCTCAGAGAGGAATTGAGCACATAAAAGGCAAAAAAATCGTGAAAAAACCCTCAATCCTTATTTTAACCCTCCTAGATTTAGTGCACAGGGCAGACTAATAAAATGTTTCTTTATGGGCAATGAAATTCTAGCATTTTTACAGTATATGGTGTGTATCGTTTTCTAAACTGCATTTAGGTTTTCAGGTATCCAAATTTGAGCCAGGCACTCTTCACTTTAGATACTTAATTTCCTACCTATATTTTTACCTAGATTATATAAGGCATATGAACAGTTGGTTTTCAGCAGGTACTCAGCATGATCTTTTGTTAACAAGGTCTGAATGCCTTGTTGGCTTTCTGGATACACCCAAAGCAGACCTCTGTGATGCTGAGAGGACAAATACAATAAAATTATTCATTTCTTGCTGCTATGTATCAGGAATACTAGTACAGTATTCCTGATACATAGTATAGAAGGAAAGAGTGTAGGCAGATTTAGAAATCTAAGAAGATGTATTTTAAAATAAAAAGAATTTTCAAAAAGTATGAGAAAAAACTCTAAAAATTCAAACATCACAAAAACACGAAAATTAAAACAACCAAGCACAAAAGCTTATAGAAGCATGTATAAGATGTATTCTACAACTTTCAAATGGGCTGAAATTGGATTTCTAAATCACTCTAATAGTGTTTGTCTTTATATGTTGATATGCTGGGTATTAATATGCTGGATATAGTTGTCTTACTGTGATTTGAAGCCTTTAATGGATGTACTGCTATGACACCTGGATAACCCTGAAAATTAAGTATCTATTCCAATATTCCAATATTGGGCAGAAAACTTTAACAGTTATTCCAAACATTTTCCATTTGCCTTTCACCAGGGAACTTCTCCCTATCTGTGACCCTTATAATATATTCCCTCTTAGGTCTACAGGAGTAATGTTTGCAGTCCCCCTCCTGCATGCTGACCATGGTGCAGTACCGTGGGACAGGTACATAACATTCTTTTCATATAGTGTCTTAAACCTGGCTGTCATACTTGAGCATTTCACTCAGCATATGGATGCTCCCAATGCAGTATGGAACAATAGTCATGTGCCTTGCTGTGCTGTAAGCACAGAGCCTGCGCAGCTGTTAACTTGTGGAGAAAAATGTTCCCAAGAAAAGACATTGTTTCAGTAAGAATTTACGTGCAAAAAGTGCAAGCAACATTTATAGGATGTATTACACATAAATGTTGTCTATATGAGCACCTCCTCTGCAGCAGAATATGCTAGTGCAGATAGTTATATTTCAAATAATATGGAATTGAATGTTTTGGTTTGCACAACCTACCTCATCCGTTACATCAGTGATATGAAAGGAACATTTAAGTAGTAGTAGTCAGTTAGTTTTGCACATCGCTTTTATTTATGGCAGATGTGTGGATCTGAACCCTGAGGGCAAAAGGTACTGAAGGACAAATATCAGGGCACAGCCCATTTGTTCAGAGCAGAGCATTGGACTTTGAACAATTTTCATCATCCAGTTTTGGAGACTAACTGAGAAAAGATTTGTATTAATTTCCTCAAAGAATGTTTAGCATATGGAAAATTCTGCACAGTGTTTCTGCCTTGGCCTCATTCACCAGAAACAGACTGAATTTTCTTTATTGATTGTAATTGAACGCAATACTGCTGTTACGAGAGACATCTCAAATCAGTACCATCTTAATAAGCAAAGTCCTAATGCAACAAACAGGATGCTCAAAATGCACATGCTTCTCTCACTTCTCCAGTTGTATAATTCTGATCCAAATCTGCAAAAGCTTAATTGATTTGAGGCCTGGCTATTTAGGGACCATTTTTTTAACTATAGTATTTCAGAGCAGTTGCTTTTTTGAGAAATCAAAATCCCCTCTCTTTCTTCCACCTGTATCAAATGATTCTCAGCTACTCATTTTAAACTAAACTCCAGAATAAATGTTAGTCTTCATCAAAATCTAAGGCACAACTTCACAGATTTTCTTCCAAATAAATTAAGCTACAGCAAGAAAACTTTTAATCATGTACCAGAAAACAGAGAGAGTAAAGTTTTGATTTTATTTGGCTTTCTTCTCACTGGAGAAACCTAGGCAAGAACTATCAATGTTTAAGCATTCACAAGTCTTCCCTCAACTTCAGGATAATCCCATAAGAAACTGAATCTCTTTATGTCACCATTTCTGCTCTGGGCATGCATTCAGCTGCCTGAGGCTGTGGTTACATGGGTAGCCAAGCTCTTCTAATGGCTTGTGGCTGCCAAGAAGAGAAACTTTGCACTTCTCTTGCTTTCTCTCAATTGCTCTTACCGTCCCTCCTTCCTTTACTTGCTTATTTCTAAAATAGACTAACAAGGACTGTGAAACTGAATTTATCATTTTCCAATATATATCTGCTTGGGAGATAAGTGTCTGTTCCTCCTTTCTCCCATTTAAAGGAAAGTGTTAGTCTCACAGTAGCTGCAAGTCAGTTTCCACATACAAAGCACTAGTGGTGACACTGAGTAGCAAGTTCAGTGTGGTTGTTTTGTCTTGGACCTTAGTGGCAGTAACTCTAAATTATGTTTAGCAAAAACATTCAGAAATGTGTGGGCTACTTAGTGTATTTGCTGTTTAAAAATACCTGATGATGCTTTCAGATAAATATAAACCATATTTTTTATTAGAGGTATTTGAATTCCAAATATCTTCATTAATCCAAAACTGAACCAATGTTTTTACCTTCTCTACTTTAAGGTGGATATAGTGGATCCATATCTAATATGATGCAGTCAATACTCTCCACCATTTAACTGTTTTATTACTTTGTTCTCACATTCTTATAATTAACATGGATCCCTGTATGTCGACAGGACTTGTAATTGTTTCATTCTCTCTGGAAAAATTACATTCCTCGGCAGTTCTCACTATCACTTTTTACTTTCACTGTTAAATTAAAAAATAGATTGTTTCTTTTTCGTCTTGTTGTCTAGCTTGCTGATATCTCTCCTTATTGACCATATGTTCCTATCAGAGGAATGAGAACAACCAATATGCAAATTTATGGATTCAATAAACATACACTATTTTCTCTCTGAGGTTGCCCTACTATTTCTGTGAAGGAGTTAAGGCTTGTAAAATGGTGAGTATGGACTTACTTAGTGATCATAACTCAGTAATTTCAAGCAAATTGAAAACTGTAGTTGTAATGATTTTATTGTTCTTTCAGAGAAAGCAGAGATCTGCATTTACAGGTAAGTGATTTTGGGGTTTTGTAACATTTCTCTTAATCGAACACTTTTATTTTTGTTTGCGCTCAAGATATCTACAAGCTAAAGTGGCCAAAGAGTTGGGGATCAAAAGAAGTGTTCAAGGTCAGGTTGGCTCAGGCTCTGTACACCTCAGTGTACTGAATGGCAACCCTGTTCATGACGGGGGGCTGGAACTAGTTGGTCATTAAAGTCCCTTTCAAACCATGCCATTCAATGATTCTATGACAAAGACAGGTTGGCAGAAACTGCAACTTGGATTTAGTAGTTCAGAAAGCTCAGAATGTGGCAGAAATGGATCCTGTTACTTTTTACTTTCTGTGGGATTTTGATCTGCCATCTGATGGCAAAATACCTTAATACTGAGTTAAGCCAAATGGTAGGTGTCATTTTTATTCCTCCTCTTTAATCTGGTCTGCTTTGAATAAAATACTTGCATAGCCATTGATTAGAAAATGAAATTTATCTGTTAGAAAAATTGTAAGACATTCATCTGCCCTGTACTTTTAACCCCTGCCATTGTACTCATATACATATACATCAGGTACTCAGACAAGAACAATGATCATCGTAAAACCAGCACCCAACCCCAGATGACAGCCCTGCTTCAGAGTCTCAAAATTTTACTCCATAATAGTCACCAGCAGCTGGAGAATGAAATCTTGAGTCTTCCCAGACACTGAAGTAGATTAAATCTCAACAATATCCCCATGACCATTTTGCTGTTCTAAATAACAGAATTACCTTTTAGCCTTTCTTGCAAATAGAGAAAATGAAATACACTTATAGCAAAGTACAAAGGATTGTACGTATAGGAAAATATTACATAATTCAGAATAACTTCATTCTTTCAAGCTGAAAACAAAACATAACAAAACAAAAAGCTCCACAAAAACCCCAAGCAAACAAAAAACACCACAAAACAAGACCCCAACTCTACCCCACATTTTAAATTAGGTTATTAATAGCCAGAATTCTTATTACAAGCCTCAGACTGAACTGATGCAAGCTATATTCTGACTGGCCTTATTTTCTGGAAATTATTCAACTGTTCTAAAGGGTATTGGTTGAAAATAAAGGTAAACTAGATAGTATCTCTTTCCAGTTGCACCCAGTAGCTGTGCATAGGCATACATAGTCACAAAACTGCTTACTCAAATTTTTTAATTATTTGATTGACTGTATTCAGAAAGAAACATTGCAGGGAAAAAAAAATTTGTGTTGCAAATATAGCCAAAATTGAAGCTGAGATTTATTAATAACATGAAACTAACGAGCAGTTATTCAACTATGTGTTCATAGTTCAATATTGCAAAATGCAATATTCCATACTTAAAACAGCTAGAAATTTCTAAACTTCCTGCTATAAAAATCCCATGACATTCACACAGGTGCACATGCACTCCCCTCAGAGTCCACCCCAACAACGCCCCCCTGCCCTCTTTGAGAATGAGGATTTCTCTGTTTCTGTACCCTTGTGCTGGAGGTGTAGGTTCTAGGCTTACATCTGCTCATGACAGTCTCTACAAAACAACAAAACATATTCTCATGAGAAAGCCCCCACCTCAACTTCAGATGTGTACCTCAGAAGTGTGGATTCTTATTTCTTGCACCCAAACTGTCATTCCTCAAGCTAGATGCATGCCCCCATGACATCTGATGGAAGGATTGTCAGGAGGGCCAAGGTACAGACTGCAATGTCAGTGGGATGATTTCTGATTGTGTCAAAACAGGTTCTGATTGTTCTCCATTGCTTTTTTTCTTCTCTCTCTTCACCATCACAAATTTTCAAGCTTCTCTTGAAGTTCTTCTCAAGCTGATGTCTTTAGTCTTAAGCAGTTTATTGAGGCCAATGGATGTCTTTAGCATTGTCAGTTTGGGGCATACTCCCTCTTAGACAGTTTTGGATGTTCTGTTGACACTCACCTCTGTTTTATCACCTGTTGGTACCCTGGAAGGTTTGCCGAGGGGAGGCTGAGGAGGCACGCTCACGAACATTGTTAGGAGCACAAGATTCTCTTGTGTTACTGATTCTTGTCATTTTACATCAGGTATAAATTTTGTCTTGCAGTGAAAATAGGCACGAGGGATTACACTGTATAATTTGTGAATAATGTAAAGATTTTAGCAGTCTTCCAAATTCATTAGTTATAAATAGTCTACAGAAAACTGTTTTTTTGGAAGAAGATGGAGAATTCAAAGTAATTGGAGTATTTGAAAGTCTCAGTTAATGAAGCTGAACTTTACTCTAGTACTCCAATTAATGAATGCACACATTTACATAGACATTAATAATGTTTTTCTCATTAATCCTATCACCATCTTATTTAAAAGTAAGGGCATATACCATAATAGCACACAAGAACTAACCTTACTTACTAGAGATATCTTTATTGTCATCTTCCCTTTCTTTGATTCTGTTTTCTTTCTTTTTATTAAGTATGTTTTACTATTCTTTTAGCTCACTGGCAGAAATTGATTGTTCTCATCCTTTCTATTCTTTAGTAAAAGCAAGAAAGGACATTTCACTTCCAAAATAAAGAAGGAACTTGGGTAGTTCAACATCCAAGATAAAACAAAACCATAATAAGGTTCACAAGGAACATTAGTGTTAGAATTTTGATGAAAAATTTTCATGTCCTTTCTTATTAGAACACACTTTCTGCCTAGATAGGAAAGGCTACATTCTTAACCAGTTGCTGGATGTGAATAAAACACAAATTTTTTCCAGAAAAATAATCATAATATTTTCTGCATGATCGTAGTTTTTTGATTCATTCAGATTTTAATTTGGACTTATTTTTATACAATCAGACACTTTCCAGGTAGTGACTTATTTTAAACACATTTCCTATGTCTCATGTTGGAATGCTAATCTGCTGAAAGCTAGATGTAAATTTTCATATTGATTACCTTTGGAAATAATTTCCCTTTAATCTCTTGCAACTTTTATTAACCCAGGCAGTGGAGTAAGGAACTGGATTCATATCACTAATGTCAAAGAAACTGATTCCAAGAATTTGCGAAAAACTCAAAAAATTTATTCTTAGTTTCTGCTGGCAGCATTTTGTAAACTACTCATTCTTTCTTTCATTTCCTTTATTCTCAAGGTAATGAAATATGTTGGCTTATAAAATATATTAATATTAATTTTTCAGTTGTATGACAGATTTAGACACCAATTTGGGCCAGAATGTTTTTCTGTTGGAGGGTAGGAGGGCACTGCAAGTTCAGAGGAGAAGAGCAAGTCCAGCAAAGATGATGAAGGGACTAGAAAGTAAATCACATGAAGAGTGGCTGAGAGCTGAAGAAAGAGAGGCTCAGGGGAGAACTTACCATCCTCTACCTCGTTTCTACCTAACAGGAGGTTGTAGCAAGGTGGGGGTCAGCCTCTTCTCACAGGCAACTTGTGACAGGATGAGAAGACAGAGCTCCAAGCTGTGTGAGAGGAGGTTCAGGCTGTACATCAAGAAAAATTGCTTTATGTACAGGCTGCCCAGGAAAGTGATGGGTTCACCATCCCTGGAGAGAAATGGCACTTAGTGCAATGGTTTAGTCGACAGGGCATTGTTTGGTCAAAGGTTGGATCCCATGATCTTGGAGGTATTTTCCAACCTTAATGATTCTGAGATTCTGTGATATATTGTAAGGAAGCAACCTTCTTAAAATAATTCACCTTTTCTTTTACAGTTTTGAACAAGGGTGAGATATAAACTGTAATATCATATGAACTATAAACATTATTCATGACTCATGATGAGTGAACTCATCAGGAAGTGTTGATAAGTGTTAAGTATTTCTTCTATAAATTGAGTGAATTAATTCTTTTCCAATATGATGATCATAATTTAGGCAAACATTCCTCCACACTCAAAAGCACTTTGACATGAAGATGTATCTTTTCTTATCTAATATTCATGTGAGATCATTCTTGGATAATACATGCAAGACTGGATACTCCTTTTATAGTGTTTAAACAACAGATTAAATTTCTTCAAACCAAAGAGTAGTAAAATGGAAACTTGAGAAGATTCAAGGTATTACTCTTACAGCAGAGAAACTTACAAGAGGAAATAACTTGAGGAAGAAAATGAAAAATGCCATAGACACCACTTTCTCCTTTTTTCACAGTTACAGTAGAAGTGGTAGTTCAGGGAGAATAATGATTCTATGAATTATGCATGTTTGATAATGCCTAGAAGGTGCAGTAAGTTAAAGCACAAGAAATTTACCTTATGCTGGTAATCTATTACTAGTACATTAACAATTGATATAGATGAAGACATCTGACAAACAGAAATATTAGGTTGGACAGGTGTTTGGCAGATCAAGAGCATAGACAGAGACCTGTGAGTCACAAAACTCTAGTAGGAGGCAGTTACACAATAAGGTAGACAATTTCATAAGACATTATTTCACTGGAGCACAGAGACAGAGGAAGATGAAGCATCTATTGACATCTCTCTTATAAGGAAGAAAGAAAATAAATGACAGGAACAAAAAAGGGAAATGAAGAACATGGAAGTAATAGAGTGATAAGTGAGCCCCAAAATCAATAGCAACTGACATAGCAGTTGCTCTGAATTTGACTGCAAATTTTGATCAGATGCATGATTGTGGCTTTCATTATTACTAGTTCTGTCTAAATGGCTGACTCCAAAACTGTGGAACCCTAACCCTAATCTACAGCTTTATGCCATTCCCTCAGGTTCTGCCAACTGGTCACCAGAGAGAAGAGATCATTGCCTGCCCCTCTGCTAACATTCCAATCTTGAGCCAGTGTCTGAGTCCATACCTTGTCCCTGTTTACTGGTTGAGATACAGACTCTGTTTCACAGAATTGTTGGTACAGAAGAAACTTAGAAAAGATCTTGTCTGCAACTGGAAGATAAAAATTCAACATAATATGCATAATTGAAATTTCATTTCTGTGGAGACAAAAGGGTAAAGTGATAGCTGAAGGAAGATTAACATCTGTAAAAACTGCATAAATGAAAAAAAAGGCCTAAAGTAGATGCAAATTTAAACAAATTGTTCAGAAGAACAGAACAAGTAAGATAAAATATTTTTTCTGCAGATAAACTGGTTTAATTAGATCATTCAAAGCAATAGAAATGTATTTTGACAACTGGAACTGGTACTTTCTCTATAGTATAGCCTTGTATATTTTTAAATTTTTCTTTGATATGTCTTGATACTGTTTAGCATTTGTCCTCCCTTCATTCTTCCAAATCCCATGCATGTTTGAAATCCTTACTCTTATCATCCACATACCATATTGAAATATGGTTAAATGCGATTTGATTTAAGCTTCAAACCTAACACTCAGCACTTTGTTGCTCAGTAGTTACTGGCTCATTTGCTCTAAGATATATTTATTTGAAAATTCAAGTCTTTGGGGAAAGCAAACTTGAACTGCTTGACATTGGTCAATAGGCTGCAATTGCCTGAGCATGCTGGCAGTCATCCACAAAATTAGTCACGATATCCTGTTGACCCAGTTTGAATCCTGTGTCGAGATTATACATACTCTATTATTTGGTTTCAGCCTTGGTTTGGGGCATACCATTTCCAATTTATGCAAGTTTTAATTCTGTTTTCACAGCTGTTGACAAGCTGTCTTCCTACTGCTTTTATCTTGAGGATTTTATCATGTTCTATTCCCTTTTGATGCTTTTATTTGGCATTAGGAATAGGTTTACATTTCTTTGCCAATACTACATTTTAAGCCTCCTACAAAATCCTCTCATAGGCCTTCTGAGAGTACAGCAGTGAGGCTATTGAGAAATTTTAGGACCACATCAATCCTCCTTCTAATACAATAGGGTTGAGGCTTTTTCCTATGTTCTTTAGCCTCTATTCTATTCAGGGTTTTCTTGTGTTGTTGTTTGGTTTTCTTTTTTTTTACCAGTCTAAGCACCTTCTCACTTAGTCCTGGTGTAATTCAACTGTAATTTAAAACACAAACAGTGACTAATCTTCCATGCGACAGTGTCTGAAGAAAGGGCCTATTCTGTCCTTTAGCTTCCTCAGTATCTGTTTTAAGTTCACTCTCAATTAAGCCCTGGAAGGTATACAGGAGAATCTGGTAATTTTTTTGATAGGCACAGCTTAATCATTCCATATGTCTACTCCTTTCTATAATCATGCAGGCAAGCAATTCCACAGAGGTCCAAGCAGAATGTTCAAGAACTCCAGAAGATTTGTAATTATTTTCTTCTTATCTTCAGAGCTGGTATCTGTAAGCAATTTATAGCATATACTATATGTTTCTAGACTACATTGCCAAGAGTAAGATTAACTATTCCAAACAGCTTGGTCTTAAAAAAAAAAATAACCCACGGGGTAGGACCAAACTCCATAATTCTTTCTATAAACAACAAGACTGCTGCCTTTTTCCTATGGACTTCTGGCATATTTGCCCCTAATATTCTGGGCTTGTTAATTAAAAAAACATCCTTTATATAAAATATTTATGTATAAATGCTCACTATTGAAATAATACTCTTCTATTTGTTAGTCAAGAAATTCAAACAATTCCTGTGGTATAAAGATTTAATTTACTGCTACTTGGTGTGCACATCATTACATTCAATAAATCTTTTATAATATGAACTAAATTATAATTTCTCTGGAAGTTTTTTATGCCTGCTTCCAAGTCAGTTAACTTACAGTGATACTGCAGTGCTAGACAACCAAAAAATAGCAGTAAGGGATTTTTGCTGCCTTAAACTACCTTAATATCACTGAATAAAATAAAATTAATTGATTCAATGAAGCAACTGCTCTACTATCACAGTCAAGCTGTAGCTAATTCAATTCTCACATTTTTTTGCTATTTATATAAAATTCAGGAGAAAAAACTGAAGGCTAAACATTAACTTCAATGGACTAAGCATGTGCTTAACTGCTTTTCTAAGTAAGTGTAGATTTAAAAACGTACTTAGAAATAAGCTGGAGGCATCCTTGACTGTTTCTGAATTGGCGCTTCGATTACAAGATTTGCTTACATGTAACTTGTACTACAATTTTGGTATTATGTAAGTATAGCTTTCCAAGAAATTAAAGTTCAATGAGTTCTAAGAAGGCAAACCAGCTTTACACAGAAAGAACCACTAGTTTATATAGAGTGAGGAGTGTTTTCCTTTCATAAGCCTGATCCATAAATCAAATGTGCCCCAGATTTTTTGACAGTTGAGGGTGAAATATGTAAAATAAAAAAAAAGTTTTGATAATTATTCTAGCAGTGTGTCATAAAAGAAACTGGTGGAACACAAAATTTCTGCCCTCACTAGCGTATTTTACCTCAGCATATCTCTGCTCTTCTGTATTTTCATGACCAAAGTCCCTGAGCTTTCTGTCTTGCTGATTAATTTCAGATATATCAAAATCTTGTCTGGAATTTTCTGGAACTGGGAAAGCACGTGGACCCATTGGGACAGAGAATTACTTATATTTCTTGTTGGGGTATCTGATGACCCCTTTTTTTGTGCCAACAATAATGAAAAAAACTGGAATATTTATCAGCAGAGAAGTAACTGAAACAATAAAAATCAGCAAAACCTTACATACAGCAATCAGTTACTAATACATAATTTTTTTACTATAATTGAATATTTAAATGATGTGTGTCAGTGTATTAAAGGTGTTTATACCACCTTAGTCTGTCTGACACAGAATAGCATTCCTTTCTCTTCAGTGAACAGCTCCTTTGTTAAAAAATCATACTTTATAGAGAGATAAAAACAAGTGTAAGATCACAGTAATGTGAGGACGTTGTACCAGTCCATCAGTTATTTTCCTCAAGCTGTATGATGACAAATTTCAGTGTGCTAATATTTGGTAAATTTTTCTAATAGGTGAAAGAAAGACCAACGTTGGAAACAGAAAACTGCTGAAAGTATTGCTGTACCATGCAAATGATTTATTAGAGTACCTTAATATGTGAATTCATAAAAGCTTACAAGAACATTTATTGTTTCTAATATTGTCTCAATTCTTCCCAAAGCATTCTTATACAATTTTAAAAAGAATTTAAAAAAAAATTTAAATATTTATTCTACCCCATTGTTCAGATGCAATGATTTAGATTCTATCAATCAGCCTTGCTTCTCCTGAAGGGCAGCTCCTCAGCAAGTGCAGGATAACCTCTCACTGCCAGCCATGAACTTATTGTAAAACAGGAAAGTTACTTCTCTGATATGTTTACACCTCTTTTTTTTTTCAAAACTGTGAGCCCCCTACTCCCTTGTTTCTCAAATCTAATGTCCATCTTACCCACATACAAAATCAATATCACCCTACTCACCAGCCCAGAATTCCTATTTGTCACTTTTATACTATGGTGAGGTTAGGAGATCCCTTTATTTCCTCTTGAAAATCTTTTTTAAGCCCTTGCTGTAAATGGTATATTGTGCTATGCAAAAGGCAGATCTCCAGAGGAAAGATAAAACTTCTCTATTTGGACTTCTAACAAAGAGCAGAAGGAAACATTCTCAAAAAAGAAATATAATCATGAGACAAATCAGTAGCAGATGTAATGAACACCTGAGACCCTTAAATCTTATTGGATGAAAATAGCTTTTTGGCTCCTTCTCTAACAATGTGAAAATGGGGCTTTTGAGGGGGGGTATTATCGAACTTTAATTTGATTACACCTGCAGCATACTAACTAACTGAACAGTAACTCAAAGCTACATCATGTTATCTTTCAGTTCCTTTCTAGATTTACTAACAGTGGGTTATTGAAGGATTATTTTAATTCTTTTTGGTGTGTGAACTTTACTGTTCATTATAAAGCAAGTGTATTTGTCTACTATTTGCGGTTTAGATACTTATTTTTATTGTAAGAAAAAGTGTAATCCTTTCCAGTGTAGCACTGTGTTCTTATTTTGTTCACTGTCATAGTCATTGACTAATGATCCAGGATTTTTTTACTTCTTTTTATCTGTTTTCCCTAGTTCTGTCACTGACCCTAAAAGACAATACCAGAAAAATTAGGACTTGCTACCAGTAAATATACAGTTAAAAATTGATTTCTTTTTGTTCCCTCTCACTCATTCGACTTGAATGGAGTTACTTTAAATCTATGAAGTAGTGTGAGAAACAGAATTAAGGCTTAGCCTTTTATTTTTCTCGAGCTTTGTGGTTAGCCTCCGTACTTTTTCCAGCGGGAGATTAGAGAAAGAGAAATAAGCAAACTGAACAGCTAAAGAAAAATTCCTGCACTTCTTAACCATTCTGTAACTAGTGACAGAGGGCAAAACATGAAAATTGCCATAATTTCTTCTTCCATGTGTTGTAGTTTAACAGGCTTTTATTTGACTCCCTAGAGTAAGAAAGAAGTATAACAGAAATTGTGCATAACCTGAGGACAGGACTTGGAGCTGAGAATTTATGGAAATAATCACAGATCAGATGCCCTCTAGGGCTTGCCCTCTTTACTAAATAGAAAAAGACACTAAATTAAGTTACTTATCACTTACTCATCATATGCAGTTTCTAGAGAATTTGTGAGGCAGCTTAAAAGCTTTGCAGTCTATTCAAGTCCAAGGAATGGAGCTTGACAAGAGAAGAGCAAATAATGTCTTGGTTTGCAGTCTTCCTGCTGGTTCTCCATTTTTCTGTTTCAATTGTGTCCAGCCTTTAACTTTTTCAAGTGGATTTTTGTTAAAGGAAGATCAATGAGGGAAGGGAGGTCAGTCAGATAGGAGAGAAGAGAAAATGAAAGGAAGAAAAGAGTGGAGAATGGCATCAGTGGGAGAGAGACTGAAGCAATGACTCCAGACAGAGTGGTGTGAGCTGGAACAAATAGCTAAGTGATACCAAGAGTGTTCAGTCTGAAAATTATACATAACCTGGATAGAGTCAATGCACAAAGGTTCCTAGGTCAGCAGTAAGCACCAGGAAGCTGAAATGTATTTCAAATATTAAGTTTTTTCTGTCTGAGATTCTCTGATCAGCATGGAATATTAGCAGAAAGGGAAAAGTGAGATGTGGCCACATACAAACTGCCTTTAAGAATTATCCTCAGGTTTCACTGAGAGTATCCTGTTAGAATAGGTATTTTCTTTAAACTTACATAAAGTTTAAAACCAGCTACCAGCTATACCTTAGGTTTCCCTCCTTTTTTTTCTTTATTTTTTTTTTTATTATGTATCCATTTTAGCCAGTATAGAGAGAAGATAAAGCAAGGCTGAAGAATATCTAATACCTGAATCCAGGGTTAGGAGCTAAGGATTTATGACAAAATTTCAGTTCTCTTGCACTGTATGACCATTCTTAGAGGCGACTCCTTTGCTAAAAAGGAAATAGAAGTAACAGACTTTCAGAGCAGGTCTAAAGAGGTAGCCTGGATTCTAACACTTTAGCTTAATTAAGGCAGATCCTTCTACATGTGTTAATGTTTTTCTGGTCATTATTAATCTTCTTTTGCAATTCCTTGGGTCTAGCAATGACTATGTTCTAGAAATTTTATGGAAATCTTTTTCACTCCTTTGACAAGAAACCTTCCATTACTTCTATTGACATGTATCCCCTCAAAGGCTTAGCTCAGATCTATATGCCTACACTCAAATGCAAACACTGTCCTTGGACTTCTATAAAATATTATTCATTATTATTTATTGTAAATGCAGAGACAGTTTCTGAAAAATGTGTTTGACAAGAGAATAGTATTTATGTTCTAAGCCATACTAGAAGAAATATTTTCAATGTGTTAATAGTTTTGTTACTTCTATAAGAAACTGAAATCTGAAAATTAAAAAGATTTTTTTTTTAATTTAAAACAAATAAAAATCTTCACTCAAATAATGACTTTTATCTTACCTTGTCAAGTTGTGATAACTATCTAACTATCTTGCTGCTATGTCATGTTTCTCACTTTACTTTCATGTAACACCTTGAATAAATTCACTTTCAAACCATTCCTGATTTATGGCTCCTTGAGCACTTCGGGTAAACTTGATTGTTTGCTTAACACTTGACAACATTAGTTTGAAGACTGTAAACAGGTTATGCTGAAGAATCAAATTCTTCAGATGTATAAGACCTATTAGTTTTTTCTGTTTAACTGACATTATATGTTTTTCTGTTCTTCTATGTATCTTATTTAGTGATCCTAAGTAGCACAAAAAAGTGTAAAGAAGAAAATACATGGTTCAGGGTAGTTTTATTTAAAAACTAATCAATACAGTTTGTAACTTTACATTTTTAAATATTTAATTTTTGACATTAAATAAATTTTCTTAGTAAAGGATTTAGTTCAATTTTTGATTTTGTTACAGTTCATCTGGCTTTTAACTTTTTTCAGACTTTGATCTCATTAAGACATGAAGCAGATTTACATTTAAATATTGCAAAAATATTTACCAATTTAAAATTCTACTCTAGAAATAGTTTTAGAATCATAGTTCATTTGAACTTATTGGTAAAAGAACTAATGAGAAAACAATGAATGAAAGGTAGGAAATATGTTTAAAAATCAATGTGCAAAAAGGGTGTAAGAAACAAACAATGAACATATGTTTCACAAGTCAGCAATGTACCCAAGCTACTTCTAAACGAGCTCTAAATGACAAAGCAGGAGCAGTTTCAGACCAGGATAAATTTATTCTTCTGACAGTGCACTGAGCATTGCAGGTACACCAAAAAAAAGTGAAAGAAAAGATCTCTACAAAATATCAATGAAACTGACATTGTCAATGCTGAGAAGTCTGTGATTGTTAATTTTATTTTTGGATATTTTCTTTTCTTTAAAATGTGAATTACTTAGAGAATTTCAGCATATTTGTTTAGTGCAGTGCAAGTAGTTTTTTTGCTTCTTAGTTTCAGTGAGAAACTGAAAATAATCTAACAGTGAAAAATATTACATATGCAAGCATTTTTCATGACCATATTTGTTTATATTTCTATTTATTCACTACATCCAAAATTTCTCCCAAATGATAATGCTTAATCCAATAGGCATTTAAAAACACAATGAAAAAGCAAGTCAGAGATTAAGTTGAGCATTCAATTTATAATGCATTCTTCTATTAAGAAGAATAGACACATATAACATTTCACCTAAGTAATGTATTTTTTAAAAAGAACCTGTAAGTACACGTAAAATAGTTCAAGATTAGGGCAATAAAAACCTTAATCCTATTGTATATCCATATCTAACTCATCACAGAATTAGGACCAATTGTGTATCTTCTCTCTCAAATTTCATTTTATATATTTATGTTTTATAGATATCTCTATATATATCTATATTTATATCTATCTTTTATAATACGTTCCTTAACATGTAATGTATCTTTTAATCTTTGGTCTGCCAAGAATTGGTTTTGCATCTTGAATCCTGCTTTGGAACTGGTCTCTAGGGCCTGCAAACCCTAAATATCTTGAAAGAGCACTGGAGAGATCAACCTCCATTGGCTAAACATTAGGCTGGCTGATGCCTTTCAGGGTTTGTTTTGTGAATACCCTATCAGGATTACTTCATAATTCTGTTTAGATTCCTCAGATCATTACAAGAGGTAAAATTAATATCACACTTACGAACAGCATTTGACACATTTACACACTATCACAATCATGTAGATAGAGCAGTGACATCAGTAAGCAGGCAGATGGTTTTAGAAAAAAAAGAAAAATTTCATTTTAAATCACATTCTCTTGGGAAAACACAAAAATATGCAACTAAAAATATATTTTGAGGCTATATATTGATTTGAGGGCATCTGTTACATCCCAGGGAGATGCTTAAATCCCAGATTGCAGGCCAGAATAGCCAGTATGCTGGGAAAGTCACAAATAGAAAATCAGTAGGAAACCCTAGTTCCTGGGGGGATAGTCCCATAAGGAGACACATCTGTTCATTTCATATCCAGAGGCTGGAAACTTATCCTGATATAGATCCTTTTAAAAGTCTTAAGTCTTTTCTTTTAAAATAAAGCTGTGATATGATGTCATCTACTAGCAAATTCATGTCACTTTTCCCCTGAAGAATGCTACAACAAATGATAGGCCATTTTTCTTTAGAAACCTTCTTTATCTGGCAGACTGAGATTTTCAACTATACAAAGGATAATTCAAGATCCATTAGAAACACCCCCCATATGACTCTGTAACCTTGTGGGGTGGGGACTCATCAGGGAAATAGTCAATTATGGGTTTCTTGTCAAGTCTGCTCATCTTTATTCCCCAGAATACTGATTACTAAAAGGCATAAAAGAGCCTCTTGAAGCAAAGACAGAATTTATGAACACTATAAAAGCTGAATTATAGAATGATGTATATTCTAGGGCTTCTGACTCCCCATTTATTTCTTCTTTTACCTCTGTCTGCATATTCTTATGAATCACATAATATTCCCTGTAGAGTAGCAGAGGAAGAAGAAGGGAGTGCTTCTCCTGCTAACCTTAGACCACAGTACTCACTAAAACTACAACAAAAACACCTTCAGGAATGTGTGAATTTTAATCCCATAACCTGAGATCACTGAACCTGAGTGTACAAATGCTATCAATCTTAGATATGCTTTTATTTCATTGTGAGCTCTATAGTCAATGTCAGTCGGTTGTTCTTAGGAAATGCATATTAAACATCCTTTGGAGACTTTGGTTTTGGCTGCTTTTAGGCATGTGACAGTTCCTGAGCTCTGTAAACTGCAGCAGTTTTGGTGCATTTCAGTGAGAAAGTCACACTAGGCACTGGGGAAGTTTTAGTCAAAAGGGGAGACACCTGTGAGGTTTAAACATCTGCAAGATCAGACTTTTTATTGTCATTTATAGCTTCAGTCTGTAAAATCTGTCTATACCCTTCATTTGATAGATGTCTTCGTGTCCTTGGGATACAGAGATCTCACAATTTACAATTCACTGCAGCAGGGTAAAGAAAAAAACCAACAAAACACAACAGAAAAAAAGCCTTTGAGGTAGAAATGAAAACAAAATAAAAATATGATCTGTTTTTCTCAAAGCAAAGCAATACGTTATTTTTATTCCCTAGCTTACTAGAAAGTTATTTTGTTTGCCTAAATTGTTCAATCATTTTTTTTTTTTAGAACAAGCCAGAATTTAGCCTGTTTCTTCTGCCTAAGACAAGCAGTCAATTTTAATTAACTCAGTGTGCAGGAGTCTTTGGCATTTGTGGAAACTGGGCACACAGCCAATCCCCAAAGCACCTCTGATCAGTTTGCCTGGGAGGAAGTAAAGAAAAAGAAGATGTTTGCTTAGAGAGCTTGGAATTATAGTCTGAAATCTCAACAGCTGGAAATAAAATTAATTACACAGTCCTGCCTTCTTTACCTACCAGTGTGACACCCTTGACTTCCCTGAAACTAATCGCCGTAGTCCAAGGGAGTCTGTTCTAGATATGTTCTTTACTGTATGGAAATATATACACCAGTTTAGTTTCTGTTGAGTTCAGTATAACTGGAGTACTTATTGCAATAATAACAATAGTAATAATAACAACACTATCTTATTTAAATTAATGCATGTCTTTTTGTGTGCTCATGCATTTTAAAAGATTCAATAGAATCAGTTTTGAGGGGAAAGCTAAAAAGCCATCAAAGACTTTCTTTAATACATTTTGGACTAACTCCATAAGACATAATTTTGTTGGTAGGAGATGCACATCAAATTTTTAAAGAGCCAGGGTTTTTTGTTCTTTTCTTTAATCTGAAATATAGAATTTTCTGTATGCGCAACCTTTCCTCTACTCCTCCTATAAAGCATCATGTGTATGAATGATAAAGCAGCAGGTGTGAGAATATGGGTAATTTATTTTACAATTGACTAAACCTAGAAATAACAAGGTAACCTTTTAAGATTTGCAGTGAGAGTTTCTCAAGAAAAAAGGTGTACTTTATCTAACGAATCAAATAGTCACACTTAGCTTGATGCAGTGAATTCTAATCTAAGAAAATGGAAGTTTGTTTTTCTGCTCCAAAAACAGAAATCAGATGAAAATGTGCTCTGTAGGTAACGTTGCTTGCATTAGTTAAATTCTTCTTAGACTACTAAATGTTTACAGTGTTGAAATTTAAAGTAAAGATTAAAAGTGTCCCTTGACACTATCAAATGCAAATTGTTACTGGATTTTTCAGAGCATTAAAGGACATTTTACAAAGAAAAAATACCAACACTGTTAAAGAAGATCTAAACAAACCAAACTTCAGCCATTATTTTTGATACTCGTCGTCAAACCTTGTTCCTTAGATCTTTAAACATTTATCTTGATTTCACAGCATTGTTTTTGATAAAGACAATTTTCATCAAGACACATAGGGAAAAAATGTGAAATGGAAAATGATTAACATTGTATGTGAATACAGCAAATTAAGACCCTGAAAGCCTATAACAATAATAGTCTTCTTCTGGGTAGAGGGTTGACAGTGAAAGTCCATTGCAAAGTTGGACCCCCAGTTTTTGGCAGTAAATTTGCACAGAAGATTCAAGATCAAATGTTTAGCACTTCTGTCTGTGTACATAAGAAATGAGAAAATATTCCACAGACTGCTTTAACATCTTCACTTTAAAATGAAGTTGCACTGAGATTTGGGAAATGGTACGTATAAACCTCCTTGATCTGAGCCCAGATGGGAAAAAAAACCAAAATGGAAGCCTAGCTTTTTTCTAGCTTTTCTCCCTGACAGAGGCCTTGTGTTCCAAAAGAACCAGGCTCTTGTGACCTTTATAATCCACTATGCTGGGGACTTACCTGAGATTCACACTCAAGGTAGTGGTGTAAGCTTCATTACTGAAAGCTACTTAGTGAGACTACTATTCAGTCAACATTCTTCTGACACCATAATGTCACCAAAAAACTGTCTTTTTCAGGATGCAGAATGCTTTTAGTCTGTGTCTAATGAGGGAAGTCAATTATACAGTCTGTTTCAAAAGCACTATTTAATAAACTTCATTAAAAAACTGTACATCTGTATCAATTGCTGTTTTCTCCTGGCTGACAAAACTTGAAGGCAACATTCAGTTTTGAAATGTAAAAGGGTCCTGGTGGTAATCTTTAGAGAGGTGGAATGGATCAGTAAGGTCACGGAGCATTACTAACATTGCCAAAAAAATCATTCTGGTGCTGTCTGGCACTTACCTCACACACATCTTACCCAGAGCTTTGTCAGCATGAACACAGGTATTTCTGTACGTTCATGTAGATTTTTTTTCTCCAGCTTCCAGGATATCTTTTCCTATTTCAGCAACATGAGGCACTGCAAGTTCTTCAGAGAAGAGTGCCTTGCAGCATTTATATTTTTATCATTCACCACCAGTTGATAAATTAGACATAAAGTAGGCTCATAGATCTATACAGAGATTTATATCAGGAGATCCCATATAATTCACAAATATAGCAGCAGAGACTAAAAAAGCACCAACATCAATTAAGGTTCTCAAACCACCTGCCAGATTCTAAACAATATAATTTAAATTACACTGTTCATTTGTTATTTCCAATTGCTTCTCACATGTTCTTAAGCTGTATTTCTCACATTACAGAAAAAGATGCTCGATATTAGGCTCAGGTAGCAATAGGTCTGTCTCATGTATCTCTTCACATTCAAAAATCAAAATGTTTTTTAAGAGATGAAGTAGAAGATAAAGCAGGGGAAATGTACCAGCAGTAGCATTCTACCTCATGCTGACTAGTCCTTAAGGTGCTTGTTTCCATATAAAAACTGTAGAATACAGTCAACTACATCTTCAGTAGACTGTTGCCCTTTCCATGTCTGTCACAATTATTTACATCATCTGCTATTGCTAAGTATTTTGTTATCTCAATTGTTTGCTGCCAGAGACAACCTTCACTTTAAAATGCAAAGTACAGCCACTTTTGACTGATGCTTTTCAAGTAACTTCTGTAAGTCAACAAAGGACAACAGTGTGATAGGAAAATAAGTAAATTTCCCAAACTCAAATGATGAGTTACTCTGCACAGCTTGGGACATGATTGTCTGCATCCATTTTTCTTGAGTTTTTATATCAGTTTTATAATATTTAGTAGCTCAGAGTAACATCACAATGTAATCTATGATATGGTTAAAAGGTAGGTGGTGTAGAACACAACACTCTCTATTAATCTCTGCAAGGCTTTAGAGTGGTTTCCACAGAATCTGTATTAAATTTTTATAGATCTCTTTTTGCTGTTTTTAACTCCATTAAATTCTGTGCAGCTGTTCAAAAACATTCTTTTTTGCTTCTTATCCTCAGCCCTTTCCTCTGACAGCTTTGTTGAATTTAAACTTCACAAAACTCTCTTCTGATAGGAGACTCACTGAAAGAGAAAAACAAAATGGCCAGGGGCATATTTTCCATGAAATGTGACAATCCAGCCACAAAAGAAACATGTCTAGGAAGGAGGAGAATAGAGTGATAAAGATGGGGATTAACTTTAATAATTCATTTGAGCGATGTTATGTACTTTATAGTACATAAAATACATAAAGACCACTTACAAGAGCTGGTAAGCAAAGCAGACATCCATAACTGGTAAGTTATTGAATTTCATGCTTCTATGGCTCAGTGAGCAATCATCTCAATGTTCTTGTACTACTCCTAAAGGTGACCATAGAGAGTGACTCCTTATATGAGCTATAGTTGATAAACAAAGTTCTTAGTGAGACAAAAGCAGGACATTAAGTTCTGCATTTTTCACCTTACGTTTCAGAGAGCAATGAATTCTGAACTGTACTTCTGAGTAGCCACAGAAACAGGACTCTTTATGCAATTGTCTGATTTAAACACAGCCATCTGATGCAGACTGGAATAAGTTACTGAAACCTGAAATTCTTTCAACAAGCTGAGATGATGAAACCACTGTTTTATTTCTTTGTGGCAATGAAGATTTACATTCATTATAAAACAAAGACATGGAGGCAAAAAAGGCTTTCACCATTTATTTCTTATGACAAATAAAAATTCCATTTGAGTATGTGGAAAAGAGATGAAAAAGAAGGGGGAAAATGTATTTTTGTCAAAACAGTGTACCATATTTTCTTTTATTAATTAAAATAATCTTCCTTGATTTCAAGAGCAAGCTTGAGGGAACTGATGTTTTAGAGCAGAATTTCTTCATGTATTCCAAATTACCTTGAGGTTTAACTTACTCTCCCATGTACACAGATCCTCAGGAGACCACCAACCAACCCAAAGAAGTGCATGATCTGCCGCCTGCACACTAACCATCTGCAAAGACCAAACATAAAAGTCTATTTGTTTCTAACAGATTAAATATCTATCTATCTATCTTTGCTTTTGGACAAAAAAAATGCCATTTTAATGCCAAAGGAAGCAGATCATTATAGTATCCCATAGGGTGATATTAGTTATCAAGCCTACATCTGATGATGATACAGATGATAAGGATCATTGGTCTGCAGTAGACAACGATCAATGAGGAGCAATTATCCTGAAGTATCTGAGCTTTCCTTCTACTGTGTTTTATAGCCAGTGTGGGAAACTTCAACACAGATGAATCTGTCTCATATTATGATGTTGACTCCACATCCTTTAAATATTTGTGATACTATTAAAACTAGCATTTTCTATGCCCTCTTTCAGTGCTAAAATTGAGGACTCTAATAATTTAAATTAATTTGTTCATGAATCTCCAGGTTTCACTGAATTCTTTTACTACTATATTTATTAGGGAAAAACCCAGAATTTATAACCTTATTATATAGGTTTTTTTCCCTCCCAGTTGCTCTCATCTCCTAACCCCTGGATTTCAAAGACATAAAAACACAAGTAAGTTCCTTTGCTTCCCATCCTGCTTTAAGCCTTTATATGTTGCATGTAGGTTTCCCATTGCCTATAAAAAATTAAGCAAACAAGCTTCCAGATACATCATTGCTTTCCCACAAA
Source organism: Drymodes brunneopygia (assembly GCA_013400955.1). Lineage (NCBI taxonomy): Eukaryota > Metazoa > Chordata > Aves > Passeriformes > Petroicidae > Drymodes > Drymodes brunneopygia. The sequence continues at coordinate 47,885 of VZTZ01014110.1, forward strand.
GTTTAAAAATTTTACACTTTTTCAACTGCTCTATAAGAAACGATCACTCTTCCACCAGTTAGACATGCATGTTCAACAGGAAGTACTATTAAAATATATTAGAAATATAAAACTGAAAGTAATTTCTTAAGCATTAATATCAATAAAATATCTAAAAAATAATATCTAAAAAAAATTTCTAAATTTCCTATAGTATGAATTAAAGTGTGCTTTCTTGGCTTACTTATATAGGAAAATTAGCAAAAAGGAGTAACATCATTCTGGAACAATTCCTTCTGCTAGCCATCCTCTGCCCAACAGTGTATTCAGTTGATAGCTTTGTGCTTTTGTGTCCTGAAAAACATTTCCAAACACAGAGCTGAGTTATTTCATTTCTTGTGTATAAAAAGTTCACTAAATTTTGAATATGTCCATCCCTTCAGCACTAAGGGAATCTGATGTCCCTTCCCATAGTTCTTTCACTCAACTCACCATCTCTCTGACCCCAGATTAGTTTGTTTTACCAGCAGCTGAGCAGATGAGTCTCAAAGGAGACCCCAAAGAAATTGACCTGGGTAGCAATCCTTGTTGATGTTCATATCAGACACTACCATGCAACTGATGTATTTTCTCCACATAATGTTTGAAGATAACACAGTGTTTGTAAAGTTAATACTACATCTTCTCATTTCAGTTAAGTCTTCAGAGACAGAAATCCAGCCTGTTCAAACATTTAAAGTCATGAAGACAAAGGTAATGGCAGCTCAGTAATTTCTATTTATTTGTATTTTTTATCCAAAATTACATGCAGACATCATAACACAGTCCACCACTCCATAAAACTTTTTTCATAAGATAATTTTCTAAATTCCTACAGAAAATTTCCTGTTCAATCCAAAAGTGAGATGTGAAGATGATAGAGTGCTTAGACTCAAAAACTGGAAATTTATAAATTATGCAACATGAAATTACTGGGATAGCTAACAGGCAAATAACCTGCTTCTATCTCAGGTTGTGTATTTCTTCTTTATCACTATATTATATTTATATTCTCATATTCTGCTTACTAAACCTTTTGCATTCTTCTTGCTTCTCATTTTTACATATCAATACAGATTCTGTCTCCTATCTCTTGGATGACCCTGGCTGACAGACAGTCCCCAAAGCCTCTTTATCACTCTCCTCCACAGCTGGACAGGGAAGAGAAAACATATAGCAAAGTGTTAATGAATTTTAAATCAATAGTTTTAGGAGCCAACATTTGGTCATTTTAGTAAATGTTATATTTTCACCTCCCAATCTCTTTATGTCTGCGTCATTTGGTATTCTCATAGTTCCTTTGCATTCAAGAGTGGAATGTTCAGTCTTCTTTCTTTTAGCTGACATGTACTGTATATTGCTGGATATCTTGGAAAATCAGCTGTGTGTGTGCTTGGATGCTCAAGAGCAGCTTTCAAATCAAATATAAGCTGATAATGTAGTTCAAAGAGAAGAGCTAAGTCCATTAGCATAGAGAAATTCTTATCAGATAAACAGGTTGCACTTATGTTTCTGATATTCAAATACATTGGTGGCCCTATTTTTGCTTTGATTTACCAACTTATCTGTAATCACTGAGGTTCCTCTTTCAATTTAATAATAAACATTTATGACAGTTTAATAATGAAAAATGCAAACAGTTTCTGTGTTCCCATTGAGCTACAAATTTTGCTTCAATAACTCATTATGGACAAGTAAGCATGGAAAAAATACTCTGCTTGACCTTTTCACTAATTCATCGTGATGCCAACTTCTTCAATTCAAATGGTCTTCCATCTGGTTTTCAACTTGAAGAAATTAAGGTAAAATGAATTTTAATTCAATGTCTTCATTAAATTTTATATTTCAGATAAGAAAAAAATGGTTGAAATTTGTAATAGAAGGAATGATGGAAAAATAAATGGTATGACCAAACTAAGAAAAGTGAAATGCAACATCACACTGGAGGAGGAGCTAGAGGAAGTAGCTAAATTTAACAATGATAGGAACAGTGAACTGAATAGAACCTTGTGATACAAGTGTGGTTACTCACAGAGGGAAAAAAAGGGTGCACAGAGAGAAAAAAAATAAAGTAAAATCAAATAAGAAAAGAAAAATCAAGGAAAAAAGTGGAGATCAGAATGTACAAAAAAAGAACACAGATTTCAAGATACATAGGCAAAAAATGGCCTGTGCCTTTCATTTTTATACTATAAACACTTTACTTCTATTTTAATTTAATTGATGAGACCTACATTTAAATGTATGAATTTTCCATTTTCCTTACCTTTTTTGATGCACAGATAATATCTGACTAGTGGTTAAATCTTGACAAAAGCTCCCAATTTTCCATGTATAGAGCACAGATGATTCAAAGTGATAAGAAAGCAATATATCTTATTGACAGACTATCAAAACTGTGGAAATTTGAGAACTGCATATTTTCTACAACTTTTTAATGTTCTGATAAACCTGAGGTAAGCTCAGCAGCATGAAATTTTTTAATAAGACCATAGTGACACTGTAAAGAAGTTGACTACATTAGATCAGAGTTTACTTACAAAAGTTACTTTTCCCTGGTGTTACATCAATTAAAAGCCACTCAACTTCCATTTCATTGCAATGTGTTGTAATCTGTTATCTAGTGCCCCCCATGTGCAGGGACTCTCTACAGTGATTAGCTTCAAAAATTTAATTAAAATGTAATTAATTTTATGCTTTGCTTTTTTAGCAGATTTTTTAGTGAAAATAATCTATTAGATGAAGCTTGGATTTAACCATTTTTTTCATATCAACAGTTCCTGTGATATTAAACTGTGAACTATGCTCTGGCAGTAACAAGTAGGACCCCCGTGAATGAGCACCACGTCTATGGGATAGAAGAGATAAAACAGCTGATTGAGTCAGTCATGTAGTTTCCATAAATGATTGAAAGTCACACATTAGAAAATTGGTTTTTTTATTATTTGTGCCTACCCTGATGTGCCGTTCTTTGTGATTATAAGTGTTATCTCATTGATTTATTTGTTTATTTTTATGCGTAACAGGACCAGGATCACAGGAAGGCCTTGCTGCTAGTTGTGTTTTTCCACTTGAAGGGAAGTTAGCCTCCATGTTCTGACAAGACACCTTCTGCTGACTTTGATATAGCAAGTGTGGAAGTGGCACAGCTGACACTGAGGACTTTGTGACATTCCAAAAAACTATGTGGGTGGAAGATAAACACTTTTAAAAAGACAGCTGTGAACATGGCACCAGCTATAGACATTTTCATTCACATTTGTCCCATGTGCCTTGAAGCACCTGAGAGTCCTGTTACTGCATCTCCTTTGTGGTTAGGGGGTGAAATGGGTCCGTTCATACTACGTAAGATCTAAGTCACTTTCATCATCTTGGATGCCTTCCTTGCTAAAGATTAGGCAAGATGAGACCAGGCTAATGGCTTTAAGGTAGTTGGACAAGCCAAAATATCACTTCTGTTAAAGATGTACTCAAGGTATTCCCGTACCGTAGCATTTAGACAGACATTTAAACAAACTAACAAATTTATTGTCCAGCTCCGAGCTTCATGTTTCTGAGAACCTTTTGTGGATCATCAAATAAATGACATTATACATTTTTTATTAATTTCCTTCTAACATGTGGATGCACTTTGCAATTCCACTGCAGGAAGACACTTTCCCTGGCGAGATGCCACACTGTTGCATACCATCTATAAGCTTACACCCGAGTTTTTTTTTCCATGGCAATATATTTGAGTCTCCTTGAAGAAAGACCAGCAAAGTATACTGACTATGGAGAAAGTGAAGCTCTCAAATAGCTAAATATTCTGTGCCAGGTTTTCTGGGATATTCTCAGAGATTATTTTTCTGAAGTGGCTGTTACAACTCCAGGATTTACGGACAAAAAAACTGGAAAAAAACACTTCCCAGTATTGTGACTAAGTCTCAGCACTTTTGGTAGAACTGAAAATAGTGCAAAATATGTACAGTTCCTTATGCAGTAAACATGCATAGTTTAGAAGGCAAGGTCTGTCAAGGAGCTGCTAATATTTTTAATACATAGATTTTACTTCACTCAAAGCAGTTCTAAATGGCACCCTGTTAAAAAGGGACCTCAGGAGCAAGACTCTGGAAATCCAAAAGCAATGAAAAACCCTTCATCCAGAGTGGGTTACCACTGCTGAACAAGGGCAAACAGATCTGCCAGCATCTTCCTACACCTAATCTCTCTGCCACCCTGTCATCTATTACCTGTCAAATGTCCCAAGACCTCACTCACTTAACCAGTATATTTATCCTTCTCAATCACATTTCCCATCTGTTATCAGCTGTAAGACCAGCCCCCCCAATTACTATATATTTGCTCAACAAACAATATTTTAGAAAATAATATGAATATTGTATGAATTTTCTGCCTCATTCAGTTGTATCCCTTCTAGTTAAAGCCCCTTAAGAAAAGCAGATTGCAACAATCTTCTTTTTCGCCTGTTTTCTGCCAAGCTCTGGATTCAAGCTGTCAGGGCATTAATGCCAGCTGAATGAATTATTATTGTATGGCCAGCCTGCCATGAATGGCAAATTGAGACCCTTTGTATCTTCATCAGTAGCATTGGTTAATTCCGAGAATGTATCATTTATTAAAAAAAATAACAAACAAACAAACAAAAAAAACCCACTCAAAACTGTTCTTTCCTTTTCTGAGAAAATTGCACTGCAAAAACCTTTGTCTGCAAAATTCACATTTCAGTCATCAGTCCAAATCAGATCTCCAAATTTTAAAGGAATTATTACTTCGATTGGTTGACATTTTAGCAGCTTATTTTTTCCAGAACAAAACCCTTTATAAAGTTTGGGATTTTGAGAAGACACTAAAATCAGAGACATCTTCAAGAAATATACAGAAATGTGGTATTCAAGATAATAAAAACAGAACACAAAAACCTTTTTCTTGTGAACCTACAATATGTCATAGACCCTTTTCACTAATTTGGAGTATTAGAAATGTAGTATAATACTCCTTTAATCCTTGATCTACTTCTTTCTGCCTTCATTATGCACCCTCAATATTCCTTTTTATCATTTCAATCAGCTGGCAAGGTTTTTTTCTAGACTGATATAGATGCCAAAGTATACTATACATACTTAAAATTTGATCGAACATTTCAGATTTAGTAGATGACTGATTTTTTTTCTACTATATGCTGCCTTTGTTTAAAAATCAAGTTAGTTATGCAGTGAGCTCATTTGAAATGCCTAGTTTGAACTTTAGCCTTAGTTTAACTATAATAACCAGCATTACTATAATAATCAGCAAGTTTAACTACAATGATCAGAGATGATTTTAATTTAAGGTTGACACTGATATTTTTACTGCCTCTGCACATGAAAAAGTATTTAGAAACTATTAATCATGATGTATAGCACTCTCAGGAAAAATCATTGTAAATTTTAGTACATATTTAAATGATGTTGGTCAGGATCTACTTTTCCTTAGACTGACAAGGTTTCTCGTCCTGGTAGTTGTCTGAGTTGATGAGGCATTTAAAAACAGGCATAATGGTAAGTCTAGCAGTCTGACTGAAGTCAATGATGCTTTTTGAATGCTTAAAATTAGCCACATGATGAACTGTCTTAAACAGGATAATAGTGAATATAGTTATTACATTGTCAGTTACAGATATGAAATCACCTCTGATTGAAATTTTTAAACTGTCCAGACAAACACCTAAAAAGCATGCTATTTAAAAAAAAACAAAACTAGCTGAGAGTGGATGTAGATGATCAAATCACTTTTTTCAAATTTTGAGATTATTTGATTGCATAAGACAGAGGGATGTGCGGAAGAATGGTGACTCTAAATAAGTTAAAATGTTGAAATATAAGCATTCCAAAGATCTAAAAATATGTATTGCTTTCCAAAAGACCTTTAAAATGCACTTAAAGAGTGAGAATTTTTATATTACACGAGTAAACTCTGTCTCTACTAATACACCCATATATTTATAAACATGTACCTTATTATTTTAGTTGGATATACTCAACTGTTTCTGTGACTCTAAAATAAACATATTATCAGGAAAAAAGTGGTTGCAAGACATTACATCTTGCCTTCTAGAAAATTTATTAATTATTTTATTAAAATTTTTTCTAAGATTTTCCACTCCTGCTTTGAATCTACTAGATCCACTGAACCAACAAAGACATAAACTCTGTCACAGTAAACTCACCTCTTTCCCAAAATTTCTTCTAATCTGGATATGAAAATTAATGTTTCTAGCAAAACTTTCTTCCTTTCCCTTTTAAGTTCTGAAGTCTTTCATTAGGAACCAGTCACATACAGGTACATCTCATATAATCTACATCTTATCTAAGCAGAGTCTAGATTTACTCAGCTATGTCTGTACTAGAAAGTAATTTGTTGCACAAGTGGATCAAAGCACTTGGTGCTCAGGTCCATATTTTTACCCAATGTGCATACACAATGGTTTCTTCTTCAGATTAAAATCAGTCTGGAGCATATGTCCATGGGCACTTTGAAATGAAATTCCTTTAAAGTGGGATAAATTACATTCAAATTATGCCTATCCATCTCTGTAGAACGTGGAGGAAGTAAAAAATACCACTTCTACATCAGAAAAATAGTCCATTTTCAAGGTGGTTTAAGTTAGATAAGAGGGCATGTATAACTCACAATGTATTTCATTTAAGAGAGAGGTTTCATGTTCCATATTTGTGAATGTGTTCCTAAACCTGATCATATCATTCAAAAGAGTCCTACTGACTCCAAACAGCCTAATGTCAACAGCCCAACAGAAACTGCATTCAGCTCAATTTTACCCACTGCCTGTGTTTGCCCACTATACAGTGTTTATTAATACACAGCATTATAATGTAGTGTAGATTTTGAATGGTGGGTTCTCCAATGGACATTTACTTTATCTCCTTCAATAGTAGATTCATCTTTAATAGCAAGTAATGCTGCTCTCTGTAACATTAGGCTTGAATCCTAGTCAGATGCTTTAACATTTCTGACACACTTGATGTTTTTACCTAATTTTATCAGCTGGAATATTTTTAAGAATACCTCAATTCATGAAATTAAACTGTTGCATAACTTTTAAGTCTATTGAGGACTAGCTTCTTAATAATATTTAACTTTACTTCAGATTATATTGCGTCATTTGAGAGTTTTTCTCTTTGACTGCCTCTAGTGTAATTAAACCTTCCTGATACTTTGGTAAATCTTCTAGAGTTAAATCAATGGATGCTATCATCTCCTCTACTGAAATAGATTTGGGCAGTAATGAGATTTTTAAACCTCAATTTAAGCCGTTAAACTCCTTTTCACTTATTTTTAATGGCTAATATATAACTATTTTTACAAGTCTAGAATGATTAATTGTAGCCTGCGTGTCTAAATCAGTTTCAAATGAGCTACCTCACCTAGCTGGACAATGAGCTGGACATTAATAATTTTTTTCAGTACCTGTAAAGATTTTTCAGGCTGTATTGAACGTTGTGCTGCTGATGCCAGACTCTTCTGTTTGCTCATGCAAATAATTCTAAAGCGAGTTTGGGTACATCTACCCCATATTGCAGCTGCAGAGCCCACTGTGAACTCCCATCTTTACTTGGGGTTTGTCATATATACTATGTATGGTACAATTCAATGTCTTTGAGCACAAGTGTGAACGTCCTCCACAGAAATTTTATTGGATTTTAAGTAAGATTATTACACTTTGCAAATGTTACTGTGGTTTTTTGACAGCCCTTAATCTAAGGAAATCACCATTTTTTATAGATGTTGGGCAGTTACACAGGACCTGTTATAATAATCATTGGCTTAATTATCATTTGGAAATTAAATGCAGTTGTGATAATCACTGGATAAACAGACTATTGCAGGAGAAGAAAGTGATGGCCTGTCATTTCCATCAGATATGCTTTTCAATGATGAGATAAGCATAAAGATGTATGAATGGACAACACCACAGAGGTACTCTTGGAAAGACCAAAATATTTCCTAACAATCTTTATATAATCAACTTTTTAAAAGTAAGGGTTTGCTGTTTGCTGGTAAGGTATTTTAAAAAAATTTGACAACTTGTTTAAGAATGGAAAGATATTTTCTTTACCTAGGGGTACAAAAATGTGAATAAATTATACTTTTCCGCTGCATATTTTAAACAAAAAGAGCTGATCGGTTAGGCTTCTTCACTTTCAGTTGCTGAGCCTAGGACAACAAAAAATTAATTTGCTCACTTCTACATTTTGTTATTATCCCTCTGGTGCACAGAATGTTTAGAGTTTCAAATGGCATCACTCTAGGTTCACATGTACTGTAAATCAGACCTGGTATAAATTTATTTTAGATAGGGATTGTATTGACATTATATATACAAGACAATAATAGATTTCTCACATGACATTGTATTAGGCAAGTAGTGCTCAGTCCTAACAATAATCAGATCATTAATTTATATGTAAGCTTCCTAAATACAATTACTTTAGTGTCACATCTTATTGCCCATTACCTGTACTGCTCCTGTTTGACCTGGGAATTTGATTGTCAGTTTTCACAGTCTCTAAATCACAAACCATTTGATTCTAATCTGTTTTCCCCAACATTTTAAGCTATAAGAAAAACATAATTTTCTTTTACAAATCTCCACTGAATTTTTTCTCTCTGCCACTCCAACTCTGTCAGCTATGGCTCGGCCTCAAGAGCCAACTGCGTTCTGTATCTTCACGGAAAATGTCAGCCCAGTGTTGAATATATTAATTGAATCAAGTATAAACAATCCCCAATAGCTCTGTCCTTGGAGCCATGCCTTCAAATTGATGTATCTGTTGACTGATTAATTGCCTACTGCTTGTTTCAGATGCTGTCCATTCCAGGGAATAGGGTTTGTGTTTAGGAACCATAGCCATAGCAATAGCATATGCCATGTTCTTTTTGATTATGAAACATAAAACATCAAAAGAAATTTTTTTCACCATTATCAATATTTCAGAATAAGTAGGATGGCATAATCAATGGTGCATTAGAAACATAAGTCAAATTGGGACATTGCTGTTTCTTTGACTGAAAAATACTGTCCTACACATTTTTGCAGCTTAACTGGATATATGTAAATATAAAATACAAATTTTCATACACTTCCCCTCAGGATTTTAAAATTAAATAGACTGCAAAACTATCATTTATTGCACAGAATGAAGAAACAAGGCTAGTGAAGTGCAGCACAAAAAAAGAACATTGTTTGAACTACGAATCACAATCCCTATTCTCATGTTGACACTGCATTATTTTTATTACTTTTTTTGTAGATATACTTAATTCACAGGTTCAATAGCAGGTGACAGTTGGATTAAACATGTTGATTGAAGAGCAAATGGAGGAAGATTTTTTTGTGTCTGTGTGATTTTTGAAAAGGATTCCAGGTTTTTTTCCTTTTTCTGAGAAGTCCAGTTTTCAGAAGTCTTTTACAAGAATACAGTCAGAAATATATGTCTCCGTAAGTGCAAACATTTAAAAGCACAATCAGAAAGCACAGGGATAAATGTGGACTGAGTGCATATGCTCAATAATCTCTGTATATCTGCTATTTTCTTTTAGAGGGAAAGAATTTCAAAACAACATTCTGCAGCATTTTGTCATGAGGGAGATTTTGCAAAAGCAGCTTGGAAGACACAATTTTAATTTATTAGAAAGTAGATAAGGGCAGGAGGGCAGACTAAAAGATCACAGAACAAGTAGGCAATCAGAGAGTGTAGAGCTCATTCTATTCTGTCTTCAGATGAACCAAGTACAAGCAAAAAAATAATATATACTTTGCTTTAAAAACAGCATTTACTGCTTTAAACTCAGCATTTACTCTGTTTGAGTGTTAGACCTCCTCCCTCAGGAGCCAGTGCCTGTTCCAGTATTTCTCAGTATATTTGTCAGCAGTCTGAAAGACACAGTATAGACCATGCACTAATGCACAGTTTTGTTGATAAAACGCTGGAGATAGCAGTAAATTTCTTCAAATTTTCATGATTTAAGCAAGGGGCAAAGCCAATCACGTGTGACAAAATAAAGGTGAATGGAGAATGGTTTTTGTGAGAAGCAGGGTATATTTGCCTACCACATGTAGTACTGAAGTCAAAGATCAGAACAGAATAATTAAATTGGGTGCTGGAAGAAAGCACCTTCTTATTACTACTGATTACTTCTAATTACTGCTGATATTGCATTCTGCATTTGGTTTTGATTGTTTATGTTGTGCTGGGTTTTTTGGGGTTTTTTTTGTTTTTTTTTTAACAGAAACCAATAGGAATGAGGATAGGAAGCATATAATTGGAGAAATTTAGTGGTTGTTCCCTCTGAAAACTCAAGGAACTCCAGCAGTGACTCAGTTGTGGCTTGAGTTTTCACAGTAGATTTCTCAAAAGGTGCATAGAATTTAGCCTGACAGTGCCTTAAATTACTTCAGAAATTTGAGTTTGTCTGCAATACCTTCTATTTACATTTGAGAACAAGCCACTAAGAGTTAAAAATTCTACTCCTTCCTTTTCTTCTAGAGTTCATGACCTACACAGTTAAAAAATATCAGCCTCATTCTGCAGGTTATTTTTTTACCACAGGTAGTGCTTACATTGTTTATTATTATTATTATTGCTGTCATTATGATCAAATACATTGAAGTCCTGTTGGGTGCATTTTTAATATTTTTTCTGTTAGAGTGAAAAAACCTTAAGTAGCTCCTATTTTTTTCATGCACATGTACTTGTGCAACACCCACAGCTCTCTCTTAGACACTCCTCATATGATTCACTCTCCAGACCCTTCACCAATTCTGTTGCCCTTCTCTGAAGCCCTCCAGCAACTAAATGTCCTTCTTGTAGTGAGGGGCCCAGAACTGGATGCAGCACTTGAGGTGTGGCCTCACCAGTGCTGAGTATAGGGGGACAATCACTGCCCTGGTCCTGCTGGCCTCACTATTGCAGGTGCAAGCCCAGACACCATTGGCCTTCGTGGCCACCTGGGCACGGCTGGCGCACGTTCAGCTGCTGTCAACCAGCACCCCCAGGTCCTTTTCCACCAGGCAGCTTTCCAGACATTTTTCCTCCAGACTGTAGCACTGCCTGGTGCTGTTGTGACCCAAGAGCCAGACCCTGTGCTTGGCTTTGGTCAGCCTCATACACCTGGCCTCAACCTATAAAAATAAAATAAAAAAGAAATCCGGTTGGGGGTGGTTTCTGCGATAGTTGGTTCCAGGAATCCTGATGGCCCCGAAGCCTATACTGTGTCAGGACAACGGGGGGAGTCCTATGGCTCCCCAAGATCCTAGAACTCAGCAGGCAGGGTAAAGGGTTCTTGAGTCCCAGACCTGATTCCTTGGAGGACGGCGGAGAAATAAGGAGCGGCTCAGGATGAAGAAACAGAGAACTTTAATCCACTAGAACCTTCGCTCAAGAGCCCTGAAATGAGGCTGTACATGACCTTTTATATGAAACAGGTAACCAATCAACAGTCAGGAGCAGGGAGGAGNTACATGACCTTTGATATGAAACAGGTAACCAATCAACAGTCAGGAGTGGGGAGGAGTTAGGGAGGAGTTAGGATTGTTCAGCCCTAGGGAGGGGATAGCCTTAGGGAGGGGATAGGGACATACAACGAATCAGGGACCGAGTAGCGAGGTACTTTCTGGAACTGGGAATAAGATTGACATGGGATAGACAAGCAGGGAAACCAATAACAGCTCAGGTAGGTGTTACTCATCTCAAGGCTAGACCATTGTCTCCTCTGAGTCCAGGGGGGACTTCTCTCGAGGTGGACTAGTCCACCAGGAGGAGGTGTTTGGAGCTCTCCGGGGCTTTTCTTCCAGGGAGACAACCCCAACATCAACCCACTGATCCAGCCAGGTCAGGTCCCTCTGCAGAGCCCATCCTCCCACAGATCAACACTCCCACTCAGCTTAGTGTCAACTGAGAATTTACTGAGGGTGCACTCAATCCTCTCATCCAGATCATTGATAATGAGGTTAAACAGGACTGGCCATGGGAGATGGTATCAAAGGCTTTACTGAAGTCGAGGTAGAGGACACCCACAGCCTTTTCTTCATCTACTAGGTCTCAAAAAATGAGACCAGGTTGATCAAGCAGGATCTGCCTTCCCCAAACCCACTCTGGCCAGGCCTGATCCCCTGGTTTTTCTGTGTGTACCATGTGATCACACATGTAATGTGTTCCATAACACAGGAGAATTCAGGGGGTGACAGCCTATCAAAACAAGAAGGAATCTCTAGCAGTGATTATACTCTGAAGTTCTAAAGCAACGCATTTGGGTAATTAAAAGTGGCATTTCAGATGTAATTCCATAAATTTTAAGGATTCAGTGTCCAAATGCCGGCATGTTCTTTACAGCCATGAGCACATCAGGGTTTTTTCCTGTAAAGATGGAAAAAGGGACCATTAGCACCTTTTTATACTGTGAAATATTACCAGCACAATTACTCTTACCAAGCATGTGTATGGCCTGAAACGAATATTTGCATGTATTGATTGTCTGTCATCACTTCTTGTTGACAAGTACAGGAGTAGAAAGGGCCTCATATATTTGAAAAAATGGGCCCACATTATCAAAGTCACCAAAGGTGGAAATCATTCTTTAAAGATTATGGTCCTAATCAATCTATTTTAAATGTGTTAAGAAGTTTACACTTAACATTCTGTCCATGAGTATATTCAAGGGCAATATCTAAAACCTCTAAGTCACCCAAGTAATACATTGAAATTTTAAACACACTTTCACATACTTTGAAAAAACATTTTGTTTCAGGCAATCTTACACAATAGGACAGCGTTCAGCCAATGGAAACAGATGCAGAAGAGCTCAAAATGACAAAATTTTCCCCATTTTTTCTTTTCCTCTTCTCTTACAAAATAGTTTAACAATGTGTATTGCTGCTTCATTGCCAGTCTTTGGCATGCAGAACCTTTTTAAATAACAATACTAACATTTGTTCAGTAGTGCTGAACTAGTTTCCATTGTTAGAGAATGCATTTTAATACCTATCACCTGTGATAGACTGTCATGCTTGGAATTCATTGAGGACAACACTAATTCAGTTTTCGCCTTTCCAAACACACGTGCACAACTGCATGCAAAGATCTGTAAAGGCTTGGGTCCTTCATCCAAGTGGAAGATCATCTAAAGCATCCTAATGTACTGGGAAATGTGCAAATATGCATTCATACAGAAATGGAGATATTCACAGGGAGAGGGGCCCAAATAAAGAGAAAAGAACTGTTCAGTGACATGTTACACCTAAATTTTTAAACTTATCATCTGGGAGTTGTGTTAGTCCCTTTTTCACTGTTGATGAGTGAATCAAGAGAATTGCTTGATAAGCATTAAGTACCACAGAGAACCAATGCTATCAAGGCTGTAAGAAAATAACCTGTAAATTGCTATGAGTTTCGAAACAGGCTGAATATTGTGGTCACCTCTGGGGAGCAGAAAGACTACCCTCCATTTAAAAAAAAAAAAAAAAAAAAGAATGACCACAAATCCATTGCTTCCCTTTCATTGAAAATAGAACCTGGCTTATTTTTGAAGGCTATACACTTCTCACTGCCAAAATTGTGTTTTTACAAAAAAAGAATGCAATTCTTACTGGATTCAGCTTTTGGGGTTTTAGTGTACTGATGTGAGTTATTGGTTTTTGCTTGTCTTTCCATCTTTTCATGAATGCACACTGTAACTCCTGTCACCAAAATCTTGTCTATATTAGAAGCCATGATTCACAGTTATAATTTTAAATATTCCTCCCCTGGTATAAATCCCCCCGAAACATTGCTTATGTACTGAAATCATGTGGAAGTAGGCCTCCTACATGCTGAAGTGGTTTCATGTGACCCATGTGCATTTAATAGCATTCAGGATATACAACAGAAAGCTGACTTTCTCCATTTTAGAAACCTGTCCTACACCAAGGACATAAATGAAATGGAAGCCTCTAAATTTATACACTTCTGTACAATAAGGGTTATGCATCCATCCCTTATTGTCTTTAAAAGAACAATTACTGTATGACAATCAAATCTCTTAGTAATCAAAACACTGCTTTAATTAAGCAATGTTCAAAGAATTTTGTGAGGAACTCTGACCACCAAACACCTGCAAAACTTCACTTTTGCTTTCCACTTAGGTTATTTACCTTGCTCTTTCCCTGGATGTCATCTGTGTCCCTCATGTCATGATAGAAAGTCATCAGATGTGAGCTGCTCTGGAGCAGGTAAGTGGTGCAATATTTTGAAATCCCACTGAGCAGGAAAGGCTCTCCAGCAGCTACATTTTCCTTTTTATAGGAAGAAGGGACCACTCCCAGGATTTCTGCTGACTGCAGTATTGCAGACCAGTCAGCAGAAATACCATATCCTTTATATTTCAGCATCGTATACAATCCATCCAGTTCAGAGTAATGCCCTGGCCCACTCAGTTGGTTTAGGCAAAGTTAATTTGATATACTCTGGGTGCTGCATGGCAGAAGCAATAAAATTCTCAGGAAGTTCAATAACAAACTTTTATTTGCAAACTTTAGAACATTAAGGTAGAATAAGGTACTGCGCAAATTTTAAAACATCCAGACAAACTAAGGCACTTCACAAAGTTTAACTTAGCCAACTTTAACTTATTCAGACAAAACAAGACACTTTCTTATGAAGGGTGTGGAGCAGTGGCCATCCCATCTATGCAGAGCTCACCCCGTTCCCTCCCCCACTTCCCACCCAGTTCTTCTGAGCCATTCATCCAGTCTTCTACAACTGGTTTTAATCTAATTTTAGTGCAGCAATGAATGTCAAGTTTTTACAACGTACAAAAAATATTGATGTATTAGTTACAAAGATTTTCTACCATAGAGAAGATAATTGCTTCAGTAATTGTGTGAAAGCAGAAAGGTAAATACTTAATATGATTTTTCTGCAGCTAATTTTAACCGCATATTTATAACTTCATCCACCCTATTACTAAGTTGCCTATGGCAAGGGTACAATCAGAAAAAGATAGGACTTTACACCATCTGTAATAAGATAATGGTTTTAATATTGGCAATATTTGAGGCAAAAAAAAAAAATTGCCAACAATGTAAATTGTAGAAACGGAGATGTTAGATAAATTTGTTCTCCATATATGATATTGGTACTTCCATCTTGATAATGTTAGCCCCAGAAACCCAAAGGAAAAATCAAAAATAGTATAGACAGGTTTACCTTCCCACAAAGAATAAGCTATTATTTGTGTAATAGGTTAGAAATTATTTTATATGAATGATCCACTTTAAATTACCCAATTTGCCCTCAAAAGTCTCTTCTTATGCAATTTAAAACAAAGAAACCATAGCAGAAAAGAAAGCAGTTAATCAATTTTAAAAAGAGAATTTGAGAAACGGAGAACAATAGATGTTAACTATACCTGCTGACAAAATAACCAGAAATGGTGATTATCCTGAAGAAGGGCAAACCTAATGCCCAAGGCTTACAAGACACTAATGAAGGTCAAGCCTTTAATATTTTGCTCATAATTTACAATAAAATGAATGAGAAAGAAAATCCCAGTTTGTAAGAGTCAGAGCACTTTGTGTCGTTCTTAAAACTGAAGAGTTTTCTATATGGATCTATAGGGCTGTAGTTTTACATTCTTTCACAATATAAGCCTTCAGTGTAGACAATCTTTTGTACATATTTAAGCACAGTATCATTGACTCACTGCATTTTAAATTGAGTAAAAACAATTGTCTATATAAATGCTGTGGATGTAATACCTTACAAGTAATAGCAATATTGTATGAGATGTATAGGATGATAAATGCTGATAATACATACGGAGATACCATGGGGAAAATTCTAGATTAAAAAAAATTACCTTGATGCCTTTGTTTCCTCAAAAATCCTGTTTACAAAATTAGCATGTTGAATTATTCACTAAACTGTGATATTATTTGGTCACAGTAGCAGCAGGTTGCACATAAATTGTAAGTTGCGCATCTCTTGAATTCCAAAGACAGTAGCTGAGGAAACTGTGACAGCTGCTTAATTTTGTTGTCCATTCTCAATTACATTGCTCATAATTGAAAGAGGGCTGGTTGAATCAATTATCTCTACTTTCTAGGTTTCCAAAGGAAAAAAACGGCTCTAGCTAATTCAGAAAAATAATTGTTTTGACCAGCAATTTCAAGATACTCCTTTACAATTGTCAAATTAAAAGCAAATGCCAGTCATATCTGTGATTTCTTATAAAATAATGCACGGCAACCGGTTTTGAGCAGAGAAATCTTATCGATATGGTTAATCTTTAACTCATTTTAAAGACAGCTAAATTGTGGAAATTTTAAAGAGTCTTTTCCACTTTCATCTAGGCAAACACTCGCTGGATTCACTGGCTATCTTCTGTATTTTCCTTATTCCTTATTTTGTGAAATTGATATAATGAGGGATTTGTCTGGGTTAGAAATTAATGCGTTTGATCAGGATTAAATGTGTTTTGTAGCCAAGAGCAGACTGAAAATTAATCACTTCTAGTTTTGCATTACAAAATTTATCAAATCTGATATATATCTAATGTCTTTTTTATATGTATTTTTTAAATTTTAATTTAATTAATTTCTCAGCGTTATGCCATTGTTTGGTCTATTCAAACAAATTTAGTCTTTGTTTTTAACTTTTTACATTGCCTTAGAAGTTACAGCTGGATTAAATCAAAAGAAACTGGACTTTGTTAATAACAATATTTATGAGACTTTCAGAAATGGAATTGTGTCTCTCTGTTAATAAAAGCTGAAACTGTGCATAAACATCACCAGAAACATTTGCTTTACACAGAACATAACATTTTAGATGAGTTGGGTCATCCATAGTCTGAACACCACAATATATAGTAAGAATGTTGCTGGAGTAGTGCACCGTTACACAAATGAAATGTTCTTTCTTTTTTTGTTTTCATTCTAGTGGTAATGGAAAAAGAGTAAAAGGATTGAGCTAGTGCATTGTATTTTATGACTTTGATGTGTACATTTGCAGCCAAATCAGCTTACCTTTTGGCAGTGCATTTCTGCCTTAAATCACAATTACAGAAATTGCAGAGAGTTGTACTTGCAATTCTGGTTCAAAATAATGGACATCATACAGATAAGTACAGCTCACTTATTATAAGTATCTTGTATAATGGCTTGATTAACAGACTTCAAGGCTAGGTACTAAAGAATAAAAATGCCACCAGGGAAGGCATTAATATGGACTTCTATTGGGCATGCTTTATGAATCAATGTTAGATTTAATATTTGAATAAATGGGAAGGTTTTTTACTCTCTTCTAAAGTATTTCTATATATTCCTAATTTATGACGACTGTATCACAGCCTAATATCTCTTCCACAGTTAGTTACGTAACAGCTAATGAAAACCTTCATAAAAATCTTTTAGGCTGAACAAATAGACTTAGTGAAAGTAAGAACCCAATAAGATGTTATTCACAATTCCCAAACTGTTAAAATTTTCCTGAGCTGTTACTTACACACTACACATATTTAGATTAATGGCCACTTAGTAGAGATATAATTCATACACAAAGCCATTTCATCAGCAAATATAATTTCATGGGAGATTTTAGTGAAGTATTGGGCACTTTCAAAATATTGCCTACTGTATAGTTGCCTGTACTTAAGGTACAGGCTTCTACGAGTTATGGAAATTTTCGATTGTTGTAAGATTCAAAATTGACCATCTTCATAAACATAAAAGAGTCTTTCTCTGGCTTCTGGAAATAAAGAGAATTCTGGTGTTTTATTCCAGCATCTTATGGTTAATATGAATGGAAATTGAAATGTATTCCAGGGCCGATACACGAATAGATGTCCAAGCAACATTAATCTTGTCTAATAATATGATGTGATGGAAGAAAACACTCCACACATTTTCAAATTTTGTTTTATTGCAAATGATTCATTCATTAATCTCTCGGTGCATTTTTTGTTTGTGAGTATTTTATTGTTTTAATATGAAACAATTAAGCTTTTCTATGTCTAGAACTGTATCAGACATTTATGAAAATGTTGTTCCTGACTCAAGGAGCTAATATTTTAACAGGTTTTACACGTGGTATTTGTTTGTGAGGGAAGATTGTAAAAGGACAAGTTCACTCTCCTGTCTCATTATTTTTCATATTTTTCTGAATATTGTATCCAGAAGATTAGCATGATGACTATTACTAGAACATCTGCGGCTAATCAGGTTTAATTAATATATTCAGTTATTTTCCAGTATTGTTTGGTATATTTTTTGATATATTTTTTAAGACTTAGATGTGATATTTCTGTTTTTCTTTCAGGCTGTAGCAGGTATTTGTAGTAGTGTGTCCTCTGTGTGTTGCACATTTTTTAAAATAAGTTAATTAAGCTCCTCATTACTGTTAGAGAGCATCATTCTTTCTGTAGATGCAGATATTCAGGATGTGCTGTTGTCTTTCTACTGGGCTGGTTCCTGCTCCTGTTACCTGAAGCACCTGCTGGTTCACATTTAGAAATGTGTTCTTACTTAGCTGCTAGTTTTGGCAACATTCTTGCTCACAAGGTTGTATGTTAGTGTGAAGAGGGAGTAAATATCACGGCTGAAAATAGGTTCTGAGGATTGACTTTCAAGCAAACGAAACTGATACCCCAAATTCTCAGCTGATGGCAGTGTGGAAATGGAGTCTAGCTTTCTGTGTCATAAATGCTATGTGAACAATATAGGAAAGTAGACTAAATGACCATTCAGTTTGTCATTTAGATAGGAATTAGAAGATTTTTGGAATGTATAAATTATGAATGTAAAAATTATACCATGATTTCTTCTTCCCTCAGTGATGCACACAGGAACTCTTTTCAGTCACAGAGCAATGATTCACCACTCAAACAGCAGGAGATGGCTGACAGCAGGAGATGGCTGACAGAAACTGTAAGTTTTTTTGTGTCTGTATGATCTGGTGAAGAAAAACAGCAATCTTTTATTTGTTTACTTCAGATAAGCTCTTCATCTCTTGGTCATGACCATTTCTTTCAAACACTGCACTGCCAGAGGAAAAGCAAATTCCGGAGAAGAGGATAACAAACTATACATTCTAATATCTTTCCTGAAGAGATTCTGAAACAACAAAAATGAATGAGATTATTGTCTAATTGTGGCATTTTTTAAAAGCTTAAAGTACTAAAGTATCTCAGTGACTTCAATTAATCTGATTTTCTATGTATCTGCCTCCTTAAAAGTTGGAGAAGGTCTTTCACCACACAGTATTTCCACATGACAATGGGGATTTTAGCCATAGTTCCATTCTTCCATTATCTTAGGATTTACAGTAGATGATACAATGAATCAAAGAAAAGCAAACATTTTGCTAATAAGGCATCACAAGATGTAACAGCCAGACATTTTCAGTCTTCCTGATCACATATCAGGTTAAGTTTTGTTTTGCTTTAATGGGCTCAGAAGAATCAGAAATGAAGCTTCATTTTAATATTATTTTCTCTGACATTATTGATGAATTGGAGTCTCAAAAAAGCAGTGTATTTTTGTCTCATCTTTCTGCAGCTATATCATAGGTGAATAATTTGTTGGCCTGCTGGTGCAACCCTGTCATGAACAATTTCAAGTGTAATGTTGTCTTTCCACTAATGCACTCAGCATCTCTGTGATGGCGTTCTGCTATCCTCCTGCAACTTTAGATATGGAGAAAAGGATTAATTTTAAATCTGTTATAAAGTAAATTTCCCATAATTATTGTTTAATATTCACCATGATAACACTGATTACTGGTTTATTTTTTGTTGTATACAAGATATATCCATTTTCAGATATTACAGAATTAAGTAAAATTACTTAATTACCATAAAAGAATGCAAACAAATTTTCTCAGGTTTGTGCTGCAATATGTACAAATTTTAGCAGAAGGGGATGGTTGCACACCTGAGTTAAGGTTTCCAGTAGTATTTATTATTCATTGACCAAGTTCTTACTTCATGTAAAGCTCATATTGCAAATAAATTTTTATTTTAGATTAAAGTACTACTTTTCAGTTTAGAATGAAAATGCAATGCCTTTTTTTTACAACTATATTAAAAACCTTAGAAAATCCCAAATATTTTTCTTTTGGAGTTACTGATCTTGTCAAAGAAATACTATTTTAAGAAACATGTTGGTAGAATGCTAATATTGAATGAGAAGTTTCCTGGTGGCAATGGACAAAATCCAATGCATTTTTAGGCAATATAAAGACTGAATAGTATAAAAATGAGCCAACAATTTCATGGAAAGCCTGATGTCTTTGCAGGTGATAGCAGACCTTCCAAAAAGCCTAACTGAATCTAGACTGAAAACTTAAAATCCAAACACATTTGGCAAAATTTGGGAAGGCAATTACTGCAGATTAAGAAGTAGAATAACCACTCCAAATGAAAAAAAAAAAAACCAAACCAAATAAAATAATCTCAAGCAAAATCAAACCAAACATTCTAAACATTTTCAGAAACGTGTATAAGGTGTAGAATACGTATTTGCTGGACAATTTAGAGCACCTAAATGCTACACAGACTAGGATTAGAGGTTAAGTAAAAAAGCAAACAAAAACATATACAGGTTATTTTTACTATTTAATTAACTTAGAGTTTTCTTAAAATCAATTAAAAGAAAATTATTAAAGACCTCTGGATGTGACAAGCAGCTGCTAACTGTGACTAGAATAATGAATGTTGCCATGAAATTCAATACTTTCAGTTACCTGGGTAAAACTCTGAACTGCTGAAGTCTACAGCTAACTTAAAAACAGTAGCACTGCAGGCTTTCTAGGTAATTAAACTAGTTTTATCTTGGATTTGTATCTCGTCTGGATTTCCTGGTGACAGCTAGGACAAATTCTTAGGTAGCTTTCCCCAGAGTTATGTCCAATTGTACCAGTCTAGTATGAGATTTGCTGGTCCCTATAAAGATAGGACTTCACTCCTCTTCCATTCTCTCTGTCAGAAAATCACTGACAATCTATCTCCCCAACTTGAGCACCTATTTTGTAGAACAGGTAGGCCTAAATTTTCTTTTTGTGTAAGTATGACATTTTATTTATTGTTCTTTTCGAGGAAAATATCAACTCTGGTTTTTCCTGGTTACATAACACATCAGAGATACGTGCTGTGAGACAGGATGCATAGTGCTGTGGTAAATAGCTTATCTAAGGCATTTGTCATTACTTCATTCATGAATATTTTCTTTCTCCAAAGTGATAATTAAACAAAGATAATATACAGTTTGAAACATGCAGTGAAAAGAACTTTCTCCTTGTAGTTGTACGCACAATTTTTGAGTAGTTGGTCTGAGGGATTTTTTTAACCTTCGTTTTGTCATAAGCAGTTTGACTGATAGAACTCGATTAGAGGAAGGAAAGGCTGTGATGGTGGAGGTACAGCATTCAGACACCACGGGGAGTACCCAATCATGACATTGTAACTGGGCATGCTCAAGCCAGGTCTTAAAGACTCAACTGTGTTTAAGTCCATGCAAACCTTTATTTATGTGACTTATACACACGTTTCTATGATGGAGATAAACTGAACTCTTAAGCATAAGTATGTTAAGTCCTCTGTAGTTGATTAAACCCTTCCAGAGGGAAAAAGCAAACAAGAAGATTGAAAATTTTAACTCCAGAGATCTTTCAGTCTTTCTTTGTAAGGTATAAAGGTGAAGAAGAAAAGGAGCAAACCTATTCTCTGTCTCCTCGCTTTCTTGTTAAAAACCAAGCAGAAATTACATTGTTCTCTGTTCCACAGCAGCTCCTGGATAAGCTAGGAAAGTTGGGATTCTGTTGATGCTTGAAAAGGTTTTTGGTAGATGCAGTAATTCCAGGGGGCAGTCGCTGACTGATTTACTATTGTTCACTGAAATGTAAGGCAGGAGCGTTCTTAGCACTGGCTATGTTAGTATCACAAACAGACCCATTTGGTCTAGCAGTAGTGAATATTGCATGAGGTTGATCATTAATGGATCTTTTCAGTTCACACTGGCAGAATTGTGACAGACCTCGCATGGTTCAGCTAGGTATTAGACATTTTTCATATTGCTTATCCATCTAATCAGGTTCATTTAAAAGTCAGAAATTTGGATTTCTGCTTCATTTTTTGAGCTAACACACAACAAACACTGTTACGGATCAGAATTACTGGAGATTAAATGTACATATTTTATTTTGTTTTTCAGTATATTTTTCTACCTGAAGAAGAAAAAATAATTAAGAGAGAATAACCTCTCCTGAAAATGCACTCTAGAGTGCACACTAATGTGCAAATATGGAAAAAGATAGCTTGAACTGGTATTTTGCTCATGCTCAAGAATTAAATCACATATGTAATATTACACTGCAATGGGAAAGATTCTGATCATCCCACTTCTTTTCATGTTTAATTTTATCTTTCTTTTTTTTTGTTTTCCAAGAGAAGAAATAAGTAGTGAAATATTTTTAACTACAACAATTAAAATAAACTACAATTAACTTATTTTTACATCAGGAATGCCAAAATATTTGAGAGGCTTTATTGGCCTATGTTCAATAAGAAGGTTGAGCTGGTTTTAGACATCAGCATAGTACTTTAGGAACTTTCATTGAAAAAATAGAAATATGGGTTTAAATCATGTTTGTCTGGAGAGGCAATTGATCCAGGACTGCAAGAATCTCTTTTTTCCTCCAACACAGAGACTCTGAGGCAAAATGCAAGGACTTAGCAGCCTTCTTCCTAAGTCATGATGAAACTGAAGGGGGTATACAAATTTGGATAGGATAGAGTTAATTTTCTTCATAGCAATTGTATGATGAGGGCTAAGCACTGGCCTTCTGGTGGAAAGCAGTGAATGAATTCGTTATTTTGCTCACATGTGAATTTCTTTTGCTTTGTCTATATAGCAGTTCATATCCCAACTCATGAGTTTTCTCACTTCTCTTTCAATTCCCAACACAACAATTTGAGGGGAAGTGAGCAAGAACATTTGTGGGGCTTAGCTACTACTGGAGTTAAGTCACAAAAGATGCAAAATGAGTACCTTGTTTGGCATGTCTGGATGCCTGAGTATCATTACCTAACTCTAGGCATTTGAGAATTTTCAGAAAAAACATGGAGGTGCCTTTGTGACTGAATCTCCAGCAAAAATTATAGCTGTCTTGAAATAAAGGCATTAAAAGTGACCTAAGTCAGATTTTTAGCTGCCAAATTTCATTTTACATAGAAGAAATTGAAACGTATTTTTTTCTAGTAATAAAGAGAGACAGCACTGAGAGGAATGGAGCTAACTGGTCCCACTTACCACCTTACATATTTTGGCCCCATCATCTTCTGTTGTACCACCTCTTGGTGTGAGAAGGTGCAACTCCAACTCCTCTTCTTTCTCATCTCTGTTCATCATCACCCCACTGCTTCCCCCCAAAGTATATGCAAACAGTTTGGTTCTGTCAAAATTGTCTGTTATCCTGGGTAGCTACAAAGACCCCTCCAACAACAGGTAATACCTTGGTTTGAAGGCAAGCGTCTTTGCCTGCAACACAGAACCCTCCATTTGCCGTCTCCATCACGGTTAGAAACTTTTTCAAGGGCAGCCCTGAAGTGTAAATGTTCTTTGTGAACATTAAAATGTCATTTCAGTGCTTGTCTGGGTATTATTGATTTCATCTAACAAGTAGGTGAAAGTCTTCAGGGACCAGTGCTGTGTAATTGCTGCTGTGACACAGCCAACTAACACCACTCTGGCCAGAAGCTTTTTGATCATAATCAATACTAAGTCTACTTCTTTCACGCTTAAATTTCCTTCAATAAAATATGGTCACGGATGGCATCAAAACTAACTGGCAGGTGATATTATTTCCACTTTGACAATCAGACCCTCATATCACCTCATTAGGAAGTTTGAGATTTGAAGTGACATGTGCCTGTTTTCCTTTATATCAGCTGATTTTTTTTAATTCAGTGATAACTTTGTCTTTTACTCTGCGTGTTGTTTGATTCAATTTTCAATTTCAGTAAATTCCTTAAGTTTCCATTTCCTATTTAGAAACAATGGGAGAAAGCAGTAAAACAGTAAAATCAGTGAGAGTTTGACATCTTTTCACAATTAATAACAAATGAAGGACTATTTAACTTTTCCTACACTGAGGGGTAATGGACTTTCAATACAGATATATATTTGGGGAAGTGGAGTAGTAAGAGGGTGCTCATGAAGTAGCCATATGTCCTTAGAAATAAAAGAGAGAAGAAAATGAGGTCTCCAAACATGTTTTTCCAAGACAGAGATTGGAGTAAATATGGTATATATGTGACAAATTAAACCTAATTTTTTCTCAGTAAATATCTGCTAAAATTTTTGCATGTATCCAAAAAATCTTTTTTTCTTCAGAATTTCACATTATGTCTCCTGAGTGAAACTTCAAATTCAGGCAAACATTCTTGTTTCCAGGCATGCTTTTAGGAGGAAGATTATGTCCCTGAAACAAAAGTAGTGAAATGAGCCCATAACATCTTGCCTTTCCACTATCCATCTAAAAGACAAAGACTGAAAAACAATGTGGCAGGACATATGACCTAGCAAATTCTAAGGTTTTTATCTAAAGCACTCATGACAGATTGGCTGGTGAATCATGGCCTTTGGCTCTGGACTCAGTCTGGACTTACCTAAGGTTGAATCCTAAAGTTAGGATTAACTTTAGCTCACACTCAGCTCTCACTGGAGTCAGCAGAGAATGATGCAAATCTGTTTTGCTCCAGATACCCATGGCTTTTGACTGTCTTGACTGAGAATGGAGGCTACCTTGACGTTTACCCTATTTCAGACAAGGGTGGGTGTATCTAGGCTTTTCCTTTGTACCAATTGCAAATGTGGCAGTGGTGGCATCGTAGAGCTGTATTTCAGCTTTGAGAGGATTATCTAAGGTTACAAAACTAAAAGAAGCAGTGAATTTACTTCTTCCTTCACCACACATTACTTCTAGAGCTAAAGAATATGGAAAATATTCAAAACCCTCCATGTGACCTGATCTTCCAGGCTACTGCACCGACATGGAAAATAAAATGCAAAAGATAAGTAAGTACACATTAAGAGTCACATTTAGAAAAAACAAAAATGTTCCTTCCTGCTGCATTGCAACACTACATGTAGGCTATCAAGTGAAAAGAAAATTATGTGACTTCTTTCTTAACTTTATTTTGACACATAATAATAAGATTACAAATCATATTTTTATTTCTTGATTTTTTTTACTTAGGGATCATTAGGCATTCTTATTGCACATTTCATTACATGGTTGGGCAAGAATTAACACTTCTAAAATCAGAAAAATTTCAATTCCGACAAGGAGAATGATGGGATTTTTAAGATTTGATAAACATCCTTCTAAAATACTGCACATTTTGTCAGCAATGTGAGGATCTGAACAATAGGCCCTTATTTTCAAGTTTGGAACTTCAGTTTTTTCTTTCTCTGTGTTTTATGGCTCAAAGTCTGGCAAGATGCTGGGTCTATATAGAACTGCAGAAGAAGCCAGTATTTAACCTATCAATGGGATGTCCTTAATAAGTTAATGTCATGTTTAATACTGAACTTTTTGAATAGGTGATGGACATTACTGCAAATAGAGCATCCTACACATGATGCACTTATTTCTGTTTTAAAAGAGCACACAATGAGAAAAGGGAATTTGGACAATTTCTTTGACAAATTCCAACAGTCTGACACAATTATGCATGTACTTTTTTATCTAACAAAATCTATCTATAAAACAATGAAATTATAATTTTAGCATGTCAAGGTTCCAACATCACAAATACTAATAGCACTTTGCCATATCACAGAATCACAGAATATGCTGAGTTGGAAGGAACCCACAAGAACCATCAAGTCCAACCCTCAGTCCTGCACAGGACCATCTCCTAGAGTCACACCAGGGTGTTGTCCAAATACTTCTTGAACTCTGTCAGGCTTGATGCTGTGACCGTGTCCCTAGGGAACCTGAGTTCAACCACCATATGTATATAAGGATATGATACTGCTGAAAGTAATTTCTAATATTTAAAATTCAATAAATAGCCACAGTTCTTAGAAGGGCCTGGTTTCAATCCTTTTCATTGAATCAATTTTAGCTTCTATCTTAGCATTTCTTTGTTCAGTATCAGCTAGTGAGAGAAATAACTGTATTGTCTCCCCAAAAACTCTGGGGAAAGCGGCTCAGAAACTTCTGACTACGTATTGCGTTCTTCCAAACTAACCCGTTCAGCAATGCAATGTTGCTCATAATTGAGTACTATTTAGTGCATTAATTCTGTTGGGGATTGCTGATAATTATATCCCAGTATGATTTCTTCAAAGATATCATACAGACCCTTGATAAACAGTTGAGGAGAAAAATCAGGGGATTAAGTGTAATTATGGCAAAGTGGTTTGCTATTAAAATAATTGAATAAAAAGTAATTGGATTATGCATGATCTTCAGCAGCTCCTAGAATTTAAACATTAATTAAATTATCTTACTTCTCATTCAAAAATGGAGGGGTTGAAAATTAGCTATTTTGACACTACAAAGCAGTAGAAACAAAATACAAAGTATTTGTCCTGTATGTAATGCTCACTGTTACTATTGTACAGGAACAAAGGCCCACTTTAGTAATGCTGAACTTCTTATTTTTCATCTGCATTCTATTTAACTATTTCTCTGTGATGGAAAAAATTCATGATAACTGACAAAATAATTCTTCTTGTTAATCAATTAACAATATAACATCCCATAAGAATAGCCTTATTACCTAATTTTGTCTGGAAGTTTTTCAAATGAAAATATGTGTTATTTCCTACTAGAAATTATATGAAGTGTGTTGGACCAAGTAGGAAAAAAATTTAAAATGTTGTTACTTTCCTATATTTTTAGACCTTGAATATACTATGTATAAAATATTATTATTTTTAAATGTACCATTAATAAAATGTATATATTTATCATTCATATTCCCTGATGAAATGTGTCTGGAGGAAAGAATAAACACTTTTTTAATGTTGAATTTGCATGGAGGCCAGAAGATAAATACTTTATTTAAAAATGATACCTTTAAACACAACTAAAAAAATTGTTATTCAAGGTAAGATAAATACTAAGTAAAAACATTTTCCACTATGTGCAATGAAATAGCATAATATTAATAATAATGATCATAATAATGATGTGATTGTATGATTAGTTCAGACTAAATAATCCCACACAAATAAGAAAATATCAAAGAAAGATTTGACATGGACGTTTAACATTCCGAGGAGAAAATACTTTGTGTCTATATCAAAATGTCTCTATGTGTTTGGGTACCAAGGTTTGCACACATCATGGTCATTCTTTAGGGGTTCATTATATCTTCATGCCATTCTTTATGGATACCCCTAAATGCCAAAGTGTGCATGCAGTGGGTCATGCTAAAAGGATCATAACTTCAGAAAATAACTGTCTGCCTTCCATAAAGACTCAGGTTTTTTCTCATTATGGATGCTGTATATTCTGATGTATAATCAATAAAGGCAAGGGTAAAAGGTAATATTATAGATGACATTGTCTAGCACAGTGAGACAGGGCCATTGAGGTACCTTTGGAAAAAAAGAATAAAAGATATAACACATTCAAAGCATTGTTCAAAATGTACATGTTGTGACCTCTGTATCCGTGAAAGTCTCTAATGATATGATGAACTGTCTTGGCTGAAGCAGTAAATAAAATTGATGGAAGGTAAGACATAACTGGGAGTGGAGGCAATCAAGATTTTTGGATTAAAAATTTTTCATTGTCTGCCTTATTCTGAGCAGAAAATGCTCTGTGAGGTGGACTCGTGGTGTTTTAACTGAAAGTGAGGCAGCTGAACCCAATGGCTTTCAACAGGAGTCAGCTGCCTACCACTGAAAATAATTTTAATTAATCTAAAAGAATACCAGCTATATTCAATGTGCTCAGGCTCATATTCCAAGCTCCTGTGAAGAGATAGGCAGCCCACCATGAATCTATCAACATTTCCATCACAACTATTAGGTGGCATTAAAAGAATAATGAAATGTAAAATGCCTTTTTACATTATATAATGAATGCAAGTATTTTATTCACTTTATCATTAATTTGCCTTGCTTGATCCATATTTCTTCTTTTAATCTTTTTGGCAATTTCAGTACTGTAAGCCCAATATTCAGAACTCATCAACAAGTTCAAAGAATTTCCCCAGAGCTGACCTGCCAAAGAATCCTCCACTACAGTTGCCCTAAACAAGGGGGGCACACAAGGGCACACCAAGCTTGTATGCTGAGCTTCTAAGCATGATGTCGTTCCCTAACAAGGTTTAACTGCCTAAACTGTTAGTCTGAATTATTCCACATTTAAATGCATAAAATATTTTACAGATAAAGTCTACATGGTCACTGTTAAACTACTTTGGTATCATCTCCACATGTGGCTTCAAGTCCACCCACATCCTTCCAATGCTTTGTTATAGGCTCTTGATATCTGAGTGTTACTGACAGATAACACTGGAAGCGTGGAAGTGAAGGTACTCTATAACCTGAGAACTATCAAAGCCTTCACAAAAAATATGTCACATAAAATACAGTGGAGATAACAAACTGATTAAAATCAAGTAAGACCCTAATAACCAGAAACTGAGCTGACCACATGCAATCGGTTCTGAGAAATAGAGTTTCACTGCATAGATATAAGACATGAGATTTCTCATTGCATGATACATAGAAAGATCATTTTTTAGGAGTAGATATTTCAAACCAAAGGAAATAAGGTAATTTTCCTACATCATTTACCTGTAGTCTCTGGTCACATAATTGAGAGGGGGTCAATTTGGGGGTTTTCTCTAGAGTCAAAATTGTCTAATATTTCTAACATGGTCAACAAGATTTCAAAGTTTATGCCATACTCATAAGGAAGTGCATGTAATGAGACCCCCAAACTATCAAAAGCCTATTGAGTCAATTTTCCAAGCAGAGCTTCTGAGAATATCACAACAGTCCAACTGAGACATTATTTAAAAAATGCTTTAGATTTTCAGAAGCGTATTTGAAATACCAGGTAAGACCCACTCAGGGTCTCTCCAAGACCAGAAGTTGGATTTAAGTATTACTTTGAAGATCAATTCAGGGATGAACCAAGAATAAAAACAACACACATGGATAACATTAAATTCTTGCAGGCATCAGACATAATTCATCAAATTACTTTCCAAAAGTAGGTACAGTTGCAAGCTTTTTAGACACTAGTGGAAGTACTTCAGGTTTAACTGTGTTCAGCCCTTGAAAACTTTTTTTGTTGTCTGTGTTTTGATGTTTATAAAACAAATCCTCAAATATCAACTCATTCTATTAAAATTGTCATTAGACTCTGATGCAGGACATTTGACATGTAACCAACAATGATGATCAAGTTTAACTTTTTATTTCTTCACTATCCTCTACAATACTCTGTCTTTATTCTTTAACGCACAGAAGGATTATATATTTAGCCAATATCAGAAAGTGATGGCTAACT
Source organism: Drymodes brunneopygia (assembly GCA_013400955.1). NCBI lineage: Eukaryota > Metazoa > Chordata > Aves > Passeriformes > Petroicidae > Drymodes > Drymodes brunneopygia. Next base: position 77,479 of record VZTZ01014110.1, read on the forward strand.
ACACGAAATATTGTGTCCAAGTATGAACACCAGTGGTTAGCTTCCATTCAGATGTGGTTTTTGTTCAGAAGACTGTAAGAGATTTCATTGAGAATAATGAGTGACCTTTTCTGCGTTGCTCTGGAATTAAAATATGAAACAATATCACTGTTATAAAAGACATCTGAAAAGGCATTAGATTAGAAAATGAAGAAGTAACTACAATAGATAATTTTGAATTCCTAAATGTATGTTCTTCATGACGAACTATAAATATTTAAATAATTTGCATTACCTTCTGTAATTTATCAAATATTTTGATAATTTAGATAAACTGGCTTTGAGAACTGTGACCTTGCTGAACTTATTGCAATCTTTCCAGTTGAGTTATCAACTGAAGAATGGCATTATAATGAAACTGCTGACACAACCTTTACTATAGCAATGCTACTCTAAGGAAATTTATAACAGGCAATCAACCCTCTGGGATATCTCAGGCACTGTTATCTCTTGATGCATTTCTTGGTACCAAAATGATCAAAAGAGTGACAATTAAGATGTTTATGTTATTGTAATAGCTTATCAAAGCACTGCTGGAAAGAACATGAAGCAATTTAATTTTTAACATCTTTCTGTGGTTTCTTTGGGAAATCCAAAATTGTATAATTCTTCTTGAAAAGAAAAGGTAAGAATTGAACTAAGGAATGGTTAAAGACTACAATTATCATTACCTCTTTTTCCCACCAAATGTGTTATGGCCTAACATATTAAACCACCAATAGGGTCTTTAAAAAACAGAAATCAAAGACATATATAATACTGAATTTTGGCTTAAAAGGAAATAAGTACCAGTGCAAAAAGGAGGAAAATGCTAATCATATGGTGATAGCCAAATATCTGAATTACTTCATAGGCCAATATTTGGCATTGCAGGATCAGCAGTTATGCACGGTTCATGTTATACTTGTTGATGAACTCTGAAGACATATCCTTACAGGCGCATCCTTGTCACAGACACTCAGGTTGAGTAATCTGCAAACACTTCATATAATATCCTGAAAGGTCCACAAAATTCAACCTTGTGGTATGCTTCTTTGCTTTTATAACATGTCCTCACAAACTACAATCAAGAAATATTATTGCATTTTCTGAAATGCTTTGTGTGTCATTTATTCTGTGGTTTTGTGTGAGGTTGCAGCTTTTAATCTAGTTATCTTGCATGTTTTGGGTGGGATGTGAGAGTTTCTGCCCCATGAAGCTGCCAAGTATCAAGTAACTCTCATATAATTTATGGACTAAATCAACGTATTTCCATTTCTCGTTACATAAACCTTATCAAATTCCTAACCCTGAAGTATATCCTGAGGGAAAAACAAAACAAGAACTGCACAAAACATATTGTATGTAACTAGCATGGTTATTTTTTTTCTTTGATAAATCAATTTATACCAAGTTGAAAGCCATCATATTAGCAAATGATAAACATTCACCATGCCTAGAAGGTAAGAAAACAACAAGAATGTCGATTGTAGGGAAATAATAAATGAAAAGGCAAAAAAAAATCTCAAAAATCTTTTGAGACAAGACACATCATGTGAAGCAGACCAAATGAAGGTTACTGACAGCTAGAATAGCATAAGTATTATGGGTTGCTGGGTTTTTGCCATGCACGGAGAAGGTACAATAGTATTAATCTTTTTCCCTGAAGGAACACTGACATGTTTCTTAAATCATGCATTTATTGTGGTACTTGAGTATTTTTAATAGATTCATATCCTAAGGAGTGAATATGTACACTGTATTACAGTAAGTAAGTAAGAAAAGTTTCAGAAGTAAAGTTCTGAGACTAATCCTACCATAAAGAAAAATATCATAATTAGCTCCCTCCCAGCTAAAATGCTCCAAACGACAGATTTTATTTATAGGGGGCAGGGGGGAAGAGGATTAGTGCAATCAAAATTACAAAAATCCCTAAAATTGAATCTTAATGAAGTTGTTGAACTGAATAGAATTCCATCTAAGAAAGCAAAATCAGAGAACTTGCAAATATAGAGGTAAAACAGCTAAAGCTTTGCCCATTGGCATTCTGCCTGTTTAAAGACAAAGTAAAGTGACTTTTTCAACTAATGTATTTCAAGATATATCTGAGACATCACTTCAAAGTCAAAAGTTCAACAAGCAAAAGCAATTTTTGTGACTGAAGAAACAAGGTTCAGAAAAAGAGACTTCCTCTTTTTTGTCACAGTGGCAAATCCATAAGTTCACATTTGGGAGAAATACTGCAGTAGATAAATGTTGTAGTTGGGCTTTTGCAGTCCCTGGGGATATGTCAGTATTCCCAGGCATGAAGAAAGAAAATATAGAAACCACCTCTGATTCAGAAATAATTTACAAAATGCTAGTTTACTAGAAACACTCACTAATACCTTCTAGAATGGTTATGTGGGGACTCTATTTCAACTCAGAGCATGAACACTTGCAACACTTGCAACCTTCACACCCTATAGACATCCAGGGAGAGGGTGACTGACCTTGCATGATTTGCTGTTCACAGCCTTTTCTACAACACTGGAAGAGCAGATTGCATTCTCTGTCCACGGAAGAGTTGAATGTGTGATGGTGAGAACAGCTTCAGGAGTACAGAGTCCCCTTCCCACAGAAATAGATGATAGGCCTCTGTAGACTGAAACAGTCTGTGAATTATTGCAGCTCTGTTCTATCACTGTTTCAGGAAAAGGTAATACAGAAAGGATTTTGGGGGGGAAATTTTTGCTTGGTTTAATTTTTTGTTTGTTTTTAATGTTCTCTGCTGCTCTGTGTAAAGGAAAAATGCACCTTGAACACAAGTAATGAGAACAAGCAAGTAGACCACTACTGATGGTGGGTTTAGATAAGCAGTTATCCATTTGAAATTATTCTGCTGCTGACACCTGGCTGAAGGATTATCTAAGAGTGTGCAAGGAAAAATCTTTTATGTCTAGGATTAAGTGATTCTTGGTCTATACCACTACAAACAGAAGCACAACTGCAATCTTATTTCTGAGTCTTTGTCATTAATACATACCTGTCTGTCCTGTTTCAACCTCCTTTAAAAGATTTGAGAAAGTAGACAGTAACAGTAGCCCACTGAGGAACATTTCTCAAGTTCCTCAAGTGGGTAGATGCTTGAAGTTGAGTTTTTTTTCTTGTTTAGCAAACAACAAAACATCTCTGGCAACAAAACATCGGTTTTATGAAAGAGGACCTGACATTTAAAGTGGATTTAGTCGTTATTGTGTGTGTATTGAAATCTCTTTCTAGTTTTTGTTTAGTAACCCCAAGTTTTCATGGACCCTGACATGGGCAAGCAGAGAGCAAAGGTCCTGTCAAGTAAGAGTAACTCATGCTGCATATCCATGCTTACTTTTTCTCTCTACCTCCTCAGACAAATTGACCTGAGGCATTAGAACCAGAATTTATTTTGTTTGCAGAGCTAGGTCAGAGGAGTTCTGTACCAGACTGCCTGAAAGCAAGACTTGGCTCTTCTTGGTACAGTACAGCTGAATAAAAGGGAATAGTGAAGTGTCACTGCAGAGCTTCCAGCGCTTTTGTAAGAGTGTCATAGTGTCCATGCCCTGAAAATGCTCAAGGACTGAGAACTTCATGGATGAGGCTGACCATCACCCAGTGCTCTAGCAGTCTCCGTTTGAGTTACACTAAAAAGAACAAAAAAACAGGCATATTCATAACTTACATGAGCAAACTGGACTGGTTATTCACAATATAGTGATTTGAAAGAAATACAGCTTCCATGTAGAAAAGGAGACCTAGTAATTATTCCTTCTGAATGCTGGCAGTCTTCTCTATAAAAAGGGAATGGAATGATTCAGATATAAACTGAGACATTTATGTGGTAGCTGTATGTGGCTAAATGGTGGGTACAAATGAAGAAAATTAATGTATATGTATGTACAGATCAGTATTTTTTCCCACTACACAGCAAAACTTTAATGATAATTTTATAATAGAATGCTATATATGTAATATGAGTCCAAAGAGAATTAAGCAGAGAATAGTCTGAACAACACGCATTGCAACATTAGTAGTAGAACAAAAACTGTAGATATTAATAGAAATATTTACAATATAGAAGATAAATATGAGATTAGCCTAAAAATTCAATCTTCATTATGCTCAGGCTCTGAGTCAAGAGTTTGTCTATGTCTCTGTCTGTCACTGTCCCTCTTCAGTAATTTCTGTTAATCTATTGAAAACAAATCCAAAAAGGACATTTAGATGCTGAAAGATATTACAATCTCATACTTAAGTTTCACAGCACAGTGAGTGAAATAAAGAGTTATATTTTTAAGCCTCCTGGTTGGTATAGCTAGGCAATAGAACAATTCTTTTATTTGTTACTAGAGGTTCTAGGTTGTGGTCTTTTTAAATAGTCAGCTGGGCAAGAAAAGAAAAGGTGTCTTCTCTGAAGGAAATGTAGCTCAACTGGAGAAAATCCCTCCAGGAAGAGATGGCTCTTTCCTGTGAGCAGCAAAAGCTGAGGCAAGCCAGAATTCTCCAGCATAACTTGGACTGAAAGACTTCAAAAAGGGCAGAGGAAATATTGTCTAACTAGCACTATCAGAAAAATGATTTCTCAAAAATCCAGATGTGATTGCAAAATGGTTGCAATAATTTTCAAGAGCTTTTCAAGGATATGGTAGGACAAGGAATGATTTTTTTCCAAAGGCTTTCTACCTTGTCACAGCCTTTAAATTATCCTCATTTATAAGATTTTTCTCGTATAGATTGTGTTAAATTAAATTGTGTTAAATTAAATGTATTCTAACCTCTAACTCCTTTCAGTATTCTCAGCATGCTCTAAAAAGGTGACTATGGTAGCAGTCTGACTGAAAACTCACAGAAAAAGTAGTTTGGAAGCTTTACAAACAATATACTTTGTATTATTTGACCCAATGTTGCAGAAGGATTTGTCAACTAAGTCCTGGCAGAACTGACATAACATCTGGAAAATTGTAAAATGCAATATATCAGCTGGTCACACATACACATATTGTAAATAATTATGATAATTATCTTTCCTTCCAGAGCTGTGTTCATTTCTGCCTCAGGATTATTAGAACTGTCAACACATATAGAGTAAAATACCTCCACAAAATATGAAGAACAGAAATCACATTGCCTGAAGTAGGGTTAACCAATAGCTCAGGTAGAAAAGTCTGGTTAGCTGTACATGTACAAGTTTGTTTGTACTTCAGAAACTAATTTCATTCCAAGCAGAAGTATTTCAGGGAAATAATAACCAGCACAACTCTGTAGGGTCTTTTCAGTGCCTTTGACAAGGCGGCAAGATTGATAACAATTCACTTCACCCTGAAGAAAGTTCCCTGCCTGCAATTCCCTTCAGGCATCTCAGGGGAACTGCAGGGCTTCTATTTGAAGGTGTATCCAGAGGCAGTTCTTTTGGATAAAGATATGAGGTTTTCACCAGCAGATATAATGGCAATATTTGAGTACCTTTGGAGTCCTTTTTATAGTGCAAAATATTGTTATGATAAATCTGTAGCCATTTCCCTCAAGTTCTGAGTATAATCATCTATTGATCATCTATTAGCACATACTTTTCTTCTAGAACCCAGTGGAATCTTTGTCACATTTTACTTCAGAAATATTCTGGTACATGGGCCAGAAATAGACACTTTGAGTTATGTTTTGTCCCAACCAACACAATCAATTTATAGGTATTTTACAACTCAAATTCTGCTTCCAACTCTTCTTAAATCGTGACTCAGTTTTTCCTACCAAGACACAGGATGTGACACAAGCTTTATTTCCAGCAATATGCCCGTTGTTCATTCAGTCTCATGACCAGACACTGCCATTAGGTCATTTCCCTTTTTCTGCAGTTCCCCTTTTAACTCGTGTCATTCAATGTACTGATACCACCCTTCACCCTTGGAATCATTTGCAAATTCCAGGGCTTAAAATTCTGAGCAAGTTACTGCAGCTTAACTTTGTCTGATACGCAGTAACTATTCATTTGTTCATATTTTGCATTCAGCCATGCAAGTTAATGCATTTAAGAAGCTGTAGTAGTAATATTATTTTATCCATTTTCTTTGTTAAATTGAGACATTTTACGCCCCATTATTAGGGATCTAAAACCTTATACATATAGGTTCATTTGATGCATGATACATTTTGTAGCATAAAAATGGATCAACACTTTATCCTTTATTAATTTATTTAAATCAAGTACATAATCACCTTACCTATCTAATTTGAGTTGTAATCTGTATCTTTCCTCCAGACTCTAGTTCAGATTTTGAGCCCTCAAGAACTCATTGACATTTTCATTTTGATGACCACAACTGGGATCTCATATTTGTGATTGCAGCATCTGTCTGCTGATTGTCTGAAAAAGATTTAAAGAAGTAAACATAAAAATTGACATCAGGACTTTTAGAAATGTGAGATCAAGGGTCCCTGTGTTATGGATGGTATGATGATACTTCATGGTTGATCTGGCTTCTGACCTACTATTGTCCATTCCTGTCTGTTGCTTACAGCTTCCCAATAGTACAGACTTATTTGTTAACTTCCCATATTTTTCTGCCAAACTTTGACTTGCAGAAAAAAAAGCCATTCTTTTTAACTCTTCCCACTTCTCTACTCTCATTAGCATTGTTATCCCTTTTCTTGTGTTATGCTAAAGAGGTTCACTGCTGTGTTTCTGACAAGAAATTCAGTGCTGCATTAAATTATTAAATTTTGCATTAAATTACTTAATGCATGGTCACTTTGATTATGTGTATCAGAGGTTAAAATACAGAAGAAAAAGGCAACATACACTGTACTAGATAACTTTAAATATTTTACTTTCTATCTGACTGTGCATGCAACCATGACTTACAGGCAAGAAGCCTATGCAAGGTAAATAATATCCATTTGAGAAGGGTCAGTCTTAAGTAGAAAACAACATGGTTTCAAATCCTAAAATTTGAGTTTTGCATCTTTATTTACCAGGAGTATTAAAATAACCATTCCATACTTTTTCATCTATTTGAATTCGTGATATTTCTAAAAACAATTACACTGTTAAGACAATGGAGAATTGCTGTTAAAATTCCACTTAGGTCTCTCATGACCCTTCTTGCAAGAGTATGAATAAATCCTCTTTTCCTTTTAGGTAGAAGGAAAGTCCCCAAATGCATTTACACCTAAGACATTTCAGTCCTATGACATAGCATGGAATGCAAGTAAGGCATTTTTTTCTCTTGTCTCTGAATTTCTGGAAAGCAGATTCCATTCTGCTTTATGGCTCAAGTCACCGCTGAACTAATTCATTAAAATTGCATTTTAAAACATTAATAATTAAGTCTATTTCCAATATATTATGCCTCTTAGTTCCATCTTGATTTGAAAATTATTTAATAGGCCACTGTTTAGAAAGGTGTGAAATAATTCTCTGTTTTGGTCTTGGGCTATACGTACATTTTTTGCATTCATTTCTCTAACTACTGAACTCCAGTCGCATAACTGTATTTACAGGGGAAAAAGCTCCTTATCATTAATTAAATTTGCCACTTCTTGAGATTATTAATTAACTTGTGACCCACTTTGTGAATATCTGATGGCATTCATTGGTTTCCAAAAATAACAAAGACATTATGCTTTGTGAGATTGGAATGATTAATAAAATGTCATTACACAAGTTGTCCACTATCATTTTATAATCAGAAGTATTTACATGAAATATATTGTCTGAAAAAATCAATACAAACCTTTTATTATCCCAAGAAGGTCATTAAGTATCATTACCTCATTACCATTGTTATCTGGAAATAGGGTTATTATATATGTGTGTATATATATATATATATATGATTTGTATATACTGTGGATAGATCTGAATGTAAAAAGATACTAAAAATGAAATCTCCCATTGCTGATTATGAAAGGATTCAATTTCTTTCTGCATCTTAAAGCAGGTTTGTAAAGGGAGTTTGTACTTGTATTTCCAAAGGAGCAGTCTGTCTTAAGATCTTAACTTGGAATAACAGTTTATCCATTGAATCCATTGAAACAAACATTTACCTCTCAGTCTTAGAGCTATAAATTATATCCCAGTTTTGGAGAGTATCTTCAAACCTCTAGGGCTTTAGGCTTTGCTCACTGACATGCCTTATGAACCCTTTATCTAGAGGGCAGGAGCAAAGAGCTGTTACAGAGCGGTCGTGGATGTACTGTAGATGACTGTGGAATAATTCAGTGATGGAAACAATCATTGGATGTCCTTTGGTACTCACTCTGGTCTTTTTGGTCTGATATTTTTAAAGAGACACAAGAGGCTCACAGCTGTGCTGTGTTCTCTATAGCCATTTCTTCACGTATTTGCCAACATTATTTTATGGGGGCATTAGGGGTTGATAATCTGGTGTTTATTACAAGACAGCCTTGTTAATCCAGAGAGTATAAAATATTTAAAATTAAAAAACCAAATCAGAGCAGTGGCTGAGTCATTGGCTTTTCTAATTCATGGAATCCACATTCTACAGAGAATCTTACATAAATTAGTAGAGGGAATTATTTTACAAATTTGTGCCCTTACCTTCTTGTGTTCTTCACTTCTTCTTTTTAGAGGACTTTTATCCCTTGGAGGTAATATCAGAATATACAATAAAATTACAATCAGCATATTTCAAGACATGGCTGTTGCACTATGGCAGAAAGAGTGAAGCTTGTACAAATCCACGGGTAGTAGCTGACCATGGGTGCTAAATCTCAGCAGGAGCTGTGTTCTGAAAGATCTTACGCTTCTCATTCGCTATTCAGAATGACACTATCTCAGCTCAGAAAGCTTATTCAAGCTACTAAAGAGTGTGATGCTCGTCAGATCTTATATCAGATGTGCTGAAATACCATGTCACGCTGCCTTTTATAAACCCAAAAAATCTTCTTAGGTATTTGGCAGCAGATTAATAAGTTTCTCTAGAGTATGTCATCAAAACAATTCCCTTGCAACCACAGAGAAATTTGTCTAAGAAGCTTGAACAGAGAATCATAGTACTGTATCTTAAATTCCAATTAATGCTCCATATCTGAAAAATGAAAAGGGTTCTAGTAGCAATATTTCACACAACCCCATGCCTATCATTGCATATGGCAGTAGAGATTTTCAAACCAATTTATGGGAATCATAAAATTCTTTCATTTTCTTAGTAAGCATCTAGCCATGACAAAGGCAAACCATTATTTCAATAACTAGGAAATATTTTATGATAAAACCAGGAATTATTCAAGATTCTTTTCATATAGATGTGTTCACATGAATTCATATAGATCTATACCTTTTTACTTTTTCTATAATCAAAATCTTATAGGAGGTGTAATTCACTATTGCATTATGACAGTTCATAGTATTGCAGCATTTTGTTAACCAGTGTACGATCTATTTTCAGTCAGTGTCAAATCAGTGTCAAATCTGCTGTATCAGAGAAATTCTTCAATAGGGGTATGTATAATCATAATGACAAAGCTTTTATATTCGTGTTTAGTGACTAAGATATCCTTGCATGCATTGTGTGTATCCTGAAGCAGCTTACAATATATGAGATAGACTAGGTCCTAGATGTCACTTAATGTAAAATGCGTGGATATTTGTGTATTTAGTTTTTTACAAGCTGTAGAGTCACTTAAAAAAATATGAAAGGAAAAAGAGAAATCAGCTCACAGACTTTGCAACAGAGCAATAAGGAATTTCTCTGTAGATGAACTTTCATTCCTCAGATAGGAAACCTATCTCTAAATTAACCTTAACGAGTTATTTCACTAAATTTCTTGGGACCCTTAAACCTCTCTGGGAATGTGAAGGCTGACTGGTCTCCCAAATCAAATGACTGCTGTCTTCATCCAAACCTATGTTCTTTGATGACCCTTTGAGCCCTACTCTCCTTTCTCAACCTTTCTGTAAGCAAAAATGAAAACCTCTCTCAGCTAAGCCTATCCAAAGTCACAGGGAATGGTTGAATAATGTGACAACAGCAAACTTCCTTGTAGATACATTGATAAAAGAACGGATTTTTTCTAATATTTCACATAAATGTTGCACATATTCATATACCAGAGGAGTGATATGCACACTGCAATAAATTTAAAATCTTGTGAATATAATAAATTGATTATCTCCCAAGTTATGTCTAAAACATGAATGAAACATTTTCAATATTAATTCTTCTTTTTAAAATATAACAGTGCTTTAAAGCCATCCTTAACAAAATAAAATTAAACATCAAGTTTTCATATAAAGCAAAACCAGGAACAGAATCATTTTGGTAGTTTTCCTGGCATAAAGCCTTTACTTTATTACTCTCTTTAGCCACTCATGCCAAAAGAGAAGGGATGTAGTGCTCTTTACATCTAAACAGACAGAAAGTGCACAAACCCTTTATTTGCTTGGCAGAGTAGAAGGGAAAGAAGTATGATTGCAGCCATTGTCTGTGCAGACATTGCCAGCAAATTGGGAAAAAAATGGAAGAGGCACAGAGATTGCTCTCACTGCTGAATGACTGATCAAAGCAAGGCTGAGGTCCACTGGAGGAATGACAATAGGCTCTGTGGATTTCGTGTAGACATTTTGGAATTCTTGGCTCTAAACAAAGAACTCCACAAATACAACCACATCTGCATTCCTTAGAAATAAGTACACCAACAATAATGAATCGCTTTGCCTCATGGATCCATAAATATTTTCCACAAAAATAATAGTATTTTTAGATGTGCTACTTTATGATGCTTATAATGTACCTAATGTGTCATGTGCACTATCTCCACAGTTTTGATGGCAACACAAATCAAGAAATGTGAAAAGTAGGTACTCTATTTACAGTATATTTCTGCTTCCAACAAATTTCTGTTTCCTGTCTCCTCAGGAAATAATGTTTGCCACCATTTCAATGAGATATTAAGATATTTTTCCTTTCATCCTTTCCACATTCGTCAACAGGTTTGATTACTGCTAGAGGTTTTGTCCCCTTTTCTAATCCTATATCATACAAAAATCATATCTAATGCAGGTGATTAAAAATGAGACACTTCGTAGTGAAGCCTTTGCAAAGCAGGAAATTGCACAAACAAGCAGAATTATCTGTCACCACATGATAAAATTCAAGTGTAAGAAGCTTCTTGTCAAATACAATAAACAGAACAAGTGATAGATTAATCTTAATAGCAGTAAAAGTAAACTATAAACCATTGCCTTCTTTTACAATATAAAAGCCTCTCCTTTTAAACACTGTGATGAAGTACAGTGAAACAAAATAAAAAACAGTAGTGGGAGAACCATTGATGTTTCTTCTTCATTCAGAACACAGTGAACTCTGTTAATATTTTTAGTGTTCACTTCCTGTCAAGGTCAATTAAGTTTTCTTGTTGTTTTTATGAAAAAGTAATGCAGACAAAAATAAATCTAGCCACTTTCATGATTTCTGTAAGCTTACTAATTTTTCAAAATCTCTCTTTAATTCTGAGGTCTGTAAGTGTCTTTGGCAATAATTACTAGATAAATTTTTCATTTAGGCCATTTAAATGTTTCTCTCTTTATTCTGAATGGTCTAAAATATATTATCTTCCAGTGGAAAAGTGCATAATACACTGAAATGTGATTTTAGAGAAGAGCTGGATTTGTATTGTTTAAGAAATACCTATTTTTTATTTGTTTCCATTCAGAAATGTAAGCAATGTTTTTCTTCAGTTCTTCAGAACAAAATCCCCCAGTATTTTATCAGGCCAAATAGTTCCTTTGAAACT
>VZTZ01014144.1:0-14859 GCA_013400955.1 Drymodes brunneopygia
TGGAATGCTGTGGGAAACAGTGTTATCCACTGCAGTCTAGGTAGACAAGACAAGATCTACAGCCTTTCCCTCATCCACTGAGTGGGGTCATCTTGTCAGAGGAGTTCAGGGTGGTCAAGCAGGACCTGCCTTTCCTGAATCCCTGTCTGCTCCCCTGGTTGTCCAGGATGTGCTGCATGACAGCACCCAGGATGGCCTGCTCCATGACCTTCCCTGGCTCTGAGGTCAGGTTGACAGGTCTGTAGCTCCCTGGAGGCACCTTCTGGCTCTTCTGGAAGATGGGTGTCACACTGACTTAAAAGGAGTCGCTTGTGACATCTCCATGGTGTGACCTCCAAGTGTGCTGCTAAATGATTAAAAGTGGCTCAGTGAGCATTTCTACCAGGACCCTCAGTATCCTTGGGTGGATCCCATCCATCCCATGGATTTTTGTGATCATTTCCTCTAGGAATATAGGGGCTTCATTCTGTTACCTGCCCCTGTCTTCCAGTTCAGGGGGCTGAGAAGCTGGAGAACAGCTGGTTTTGCTATAAAACACTGAGGCAAGAAGGCACTCAACCTTTTTCTCACCCTCTGTTACCATGTTTTCCCCCAACATCCAAAAAAGTGGAGGTCCTCCTTAGCTCCCCTTTTGTTGCCAATGTATTTATAGAAACATTGTCTATTGTTTGAACAGCAGTAGCCAGAATAATTCTGTTTGGGCTTCAGCCCTTCTAATTCTCTCCCTGCATAACCCCACGGCATCCTTGTAGCTCTCACAAGTGGCTCTCCCTTTCTTCCAAAGGTGATAAACTTGCATTTTTCTCCTGAATTCCAGCCAAGGCTCTCTGTTCAGCCAGGCGAGCCTTCTTCCCCTCCAGCTCATTTTTTTGGCACATGGACACAGACTGCTCCTCTGCCTTTAGGATTTCCTTCTTGAAAGGAAGATGTATATATACATAGATGGATAGTGGTCACCCACTAGTTAAAATTACAGAATTTAGTATGCCATGGTACATTGACAGAAAAGCAATTTATCTAGACACTACATTATAAAAGCAACATTTATGTAAAAACAGCTGTAAAAATAATTAGTGCAAAAAGAAAATTCAAGAGAAAGTCTCCAACATTTCTTAAAAGTCATTTTGTTTTAATTGAGGTTGGAAAGTATTTGACACAGTTTTCAAGAGCAGTCAGCTGAACTTTAGTAACAAGAAATATGATTACTGTAAATTTTACTGTGATTGCCAAAACACATAGTCTTTTAAAAATTGTGTCATTTTGAAAAAAATCCTCTGGTGTCACTGGGTGTGGCCAGCTTAGAGCAACAGCCCGTTAAAAGTGTGTTCCTTCAAAAGATGTTTGGACTTTGCTTCATAGAGATGTTTCTGCACTACATAACAGATCGCAGGCAAATTTCATCCTGGGTAAAGACATTAAAAATTACTTGTATTTCAAATATCTAAGAAAAGACATATGATATTCAAAGCTCTGTTACCAGCATTTATCTTTTTTTCCCCCTGTTATTTTTTCACTATTTTCTATCATCTCTTAAGTGGTTTGTTAACTAACAAATCAAGATTTTTAGGATAGACAAGATGGATTGATATCAAAAGGATTTATCTCTCTCATGTTGGTGTTACACAAATATAAAAGTCAAGAGTTACTAACTAGATCATTTGTTTAAAATTTTCGGCTCGAAGCTTTTTACCACCAGTGGCATACACTTCTGTTTTAAATTGCAAATGTTATCATGAAAAAGAGTTATACCTCCAATTTAGCACTGAGTTTCACTAAGTGCAAAAGCTTCATGTTTTATAACATTGTGTCTAAGTCTGAGCTGATCAATTCACGTAAATAATTCCAGTGGTCATATTTATAAAGTGTAAAGACCTCTGCTCAGTCAAATTATGTTTTCAAGGCTTCTTAGCCTTTTTTAGCCATTTTCACCTAATATGGCAGATCAATTACCAATCCTAATGATAGCATTTAGTACTGCTTCCCGATAAGCCTATGGTGAAAGTCAATGCCAAATCTTACAACTGCGTGCAAATTTATTATTCTGATTAGTGGTAGGTAATTAATTGGCAACAAACAACTTATTGAATTAATTTAGCCCCCTCTTCGAACATAAATAGTCTCTAATTTTTTCTAATTCATCTTTTCCGGAATTATTCATGGGTATGCAATATACTCAGGGCCAATTTCTACATCAATACAATGGTCAACAGAACTCAACTCTCAGTGGAAGGAGAGAGTGAAGAGACATAGAGACAGTGCTCATTTATCTTTGATTGCTTTACATGACATTAATCACATAAAAGAGCCCTGTAGGTACATGATATTGTATTTGCACTGATTTTGCCAAAATTTTGTGGAGCTGGCCAGAGAGCTTAAAACACACAGAGTAGCTTTAAGGCAGATAAGAATCAGATTCCTGTTTTTTAAGTGATTGAACTTGCTGTGTAGATCATTCCTAAGGTAATAGAATCCTACGAATATTTAGGTTTTGTAATTGATGCAGAAAGATTAAAGTGCAGCCAGATGGCTTGCAGGATATTCTTTTTTTTTCCTCTTAATTTTACCTACTCCTTTTCCAGTGGAACATCAGCAATCCAACTTCACTGTGACAAAAGGTGACTTTAGTATGAATTATTTAAACCTTTAGAACACACGGATAAAAGCTAGCTCCTAAGTTTTAAAAAAGTTAACAGGTTATATTGAAATGGTGTTTTAATTTTCCTCAATGACTATTCAATTGTTACAGTTACCAAAGTCTAACAACTTCCCCAAATTAAGTCAGTAATGGATAATGCAGAATTACTCAAAGATCACCATTGCAGAGAAGTCTATAAGGGAAGTAAAAACACAGTAATATATAAGGTATGATGTGTGAACTTACAGTTGTTTCATCAGGCCTCTTTCATAATTTAGTGTTACATGCTGCACCAGTGTTCTCCTCAGATCTTTACATTTTTCTGAGAAATCCTCACTGTAAGTTGTCCCTCTAAAAATTTCTGGAACTATTATACCAGCCCAGAATTGCTGGCACATTGTAGAACTTAAGGAAGTCACTCTGTAAAATCACAGACTATCTCAGCTTGCTGATTAGTTTATGTAAAGTCTAGGATAAATTTATCCTACACTAATTTTCTTTACACAGGTATAGTTTAAGCAGGTCCAGTCCTATCCAGCCTCCATCAGCTGAAGGGTTACTGAGGCACAGTTCAAGTTGGTTTAAAGGAGTTTTACTTTCTGCCTAGCACATTAAATTGCTAAAACAGTAGCTGTCTTGAGAAACACACAAGCCACTGAGTTCCCAGAAATTAAACACCCCAGCAAAAGAATATAATTTCCTGAGAGAAAGGAGGAAAATGCAAAAAAGTCCCACTATCAGCAAGTTAATGACAGTATAAGACTGATAATTGGCCTCTTTTCAGGCAAAGTTGAACAAGTAGCATGCTAATGTCACAATGTTTACCAAACAAAATATCTGTTGAATTTGTATTTGTATAGTATCATTGATTCATACTAGCAATGAATATTATTGCATTTGCAGTGTTGTTATAGGATATTAAACCAAGGAAAGCTTTTAAAACCACTCAGCTTGTTGAACCCTAAGATATTGGAATATCCAGATTTAATATACTGTTATGGACTCAGATCAGACTTACTGAGATTTGATTCGACTTAAGGAATCTACCAGACTTAGAAACAGGCAATTTTAGACACTCTAAAATTTGGACATGAAGGATGGGACAAAAAATAATCTGCTGACCCAACCTGGTGAAGGATATTGGTTCTTCTGTTCGGTGTGTTACCTGATGGTTTGTAACAAACTGTTCTCCAGTGTACAGACAAAAGTAGCACTGAAGATGAAAGATCCCATGACTCAATCTCTTTGCAAATGACAGCCTGGGTCATGCAAAAATGTGAAACAGTTATAGTTTTCCTGAGAGAAAGAGCTGAGGGATCTTAGCTTTGTGCACAATGGCAGAATCCACGACTTTTAGCTTCATTTACACCATTGTAAGAGGAACCTCACTGCCTCATAGAACATCACACAACAGATCTACTCAACTTCCTTACAGATTTTCCCAGGGGTCTAAAATCTGGCATGGTGACTGAAGCATGTTGATAATCTTGAAGGGATGTTGCCATCATCACACATTTAAATAGCAGATTCCTGAGTACACACAGTTCTCACTCCCATAAATAACGGGGTATGTTTCCTGCATTGTGAAGGAGAAAAGTCAACAAGGCCAGCAACAGGAGAGGATGTGCTTGAGAGAGCTCCTCCTGGTTTGCTGCTTCCTGATGCTCAGGCTACACTTGTAAGTGAAGGGGACAATATTCCTCATGGCCTTGTAAGAACAATGTGCTGCAAGAGACACATAGCAGGGAGGAGAACTAGGAATGAAAGTGAGAAGGAGAAAAACAACACTCGACATAATTTGGGGCCATAGACAGTGAAAGTGCTCAGACACAATCACAAGCCATGACTAATTTGGAGACTAACATGAGAGTCCATGGAAATAGCACCAGTGCCTTGTTGAACATTGTTTTTTTCTTCCTCCAAATCTGCCTTAATTTGTAGTTTAATAACAAACACTACAGCTCTCTGCACCTTATTCAAAGGAGTTATGACATGCATTATGAGCAGCAGCATTAGCCTTTCACCTTCTACTATTTACTCATTTAAGGTCCTAACCCTACTGATTAAGTAAAGCCTGGATTACTTAATGAAGGGAGCAACAAGCATTTTCCAGGGAGCTATGAGATCAGTATCACTCAGGAGACTAGAGATATTTGGAGACCCTTGTTCACAACTATTACACAGCAGCTCCAGCTAAAACTGTCGGAAAAAAAAGATGAGAAAAGGTGAGAAAGCCTGATGTTGGCTTTTCTAAGATTCCTATCAAAATATTAACCCTTCAACAGACAAATTTAAAAGATGAAAAGTAGCAACACAGTGTCACACATACTGGAATGAGTTGGCAAAAATACCTTAGGCAGTCTCATTCAAATAAAAAAGCACTTTCTGATCAAACTAATTCAATATTTGTGCAGTTTTATATCTTTCTGTAGAAGTTAGAAAATGGAAAAGAAAATCTTATGCCATCAAACCTACACTTCTGATATTAGAAGAAACCAGATCAGATAATTTGTTCATAAATGGGTTAAAAATCACTCTAAAAATAATTTAGAAGGCTCAAATATGTTCTATTAAATGGCTATTCTAGAATAACAGTGGAAGTTTGGTTGGAAGTTTCTTATTTTAAATCTAAATTTCTTAAAAGCCAGTTCATTCCCATTTGGTTTCATCTTTCCTTTTAAATAAGACTTTATATCTTTGAATGCATTTCTAGAAAGCAAACACGTTCTCAGCTTCTAATTTGCAAGACTTGACAAGAAAAATTCTTCAAATTCCTTTTATGAAACTCTGTCTCCTTCCAGACCCCTGCTTTGAATAGATTTGTACTTTCATGTAAAATTAATTTTTTACTGAAAGACTTGGTATCATGCTTGATAAAAAAATGAAGTCTAACCATAATTTTGATATATTAGTATACCCTTATCTTCATGAGAAATCTCATTTCATATATTCTAGGACTGAACTTTCTGCTTTCACCACCACATCTTACTGGCAAAGGCAGTCACAGTCATCTCAATCAATCAGCATATGTAGGTCCCCCTCCTATTTTTTTTTTTTCCATAGATTAAACTACAGGTTGTTGCAGACTTTCTAGTTCCCAACCCCACCAAATGCATAGCCTTGAGATTTCAATTACTCGCCCCTTTTCCTCAATACTTTAAATCCACTTCTAATTCTCTACTTTCAAAAATACCCTTTGTCATTACCCTTTTGTCCAGTCACTAGTTTTATGTATTTAATAGTAAATACCATGTATATAATCACTGAATTTCCTTTGTTCAGAGGGAAAATGATAAAGTAATTTTGTTTGCCCTAGATAATGATAGATTATTCATTATTATGCATCTTTGGCAGATCCATGTATTGGCATCCCATTTCCTGATTTATTCCAAAGCTTTAACTACTATTTACTAGAAGGTTTTCCTGTTCCTTTGCAATTAACTCTTATTCCACCCTTTCTCACTTCTGAGATACAAATATTATATTTTGCTATTTTACACTTGGAGTCACTACAAATTTTTTAATAAGTTCAGCAGCCTAAATAGAGTCATTTTCCCGCCTTTTGTATTTTGTGTTTTGCTTCTATCTCAGACACATGTCTTTCTCTTTCCATTCACTTTACAGAGTCAAAATTAGATGGTTAGTGTTCCCGGCTGCATTTCATTGTCATTTGTGCAGGTGTTGAACCTAAGAAAGCCAGTCAAACTGAAGACTTAAACTCAAATAAAGCAGATTCAAATATTACAACCAACACGAAAAGCTAAACCTACACCATATCTCACTTCAAGCCATCTTTAAAAACAAAGACTCAGGCTATACTATCACATTTTCCATCATGCTTTGCTTTATCATAAAATACTTGAGGCAAAAATATTTTCATAAAATAGTCCAGTATTTTTCAACTGAAAATGGGAATTCTGATCCACCTTGTTAGAAAGTACATTTCTATGGAACAGCTGAAATGTAGTATGTTATATGCTTCTGGGTAATAGTCATGGATACCTGAGGATTGTAACAAGCAGTAAACATGAATGACCAACTTAAAACAGGATGAACAAATGAGGTTCCAACACTCCTTAAAACTAAAATTAAATTCCCCCTCTGACTTCAGTGGGCTTTGGATGAGGCTTGGGTGTGTGGCACTCATGATTCTTTTGACGATGCTTACAGTAAATTTCCCCAAGGGAAAGAATCAAGGATAAAGAATTTTAAGAACAACATAATCCCACGGTGGGATTGAGAAGAGACAAGCAATTGACTGAAAATACAATTAGTGGAGAATGTTCTCAGGAACCTGGAGGCTCAGCCTCATTTCAAAGTTTAAAAAAAAAAAAAAATCAGAGTCAGAATCTGTGGTTTCCTAGGGTTCCAGGATTCCATGACTCTAAGGCTCCATGACCCTGGGGCTCTAGGATTCCATGACTCTAAGGCTCCATGACCCTGGGGCTCTAGGATTCCATGACCATGGAACCCAACGACTCCAGAACTGCCTCCCAGGCAACAAGAGAAGGCTGGTGTCAGAGGGAGGTGCTGCAGCACAGCTGCACCCACTGCCCAGAGGCACCTGCTGGTAAGTGACCTTCCACCAGCCCCTCGTGTTCAGCCAAGGTCCCGCCAACATCTCTAGGCCTTCAGTAGTAGAGGGAGAGCCTGACAAACTGACAAACTCTCTCTTTTGAGGTTTAAAACTCAGGTCAATAAGTGAGAGAGCGTGAGTTCGTAGCAGCAGTTCCTCCAGAGCACTTCATCGTTCCTTGTCTCCCAGCAGAGGGTCCTGCTGAACCCAACCTGCCCTGAGCCTCCCTGAGGCCTGGCAGGGCAGCTGGGGAATGTTTCCCTCATCAGCCTGCATCCAGCTTGTTAGGCCCCTCCTCTCCTCATGCTTGAGGGGGTTTGTTTCCTCTTTCATCCAAAACTCTGAACTTCTCTCTCCTCAAACATGGCCATTTCAGTCTTGCCTCTCTGTGTCTCACACCTTCCTCATCTTCCCCCTCACCACATGCTAATGGAGACTCTCTGGGCAGTTGAGTTTGGAACTTGCAGCAAGAGGCACACACTGAGGAGCGCCTCCAGACCTGAGCAGGCCTCCAGGTTTTGTTCAGGGCTAGAAAGGATGCAAAAGCTTTTATTCCAGTGTGAAGCTGCTGCTTCTTCTTGAGAATCTGAATCTTTCCACCTTTCTTTCTCTTTCAAGGAAGGATCTACCATGGCTTTGGCAATCTTTTGGGTGCTCCTTTTGCTGATAGCAGCTGTTGACGTCAACCAGCTGCTCTTCACCCCCAAAGAGAAGAGAATTGTTCATGAGAAGGAAAGAAGGGAAGAAATCCTTCAGAGGTTGAAGGAGCAGGAGGAGAGCCTTCGGCTGCTATATTTGCGTGTGAAGAAGGAAATTGCAGACCTGGAAGCCAGACAAAAGGCTCTGAGAAAACCTGCATTGACAGTGGAGAGAAAGATCCAACAGTACATGAGCAATGTCCTTTTCTTGGCTGCCATCACGCTTGCTCAAGCTGTGGGGATAACATTTGCAGGAAGTCACTTGTCAGCACAGTGGAGAAGAAGAGACTGACACAGTATTCCTGGGGAAAGCATGGAAAGGAGTGGCCTTCCCTGACAAGACCCTTTGTGCTAAGGGCATTCACATTCACATGAACAGAACTGCAGCAAATCTTTGTTTAGTTACAAGGACACTGATTCCATTACCATTGAAATTACTTTGCTGCACTAACAAAAACTTTGTGCTTTAATGTATTAAGGATTTCCTCTCTTTTTATTGATTGTTAAACATCCTAGACTTCCATTAATGAAATAAGACAGATTAAAGTGAAGGAATAAATTTATCAGAATTGTTTGCTTGCAACCAAACAACTTCATTTCATCTTTTGACTCTGGCATTTTCCTTGCATTGTGCATTACTATTACAGACCAAACTACAAACACCATAGAACTAGAGACCATGTTTGCAAAACAATACTAGGGATGTGCAACATAACTTTACTAGGCTAAACAGATGGAAAATAAGAGGAAGATGATTCAGAAAGAAGGTATAGATATTTTGACTTGAAAGCAGGGAAAAAACAGTTTACCACTGTTTCCTCCAGCAATAATGCAGACAGAGTTGTTTAGAATGTCATCCAATGCTGGCAAGAAAGGTAAGAGTAAATAATATAAAAGCTTAAATATGTTTAAAGCTGATGACTGGACTTAAACAATGACAACAAACCATTCCTAATCTGAACATTACATCTTAAAACCATACAAATTTAGGAAGGAATTGTAGAAAATACTTTCTTCACTGATATCAATAGATTTTCCTACCCTTTGCAGTTAAGAAAGAATTTCACTCCTTGAATGTATTAATGGACATTTGAATGCATACTGAATGCTTTGAACTTCCAGGGTTTGGAGGGTGCACTGCAGGGTGCAAGGAAACACTGCCCAGGCATGGTGTAGGTTGTACATCTGTTTAAACAAATGAGAATTCAATAGCATTTTTTCCAAGTTTGATTTCTTTCCAATCCATAAGCAATGCTCTTCACAGGATTCATTTTTCAAGAACAAATACAACACATGTGATGGGGAATGTGCATAAGCAACGAGGGCTGTACCAAGATGGCCAGAACAGTGCAAGAACCAGCACCCAACAGACTGAGGCACCCAGACAAACCCCTTTTTTCCAGGGGTCTGGGCTGACCATGCAGGTTCAGTAACATAATGTACCCTTCCCACAATGTTTTCTGAGGAACTCTTGTTTAAGGTTGTAAGCTTTGTGCTTTATTTAATATCAGAAAGAGAAATACAATATTTTTCTCTTTTTGCCCTATTTGATAGGAGGCTATGCACAGCCAGACTTTTATTTGCTAAATTTCTTAAAACTTGTGTGGCTCTCCAGCCACAATAATGGTACTCAGAGCAGAAGACCAATCTAGTGGATACATTCAAGCAGAAATTTCAAAAGTTGGGCTCCACTCTTTGCTTTCCTACTAATATTCTGAGAAGCCTTATTACCTCCTGCTAAATTCTCTTCTCTCCTCTGCTTAGCCTAAGAAGTGACACTTCCTTAGTTTTGCACTGACCACTGTACACAGTGTTCTCATCTTGATTAGAGCTTCCAGATGTTACTGTACTGGAGAAAGGCAAAAATCTAAGTTTTTCCACACAATCTGGAGAAGAGTTCTGAGGGCCAAATAGGAAAAGGAAATGAATGGTTATTTTCACTGCCATAGAGTTGTTTTCGAATGATGGACAACAGCTGAAGTGTGAAGAATGCCTGAACTAGAACACTCTCATTCAAATATAAAATACAAAGCAATTGGATTCCAAGACCTGAAACAGACAAGTTCAGAAGGATGTTTCACAAGACTGAATGAGGTGAAGAAACAAACACAGCCTGGTTTCCTGGTGAAAGTAAAGATGAGTGGGTTAGAAATCCCACAGACTGTTCATTCTTGGGAAATAATTCATTAGCAAGGACTTTTCACCTCACTGCTGTTCACAGCAACTCATATCAGGTGTAAAAGAGTGGCAAGGGAGGGAGCAAATCTGGCTGACAGGAGCTCCATTGCACAGGTGTCAATCTCCACCTTCACAAGGGAGCAAGTGAAAAGAATTACAAACCCTCAAGAACAGAACCAAGTGGTTTTACATAGACTAAGAGAATATTACAAATGATGACAAGAAGAAAAGGCAGAATAAGGATTGCTTCTTTTTCTCCCTTCATAGTGAGTAGAATGAAACAGAATATCTATTTATTACTCTTCATTTAACAAGAGCAGGGTTTGGGTCACTGTCAGTGAATCTCTGGCACAAAAGAGTTATCCATGATTCATAAGGGCATGCATGCTCCACATTCTACAGTGCATTAAAAACAGAACAATGATGTTTTCCCAAAAAAAAAAAAAAAGGAAAAAAGCATCATTCTGGTATCACAGCACAAAAATAAGCCAATTATCTCTTCTTAATTATTTATTTAGCAATAATAAATGCTTAGCGGCCATCAAAGAACCTGGAAAACAGCTAACAGAACGTAAAAGTGTAGTGAACACCATTGTTTTGCAATAATACATCTCAAGTTCGATGAATTGGCCTCTGGCACCAAATATAAATAAATGGATGTTTTATGGGAGTACAGTATTTTGCATTAAAAAAAACAATTAAAGGGTGGGTGGAAATAGGCTTTTGTCCTCTTATAATCCCTTATGGTACCTCACAGCACATCAAGCAAATCGGATTTGAAATTATCTCAGAAATGGAAGCAAGGAAATATTGCATCATATTAAGTCTGTTATTGTCATCAGCTTTAGATAAAGGGATTTGTTTCATACAAATTACTGTGAGATAACGGAATTTCCTCACAAATGGAAAATACATGTGCGAAACACACACAAAATAAAATTACTTATTCACTGAATATTCTCTTTTAGTTTCCCTTTTTCAGCCTGTATTATGAGAGTAAGGTCTTCATAGGAAGGAAAAAAGCTCTGTATTTTTCTGATTAAAAATCCTCTTCTGCTGCCATCATGTAAACAGAAAATAGGATAACTGACCTAACTGTATAGAGAAGCAAATAAAGTAGATCCAGTTTTCTGTGTGATTTCTATGTTCTACTGTTATTCAGAGTGCAAGGATAAATCAATTTAGCTTTACTAAAGGCTTTTCATCACTTCATAAAATTTTCAAAGCACCTGCTCAACGGCTTTTCAAGCTTCAGTTCTCAAGCAAGATGTACTTTTCTGTAGCTGCCACTACTACAAAAATTCAGGCAGGAATCTCAGCACTAACTTGGCACATTGATTGCAAGCAAAAAGATGTGTAATTTGGATTCCACTTCTCACCTATTCCTGGAAGGACCGAAACAATGTCCTGAAACCCAAACACTAAATTTAAAACATCTTACAGCTGTGTATTTTGTGCCCTCTCTAGCTTTGAGGGAAATGTAGTTTCTCTTTCTAGTGTCCCTCTCCCCCAAAATTTTTATTTCACTAAATTCATTCTTAGACTGGACATTATCCAACTAAAAGAAAATCAGCTGAATCTTCCTCCTGAAATCAGAAGATCCAATTGTGCAATTCCTACCTGGGGAAAGATTCATCATTCCTCTTCAATATACTGCAGAAATTAATAATTTGAATAGACACACTCTTCAAAAGGCACTGGTAGATGCCTCTGTTCCCCAAACCAAATAAGATAATGTCTGATTTCCTGCCTCTCAGTACTGCTGTGCACTGAAGGCAAAGATAACCCATTTCCAGTAGAGAGCAGAAAAGAAATGCCAATGAACTTATTGAAGGCTGATCAAAAAACATGCATTGGAAACCACAAAGAAAGCATGAGCAAAAAAAGAGCAGTTCAACACAACTTCACACTTTAAAGCTACATTAAATTCTTTATATAGGAGGCAGGGGTGGAGGGCAATCAATGCTTCATGCTGCAAACTTACTCTAACTGGATCAGTAAAAACATAATTAAATATCTTCTGTCTGTATTTTGTCAGATGTGTACTGACGACCAAAGTTGTGTGCTTGTGTTTTTTCTCTTCCCACCCTTTTTACACCACTACAACCCCACAGACACCTGACCTGAACTTGGAAGTTTTGAGGGCTTGAGATATTCCAGACTGCACCATTCAGATCAAAGTCTCATAGCAAGGTTTTGAAGAGCAATATTGATATAAGTGTCATTGGTTCCACTGAGATTGGAGAGGGATGAGACTATCCTCTTACTCTATTCATGAAATATCACCTTTGTCTCACAGCACCCTTGATCTATTAAATATATGGTTGGATTGTGCACCAAGCATAACCTTACTGGAATTAGATTTTCCTGTACTTCACAGCAGCCTGGAATGATGGGTTGTGATAATAGGAGTGAAACCATGACAGGGCACGTGCAAATGAAGTCATTATGTTATTTGTGTCCATACACACACCACTGAAATCAAATGTCATGATACTTCACAGAAAAAAGTAACTACAGATGCATAAGACTACAAATCAAATACCAAAATGCTGTTTAACACATCAGACCTAGAAGTGGCTGGCTGTTTTCTGAGTAATTTTATTATTTCTTTCTTCCTCTATCCCATTCTCCCTTTTTTTTTTTTTAATCAGATCAGTTTTTATGTATCAGGCTTAACTGGCAGTCACATTTAAGTGTGCACATAGGAATACCTGTGGATAATACTTGGCCATGTATCTCCTCATTCTGATCACCATGTTGTGTTTCTAACATATTTTAACTTCACATTTCATTTGCTAGATATTTGCTGTTCTAACATTTTTCTCATGCAATAAATTCTGCTGCAACCATTTGCCTATCAATACATATATACATATTTATCAAAAAAAATATTAGGGCATTTATAAAGAACTTGGGCTCAAGTCCCCATTTTGAGGGATGTTCTTATGAAATAGAAGCTCTCAGTGGAAGATCTTCCTCTGCTGGTTTCAAATAAGTAAGTGGAATAGAGAAACATCTTTATGGCTAGGCAAAACAAATACATTTGCAATCTCAAATATTCAAACAGAAGAACAATTTCTCAGCCAACTGTAATCAGAACTCCAGTTAATTTGTTTTGCAACTTCAGCTTTGAGAAAAACAACCACAAAATCTTGATAAACAGTCCTACAAACCTTATTTCCCTTTATTTAGTTTAAGCTGGTAAGAAACAATCACCTTGCAGATATATACAAGATTCATTCAACTTTCTACCTTCATATTTCCTGAAAACTGAAGATGAGTTTCCCAAAGGAATGTTCTAGGTTATGATTAATAATCTGTGTCACTCTACCATTGGTTAGGGTATCCTTTCCTCACTTTTTTACACATAGCTCAGTGAAGCACTTGGTTACTGTGGCAGGACAACTTCCCNCCTTGCACAGGTGCCTATCAGTGACAGCATTTCAGCTTCCAAACAAACAGAGAAAAAAAGCTTGGAGAATAGCATTAAGGCAAATAGCAGCAGCATTTTGCTGCCTATTAGCAAAAAGTTTTGCTATTTCTGACGTAAAAGAATGTCTGAAATCCTAACATATCTTCTCTTATATAACAGTAGTAAATAAGCCCATCTGTACCACATTTATGTGAATGAATAGAAAACTCTGTCCTAACAAGCTGCAGGGATGTACACAGAGCTCTGATGATAATGGGCTGTTTTCACAACTGATGCCCTTTGAGATATAAAACTAAACTCACTTCTAGTTATGGATTACTTAAGGACCTAAATTGAGAAGTAGCACTATTTTAAGGGGGGCAAGAGTGATTGGAGGCTCTTTATAGGTTCAAATAAAATTAAGGTTAATATACCTGCAGGAAGCAGGTACAGTTCCTGTATCACATTTGTGAAATATTATGCATGTTCCAGCACATCCATTTCCTCTTTCCTGACTCATTTCATGCTGAGGTGATCATATTTGCCAAAGGCATTTCTTCAGAGCATGAAACAGGTACAGGCATATGAAAAGTGCAAAAGGCAGCTTTGCCTGGTCTTCATACAGGGCCTCCATGTAAGCATCATTTTACAACATGAGCACAGGTCCAAGTGCAAACACACATTAAGGGGCATCCAAATGAAATGCTGAAGAGGGGGGGAAAAGTGATACAACACTCAAGGCTGTGTGACCTAATTGTGGACTTCCACACAATACCCAAAGGGAACCCACAAGAAAGATGGAGAGAAACTATTAGCAAGAGGATGACAGGATAAGGGGAATGGCTTCAGACAGAAGAGAAGTTTAGATTAGATACTAGGAAAAAAAATCTTTATTGTGCGAGTCTTAAGGCACTGGCACAGGTTGCCCAGAGAAGCTGTGGGTGTCCCATCCCTGGAAGTGTTCAAAGCCAGTCTGGATGGAGCTTTGAGCAATCTTGCCTAGTGGAACATGTCCCTGTTCAGGGGGTTGGAATTAGATCATCTTTGAGGTCCCATCCAATTCAAGCCATTCTATCATTCCAATAAGGGCACAACCTCCCCACATAGCTTTGGTTTTCTTTGTAACCTGTCCTTGTAAGCAATTCTAAGAAAATCTCAGCTCAAGTGTCACTATCAAAAACATCATGCATACAAAGTGGAAAGAGCAGTAATGTTAAAACCTCCCTCTAGGCATCAGTTCTACTTCCTTCACTGACTTAAAATCTCTATGCTGCATTTATGAAGATGTCCTCACTTGTTCCTCTCTCTGTGCAGGGAAGGGTGGGGGTCTGGAAGTTTAGTCCGGACATAGGGTTAA
>VZTZ01014146.1:0-10396 GCA_013400955.1 Drymodes brunneopygia
AAGGGAAGTGGTGCAGCTGGCATTGACCCTCCACCACTTTCAGCAACTCTTTTATACTGGCGGGCTCTCTCTGGACCTTATAGAGAAGATGATATTCTATGATGTGCAGTTCTTCTTCATTTTTCTTTATATCATTGAAATCTCCTCACTTTTCTTAAATTTCAACCTGCTTTATTCAGTGTCTAGTGAGATTGTTTTTAAAGATACATACATATGTCATTTGTTCCATGAAAATCAGACATTAGTGATTTTTGGCATACTTTTAAATTTTTTTTACAGCTCCTCTGTTTTCTACACCTGACAAGTTAGATAATCCGTATGCAGTGGTTCACAGTGTAAAAAATTTATGAGATACTTTGCTCTATTATTTAGAGCCCTTATCTTTAATTTTTTCCTCTTGTGTCCTAAAGGAAAGTATAGATTTTTAGAGCAGACTGAAGAAATTGCTGCACCACATCCCATTCCTATTTATACTCTGTTGAACTTAAATAAACTAAAAACTTGATATAGGCTTACCCTTCCCTTTGAAAATGGTGATTCTTCTTTAAGGTCTCATTTGTTGTTTTTAACCAGCCAGTCAAAAGAGCTTCCTGTTCCAGTGGCTCATGACCCTCCCAGAAAAGAAATTTTTCCTAATATCTAATCAAAACCTACTTTCAGTTTGAAGCCATTCCCTGCTGTGCTGTCACTACACATCCTACTCCAGCCTTCTTGTAGGCCCCATTTATGTACTGGAAGGCTGTAGTGAGATTGCCTAGGGCCTTCTCCACTACAGGCTGAACAACTGCAATTCCCTCAGCCTGTGTTCCAAGTAGAAGTGCTACAGTCTTTGGATCATCTCCGTGGTCCTTCTCTGAACCCACTCCAGTAGGTCCACATATTTCCTATGCTAGGAGCCTCAGAGCTTGATACAGTACTCTGACAGGGTTTCACCAAAGCCAGAATCTCCCTTGACCTGCTGATAACAATAATTTTGAAGTAGCCCTGGATATAGTTTTCTGTGTACCCAATCCCATGTAAATTCTGAGATTCAGATTCAGAGATTCTGAGATTCAAAGACAACCTTTCTTGTTTGTTTAAAATAGTGGAACCTAAGTCTATTTAATGTGTGGGGTTTTATGTATTCCTATCCCAAAATTGTTTTGTTTCTTCCTAGTGGCTTTTAAAAGAAAATCTTGCAGTGGTGTCAGATGCAATATTATTTTTGTAATTAGGTGATCAGTAAAATGTCTGTTGTCCCAAATATTGTTCTTACCTAAATCTGCAATGAAATTGCTTTGTGTCTAGTTTATTGTTCTCATGTGCTGTGTTGAGTATTGGTTTATTTCATTAGTAAATATAGCTGCTTATGCAGGAAGGCATCTTTCATCTCATGGTGTTTATTTCATTTATTCTTTACCCTATTTCTGACTGCTTCAAGTTTAGGTGCTTTATTATACTCCTTACATTATCTTTTACTATAGATAGTTTTTGTTAACTTTTCATTAAGGGGAAACTACATGATTTTACCCCTCAGACTGAATATTAGGACTCTAATCTCCTGTTTACTCTATAAATCTGAGAGACATTTTTTCCTGTGGGGACCTGTGACAGAGAATGATTAAAGCGATTTCAAGCACAAGTTCTTCAAAGTATTATTTATGCACCCCAAGGGTTCATAACAGATGAAACAAACAAGAAAGAAAATAAAAAAAATGCCTGTGTGCACATTTCCTCTTGTCTAACTTTTATGGGGTTTCCAAGTTTTGACAAATCCAGTTCAACCTAGCTGTCTCATCTTTTAACTGAAGATCTATCAAGTAGTCAGGATCCCTTCTGTTGGTACTCCTTTAAGATTCTGCACTTTTTAGTTCCCCCCTGATTCTGATTGGAAATAATAAATCTTGCTCCTTTATTGTTTTTCAAATATCCGGATGGAGATAATGCTCTGACATGCTTTGCTGTCATTTTGTCATTGATCCTTTATACTTTTGATGTGCTTTGTTGATGTGCTTGCTTATCATTTCTTAATCACATTCTTTAAGTTAAACTTCTCACAAAAGGGAGGACATTAGCAATCAGACACAGTGAACTGCAGTGGATACTCACATATAGAAATAAAAAAATAAAAACATGCACCGCCGGCCGGGATGAAGCCGGGGTGTTTGCGCTCGGGGTCTTCCACGGGGCCCTCTCAGAGGGGNCAAACCACTGCAACACTCACATTGTGATACATCAGATCCTTTAGTTTATATACATAATATTAATATGCATAACTAGGTAATTCAGATACAGATGGAAAAAGCAGAAGTGTTTAAATAAGCCCTGTCAGAAATATCACACCCAAGTCAAGATGGGGTGTTTTCTTTTTCTTTTCTTTCATAGAGAAATAAAATCAAACTTTGTCAGTTAGAGCTATTCATGAATGTATACAGAATTCATCATGCTCCTTGTCTGAAGAAACACTCCATCAAAACAGTCTGTTTTTTGAAGGAAAAGTCAAAATGTCAATTTTGCTTTGACATTTTTGGTGCAAAAGGAATTAGAAATGTATTTAGGTAGTGCTTTATTTATTTATTTATTTATTTATTTATTTATTTTAAATTCAGGGAGAAAAAGACTAAGCATAAAGACTTTACAGTGACCAAATATTTTAATATGGATTTTTTTGCAGTTCTTGAGTCTACTTTTAGAGATATTCCTCTAATGCTTTGATTAGCTTAACAGTTTGTTGTAGCTACAAACACCTGCCAAAAGGTTCATATCAATTCTCAGATGAAAAAAAAGTACAAGTACAATATTTTGCATCACTTTTCATTAGCTGCTATAACATTTTCAGAAAATTGATTTCTATCTGCTTAGCCACAGAAAATTTTAGAACAAGGGAAAAATAAATTGCCCTCCAGATCTTTCTTTCTTCCAGACCATTTTTATCTTTAAAAAGATTCATTTGTATTTTTCACACTTTCTAATTAATTATTTTTTGTAATAATATGCCAGTACTTGAAAAAAAAAAAAAAAAGCCTGAACTCAAACTTTGCAATTTCATGAGAAAACTCCTGTAAGGGAAAAAGGATATTTTGCAAAAATCATACCTAGAGTATATCTTGAAAACAAAAACTAAGATGCATCACTCTGCCATGAACTGTTCAGATACAAAACAGCTTACCTTTGCAGTTTGATTTTTTTTTTTTTAATTTAGCTTTAGGTTTTACTGGTTTACCAATACAATAATGGTAATCCCAAGTAAAGCTAGATCAATGATCAGGAGGTAAATCCTGATCTGGAGAATAGAACGAGGAAATGTGTACTGCATACTAGGTAGCCTTTAACTATTCTGAAGAGCATGATTGAGCTGTCATAGCTTTTACTATGTGTGGGGGTAATTTTTTTTCCAGTCAATAAATATTACAAGAGAAATTTTAATGAGATATAGCACATCTTCTCTACAAATCCTATAGCTTATTAAGAACAGTGCCTTGGAATTAAACCTGAGCTATTCTCCTGTGAGCTCATATTTTTTTGTCCTTGTGTGAATAAAACTTTAATGCAATACTTCATGTGCTGTAAAACCAAAATGGAGGCAGAATATGTGACCCTGAGGTTCAACCTGACCGTTTCCTTATTTTAGCTATACTTCCTATGTCTATGACATATCTGTCTCTACTGAACTTTATTGCATTGATGCTTTGACTGTTTTCTCTGCTAGCCTGTCATCATTAATTTTAAAATAATTTTCCATTTTTTTAGTTTTAAATGTATTTTGTACTTAAATTTTTTAAAAATTTCTTTTTGTTTTTCAAAAGATTTGAAATTTGTGTTCTAATTTGATGGCAATGCATTTACAGCCAGCAGTATCTACCTTTCATTAATTTTAAATAGTTTCATGTCAGTTAAATAAGAAGTTGTTTGTTTTTTTCAATTAGCAGTCTCCTGAAAACTTAGAGATTTTGAGATGAGATGTCTCATGAGACCTCTGACCTTCCAATATCCAAAGGGAGTTTATAAGAAAGATGGAGAAAGACTATGTACAAGATTATGTATTGACAGGATAAAGGGGATTGGATTCAAACTGTAAAAGTGTACATTTCGATTAGACATTAGGAAAAGAATCGTTGCTGTGCAGATTGTAAGGCACTACAACAGGTTTCACAGAGAAGTTGTGGATGCCCCATCCCTGGGAGTGTTTAAGGTTAGGTTGGGTGGGGTTTGGAAAGCGTGGTCTATTGGAAGGTATCCTTGTCCATGGCAGAGGAGTTGGAACAAGATGATCTTGAAGGTCCCTTCCAACCCAAACCATTCTATGATTCTGTGATTATAAAGGGAGAAAAATGTTAACACTTTCTGGGTTAAAGACAGTTTTGTATTTGCTCAAGTTTGTTGTCTGTCTCCCACTTTTTTCATTTGAGACTGAATCCATTAAAAGTGGGCAAGGTCTTAGAACACAGTGAGACCTATGGAATTAAAGGAAGCCTTCCTTCTGCACAGATGTTGCCCAAGGTATTTTTGGCTGAGGCAAGTCCAAACCTTAGAAAAGACAATTGAAAATAAAGTCTTGTAACAGCATGATCTCAAATCAGAGTATTTTTCATTTCAAAACACTCCACATTTCACAATTTATCTCTTTCATCACTGAAGCTAGGAAAGGGCAAATGTGTTCCTGAACTAATAGTCAAACTATTTATAAGCTCTTAAAAGATATCAAAGAGATGACAAGTAACTAGCTAGCATGCATATGTTATGAACAAAACCTATCAAATCAGTTTAATTTCTTTCCAAGGCAGCTTCCTTGGAGATAAGTATGCAAAGTAGCCATGCAGAAAGAAGAAAAGCAGCAGATGTTTAATATTCTTTTGAGATGGCATTCTTATAAGAAAGCTGTAGAAACTGGGTCTAGATGAAAGAACTGTTAAGGTGAGTGCAACCTTTGTGACTGAAATGTTCATATATATTCATGCTTTTCAACTAATGAAATAGAACACGAAATAGAGGTATGTCTAACAGAATTACAAAGTTACTAATATGAAGAGGATGCAAGACCATTGGAGGGCAACATTATCATTGAAAATGGTTTTGATAAGTTGGTGAAGTGGTCAGAAGGTCAAAGCGGGTACTGAGTTAAGGCGTGTAAATACAGGGAGAGCAGCTACAGGTAGGTAGTAGCTCTGCATAAGAAATAATGAGGAGTATGATAAAGAACCAGAAGATGAATAAAATAAATGAGCAGGAAGCGAGAAAAACCTATCCTGCAACAAGTGAGAGTTCCTTTGAAATCAAAGGAAGACTGGACAATTTAATAAAAAAAGAAAATTACAAAGAATGACTGAAGAGAAAGTGTGTCCCGTTCTGCTTCTTTCCCTCTCTCCCTCTATCTCCCCTCCATCCCATCATGTTCTCTCTATAATCCACAGAAAATGTTCCAGCTATATATGTTATAAATATCTTAACTTTCATCTATGTCTGTATCCAGCTATAGTTAGATATAATGTTATTTAACAGGATATGTCACCTTCTACAGCTTCACCAAGAATGGCCCAGAAACTCTTGTCTGAATGGTGTTTGTCTCTGAGCCTGGAAGCATATTATGAACATGCCCACATTCATATCTTATGCCCAGTCAGTGTCGCTGACTTCTGCAGATTTGTTGCTATGCTAATTAATGAAATTGCTATTGAGCTGACAAAAACCAACCGTTTAACATCATCAATACCACATAATGCAGCCTTTAAGCTTTTCTAAAAGAAGACTAAAAGTTTTCTAGAAAACTAAAAGTTCATTTGCTTTCTCAGTGTGAGGATGTGAATAGCCTGGGTTCCATTTGCTGTCAATTCCCTTCTCTATCTTTCTAACTGTTTTTTTAGAGAGTTCATGCTGCACTGTGCAGTCTAAAGACATCTCTGTGTAGGAAACTGAGAGGAAGAAAGAAAAAGGAATGTTTGTCATAAGCAATTAAGTAAACACAGGTTTTTTGTTGCTTAAAACCCAGGAACTTTTGAGGTTCACTTTCCTCTGTATAATTTATTCACTAAAAGCTTATGTAGAATGCCATCATGTTTTGTGCAAACCTTCTACTTTGGCCTTTCAGATTTGCATGTATCTCCTGCCAGATTTTCAAATACAGTACAATGATGGAGAAAGTTCTCAAAAATTATGCATTTTATGTACCAAATAGGTATGTACTTAAATATCATCGTATAGCAGAATGCATGCAATAATTTTCTATTTATATTCTTTTTCTGTAGTTCACCATGCCTTGTTCATCACAGGGACAACTGAATGAGAGAGGTCTCAAAGATGCACAGAAAATAAATACACCCATTTTGATTAATTGTAGAAAATTATTGGAAAAAAATTAAACATGAGAGGAAAAAATAAAACAATGTGACTGACACTTTGCTTTGATTTTTCATGTTGATTTGCCTTCCCAATAATTTTGAAAAACCTAAATGGAAGAAATTGTTATTTTAAAGACAGGCAAGAATAATTATCTTCTTCTATTGACAAAAAAATGGAATCTTTACTAGACCTATTAAAGCCTTGGACTACATTTTACACTCATTCTACCTTTACCTTCTGTCATGGCTGTTACAGTGTTAAAACAAGTATTTCATGGGAGAAAATGAATGTTATTCCCCAATCCAGAGATTTGCTCACTTTCATGCATCAAACTTAAACTCCAAGTTCTGGATCTTTGTACACAATGTCTTTAAATTTGTCTCTGTTAAATATCTTATTTCTAAACTAAAAACAGATGAGATGTTAATTTTCTAATATTGCAAATTAGTTCTGCATTTGTTTTTACATTTATTTTCCAGTAACATTTATTTCAATGAATGTTAAAATAGTTTTTCTATATATAGAAGATATGGATCTAAAATATAAGACACATACAGAAGAATTTCAAGGGATTTATTAGTCACTGAATCACTAACTCAGAGTGATGAAGCAGTTACACTGTGACTTGCAGAAAAAAATAATGTAACTCCAATATTTATTGTCATTACATTCCTGTGGGAAAAGCATACTTCAGTATTATATGTTGAGGGTTTTAACTCTTTTGTGAGTATTCTTTTGTGTTTACCAAAATTATGTACAGTTTTAATGCTAAAGCATCCATGCACTTACCTGAGTGTATATTTTTGTTTTTAAATCTGTCAAGTCTAAATGTTTAATCATGTCACTGCTTTCAAAATAATCTTTGAGTCATATGTACTACAGCAGATGTATTTTATGTGTCATGAAATACATTTTTTCTAAATAGGTACTTAGCATATACATTTCTTAAAAAACTGTTTTCTTACATGTGCAAAGACTAATAGGAGGAAATCATAAAGAGAAAATTGAGAAACGTATATATATTAGCTTTCGTAGGACACACTCAGTATATTCGCTTTAGTATACAGCATTTTAGAGTAGATTTTTCCCATTTAGTAGCCAAATTAGAAAGTGTAAAAAATGTGCAAGGAGGTAAAGATTTTATATTGCAGGGGGGCAAGGAAGTGTTTTAGAAATTACCTTGGCTTCTGCAGTGGTTTCCCAAGCATTGCATTAGCTGAAATAGTCTGATAGGATCCTGTAGGTTCAGCGGCTATTTAAATTCAGACAATTTTTTTTATTTTATGCTGTCAGCATTTTTGGCCTTTGAATGATGCAAAGAAACTTACTAAGATTTCAGCATTTTCATCCAGGTGGATCATTTGATCAGTTACTTTTTTGTCTGTATCCTGTCCAAATTTAGAACTAAGTTGCTGCCTTTTTTGAAATAACCTGAAGATTATAGCCAAGATATTGGGAAACACATCATCAAATTAAAATATGATGAACAACTGACAGCACAAGTACTTACAAGATTATTCAAAAGAGAAAAAAACTCCGCTTTTCTATTTGGTACAGCAAGATCTACACTAAGAAATAAGCTGGTTTATTTTTCAAGGTTTGCACAACTTATGCATTTGTAATACATGCACTAAAAGACCATTCCCCAAGAAATATTTTTAGATACTTCTTTAAACAATATAAGCTTTTGTTTGCTATAAATAATTCTTATTCTATATATCATATATGGTATATGATATATTTATGTAGGTTGTAGAAATAAAAAAATATTATTTATATTTATATTAGTTAGCAATCAATAACTGTTTTTCTAAACAAATAAATAAATGAAAAATTAACTCTTTACCAGGAAAAGTTAGCGAAGAATACAAAGCTCTCGGTGCACTTCTCTTGCTTTGTAGCAGTTTACAGATTTTTGTGACACAGATGACTTTATCTGATTAATGGAATATCTCTGAGGATGACATTTTCCTTGCTTGGAGCTGAATATAAATATATCTGACCCTGATTTGTGTTGAAAATTTTTGTGGGTTCCAGGTCCCGCATTCTGTTGTAAAACTTATATATTTTTAATTAACCTTTAGAAATTACTAAGATTTTCCATGTTTTGCAAGATAGTGCCCTTGACCCATTCTTCCTTTCCAAAATTTGGACATGATTTTATTTAATATCATCTCAGAATAACAATATATTCTCTACATTACAAACCAATAATTATAACTATTCATCTAAATTTCTCTCAATGAGTTTTGGAGTGGCTGGTTTGTGTTTACCAACTCTGTTTTCTTTTGCAGGGCAGGACAAGGAAGTGTTAACAGAACTGCACCCACATTCCAAAATTATCCTACTAATTAACACAAAGGTAAGGTGCAGATTTCTATCTTACTTTACAAAGCTTTTTGAAAAAAATCATTTAGGTATTTCACTTGTTTGACCATTACAGAATATTTGGCCAACAGTTTCAGATATCTATTAATTACTTAAGGTCCAGTCTGAAACAAATTATGTGTCGTTTTTAAAGAAAAACTGTATTTCCTAAACACCTTGAAAAGAAAAACAGATACAAGGGATACTTTTTGCCTTTTCAAATCTTAGTTATCCATCAGCCTCCTAGGCCAATAGAATTCCTGCTGATCCTCATAGAATCATAGAATGGCCTGGGTTGGAAGGACCCTTAAAGATCAATTTGTTCCAACACCTCTGCTGTGAACAAGGACACCTTGACTAGATCAGATTGTACACACATCACTAAAACAGGTTGCTCAGAGCTGCATCCAGCCTGGCCTTGAACACTTCCAGGCATGGAACATCCATGTGAGAGTGGAAGAAGCTGCTGTGGCTTCTTGGGATGCCTCAAAACAAAATAAAATCTAAGGAGTAATTTTTTTGAAAAATTATGAATCAGCACACTATTACGATGGGTGAACTGATGTTAAACATAACAACCATCTAGAGACAGTGAGAGTTATACATACCTTTATAATTCAATTTAATTCTATCTTTAACAGATTAATCAACGTCTACAAGTAGTTTTTGGATCGGCATTGAGATTTCATTCTCAAACGATTGGTTCCTCTACTGCTATTCACTTAGCAGATTAACAAAATTTGTGAAAAACAAGTCATTCTTGACACGAATGTTAAAACATACCCTTTAGCATTCTGCTGAAATGCTTCCTGAAAATAATCTCTTACTTACGTATTAAAAGAACATCTTCTTCTCCTATATTATGTGGAAGTAGCAAACTGCTCACTACCCTGTTTTCTTTGATATGTATTATTAAATACAGCCTTTGGTGTAGGTTAAATATAGCTTGTCTGTGATGCCTGTTATTATGGTCTATGGCAGTATAAAGTACCACAGCTTCCTTATATTTTCTTTGCTTTGGCAAGAATCAGTACCATATGCTCCTGCAAACTGGTTTCAATAACATAATACTGGAAGCGATAGTAAAATTATGGCTACCAGGTGGCAGTACCAGGCATGGGTACCTTGTCTTGTGCAGCTTCTTCAGGATTTTAAATTAATGTATAAGTAATACATGCATTTTTCCTAACAAAGAGTTATCCAAGAGAATAAGCTTAATGATTACTTTTGAAGAAGCCAGAAAACTAAAACACTTAAACCTTAAACAGTGAATCCTTAATAAGTGCAATTCCACTCCAAACCTGTGTAGCTTAGATCCATAAAAATCTAAAACTTGGGTTTATTGCTATGCACATTGTACTTCAAATGGAACCATATATATGTTACATAAAACTNTTGATTTTGGAGTTTTGGGTTGTTTTAGTTTTGGTTTCTTTCTCTGTTTTTGTTTGGTTTGGGGGTCTTTTGGTGGGTTGTTATTTTTTGTTAGAAGCATGTAACCTCGCTGAAAATATCACAGTGCTGATTGATTTTAAGAACAAACAAAAATGGGTTTATGGACTGTGTAAAAATGAAGTAAGCATGCTACGTAGTTCAGAAGTGAGGTCTTTTTCTTGTTTGTTTGTTTGTTTTGCCCTGGGGTAGGAATGAAGAATGTTACTGGTGAGCCTATGTTTAAAAGGATAATATTTCCCAGAATAAAAAATATTTTAAC
>VZTZ01014146.1:10714-39258 GCA_013400955.1 Drymodes brunneopygia
CAGAGTGATCAGCAGGCTCACAGAGAAATCTCTACCTCCCTTTCCTCTTCTCTTTTCCTAACCATGTTCTCAAAATATTCATTCCTTCATCTACCATTTGATATACTGAGCTTCAAATCCTGGGTTCTCATTAATCACATAACAGTTCATGTAAAGCTCACAAAAAAGTGTGATACTGTGAGATTTAAGTAATACTTTATTTAAATAATAAAGTATTTAAATAATAAATAATACTTCATTATAAACTTAGATGTATCTCAATACTAATNGCCCTGGGGTAGGAATGAAGAATGTTACTGGTGAGCCTATGTTTAAAAGGATAATATGTCCCAGAATTAAAAATTATTTAACAGTAACTTTACATATATTGCATACAGCAATGTTTAAGTGAGAGAAAAGGGTGATAGAAAAAAGTTTATTTGCTGTATTATTATTAAAAAATGAAATAATGCAAGATTTAGTAAACCCCAGAAACAGTCAAGCCTTTTTGAATAGCTTTAGATGTAATTGCAAACATTTTGTCTTACAAAATGTTCAGTCAAGCTTGCTTGACAACAGCTCAGATTTCCTTTCTGTGGATGTTTAGAATATTTATGTCTCAACCAAGGGCAAGCACCTTTGCTGTCTTCCTTGCAATTTATGTTTTATTTTCTTTTTTGTTAGGGGGAAGAAAAGGCAACAGAAATATAAAAAAACAGAATTTGCAAGCTAGAATCATTAAAAGTGTTAACTATAAGTTTTATTATACTAGAAGGGCTAAGATATTAAATGTTTGTTTTATCTTGCATACTCTCAACCTTCCTTCAGATAGGAAGAAATAATGTTGTTATTACTGTGTTGTTCAAACAACTGTCATGTGAAGATCATGAAGGAAGGATGCACATTTTTAACATCAAAATAACAAATTCAGTTTCTAAGCCAAAGAATATACTCCACAAAACTATTTCAGTCAGTGAAAGCTATAATTATAATTTGGTTTGTGGGGGCTAAATCAGCTACAAATGTCTAACTGCGGATTCCTTTCTTCAAAGACAAATGTTTCCTAAATTATCTCTCCTTCTTCTTGACATAACTGAGAAAAAAGATGCCATGTTGGACTTACAAAGGAACACAACAAAACCAAATTGATTTCTCAACAGATTGCTCTGTTAAAGTCTAAGTTTCTGTGCCTTGATGCTGCAGACTGGAGGTCCATGTATTAATGGAGAATCCCTGCTGAGTGAATTTTATTAGTTACAACGTAGTATGCCCTGTATTGTGTATTGCAAACTTAAGACGTAAATTGAGACATTGATTTGAAAGAGCTTTTTATATTAATACTATGTATCAAATAATTATTTTCTCTCCTTTCAAGACCATTGTTACCCTTTCTCACTCCCTGGTTTTCTAAACAATGCATTGTAAGGTACAGGTGCCCTGTTCTGTATATTCTAGAACAACAGCCTCTCAAAAGGCAGTATTTAACAGCAGTGAAGAGCAGAGAGGAAAGTACCTTAGGGGAGGTGAGACATTTGAATCCACAGGCCATCTCAGTATGCTGTTTTTATTTAACGAATCTAAATATATGCTCTGCATATTGCTAGGTCTGGGGCCCTTTGTATCCTAGGGCGTGTGAAAAAGTGCTGGTCCCTGCCACCTCACAATACATAACACACTGCACAAATAGCAGTATTTTGTATCCCCTAATAGTTTACAATCTTAAGGAACTGTATGTTGTACAGTAGAAGCAATCCTTGTTCCAGTTATGTCATCAAGATATGGTTTTTTAATGACCTTTCTATGTAATGTTTTCTTAAACAAGATGGCCTGTCAGGTTTGCATGGTATATTCATTTGTGAACAAGAGGGAAATTAGAATTTTCTATGTGATACATGTTTAACAAATAGAAACCAAACAGGTGCAAGAGCTAGGAAAAAAACCACTGAGGTCTTCAGGAGGATAAATGATTATGAAAGACATAAATACCACATGGATAAGGCTATAGTAAAAGTAGAAAGCAGCAATGTAACATATGTTGTAGAGAAACAAGTTGAAAAGAAAGCCAGAGGAAGAAAGAGAAGAGCTCAAAAATCAAAGTTTGTACAAAGGGAGAGTTCCTGGTGACTGGTGACACAAATCCCAAAACATAGCCTGTTTTCACCCTTTGTATACAATACCTAAATATCCGTAACTCTTCTAAAGAGTAATTGTGTTACAGAAATAGGGGGAGTGGTATGGTATGGACTATAAGATTACTTCTTTCTAAAATTTCACTTGTCAAGTAAAACAAATCAATCAGAATAGAATTCTGTGAACACGTTTGGGGCATTTAGCCAAGAATTATTTTTACCACCCACTTTGTCATTCAGTGGCTGGAAGAAGGTAGATTGAAAGACAGTGAAGTAGCAAGAAGTATCAAGAAATCGGCTCTGTTCTTGATATTAACTTATTTGATAAGCAATGGAATGCATAGGGTGAGTCTCCTGTAAATTTGCTTTGTGCACCAAGATCCTGAAAATCCAACTAAAAAGTGGTGGTTCAGGAGTGAACTTTCAGCAGTCCAGCACAAAAGTAATGCGAGACATGGATAGGTGCAGAATATTTAAATTCATTCTTATTGAGAAATGCAGAATTTAGCCCTTGACTACCTACGTGCTATTCCAGACCATGGGCCTATAACACCAATTCTCTCTTTACAGGCTAAGAATCATCAGTTGGACAAAACTGATTAATCACCTCTACGGCCGATTGTTGGTATCTTCCAAACTATTAGACCTAGACTTGCTGCTGACTAGGACAGTTTTTGATAATTTTACAGATCCTTTAATCCCTAAGTGTCACTGCTGGAAAGGCTTGACACTGACCTTTGGCTCACTATGAAATTTGATGAATTAAATTCAGCAGAAAGCAGAAGGAAGGTTCTAGTTTAAAACAGTACCTTTTGGCTATTTGAATGCTAACATCACCTACAAAAATGTTTATTCTGTCCTGTCTGTTCCAGTCCTGAGAAAGAAGGATATTATGAATGATGGAATAGGCAGTCTGGGACAACACTAGAGAAATTCATATGCAGTAACTTTCAGTGCTCATACCTGGAAAAAGTGGACTTTAATCCCAAACCAATTAAAATAAACTCTCATGCTGACCAATGAGGAGTGCAAGAAAAACAAGATTATCCAGTCTTAATGCATATGAAGTGGAAGGGATATAACTGAATACACAATATGGTTCTGCATCTTAAAATACATTTTTATGCTGGTAGCAGAAAACAGACCACAAATTAAAGTTTCCTTTATGTGATATTTGTCTTACTGTTCTCAAACACAGATAATCTAATTAAATGAGCCGTACATATTGTGGCCCATATTCGGCTTTTTGCATCTCCACTGCATGAGCCATATTCTGTGAAACTACTAGATGTTTTAGAGGGTGGTTAATAGCCAAACTAGTTTTCAGATCTGACTCTTTCAGTTTTATCAAATCACTGCTGTTGGAGTGAGTAGTTGTGATGAATTTCACAGTCGTTTGAAACAAGAGACAAAGATTGAGAGAACAGAAGAAGTCATCAGATTCCACATTTGAAAACGTTGCATGATTTTTTCAGTGCTGTAGTGAATTTCATTTGATGAGGGCATCAACATTGCAGCTTTCCAGATGCTCTTTTATAGCCCAGAGCCATGATGTTGACTTCCTTATTTTAGGATTTCTGGAATGCACATGCATTGTAGTTGTAAATAACATTTTGAGCAAGATAGTTCAGTGAATTAAATAAATGGTCCATATATCTATAAAATGAATAAAGTGTTTTTCACTGATACTTCTATGGTTTAAATAACATTTCATAAAGCTTCAGAAAAGTTCACATTCACATGATGAACTTGAAACTCTGTAGTAAGATAATATAGCTTTTCATTCCCTGTAGTACTACCAAATATGTGAAGTCTCTGATCTTCAAGTTAGCAGCAGAAAGAAAGCATTTTTATTTTCTGGGCTTTTAGCACTACCATGTAAAATGTTTTATTTCATGTTTAAGGCAGGAATCAGAATTTTCCCTTTTGTTTTTTTCTTTGGTTTTTTTTTTTAATTCTTACTTTTACACTGTTATGTTAGGAAAGGGATGAAGATGAAATTCTGATTGTGTCTGTCCCTCAAATAGATTCTACTTTCTTAATAGGGCAGAATTTTAATTATGGTGGTAGGCCCATTGCGTCTGTGCTGTCAAGAAACTATTCTGTGTTGATGACTTAGTCCTTGGGAGCAGAAGTCACTCGAAGGTGACTGCTACTGTGCATTCTTGAGTACAATGATTCGTGATGCCACCACTGGGCTATGACTGTTTCTGTGTCTTACCAGCATGCTAGACTCACCATGCACTTCCACAGATTGCTCCTCCAGCTAGCTGGGAACACCAGCAGAGACTTCTGGCCATGCTGGATATGGTTTTCCACAAAGAATTAGTATATTTAAGCAAAGGCAAATACATTCTGATACCTACGACAGCAGGGTGAACTGTGTTTTCGTAGCACTTGGCTCTGTCTGTAATTTGTCCCTTGCTGACAAACTTTTCAGTTCTCTGTTCTCTGAGACACCGGGTACAAGTAAAGCCATAAACATTTGATGTAAGATGATGTCCACAAGTGCTCCTTATAATGAAATACCTTTGAAAAGAAAACTCTAAGTCAAAATACTAGGCTCTTTGGAAAAAAAAAAAAATTTAGTTTTTCCCTAGAAATGGACTTTAACTATTTTTTCCTAAGTGTCACTTTAAATACTTTGAATAGAGGTGCTGTTTGCAACATAAAGATCTCTCAACAAAAGCCACATGGCAAAACAATATTTGGTATTTTTTGCCACTCTTTAATCACATGCAAAGAAAAATAATGCAAAATGGTTATCAAAAGATGTATAAGATTCACATAATTTATATATCTTTGTTTAGTAAAGTCATTCTATGACAGTATTATTTCTGTTGGCATGCAGTGATTAAAGAATTATGGCTATTCTGGTTTAGAGTATTTTATTAAGCCTGCCACCAGGTATAAATGAAAACAGAATTATTACCTTTACATTTTATGTAAATTGAAAAATTTTAATCAATCCAAAATTGGTTGTTGCCTTTCTATTCCCTTTCCTGCCTCTGAGACTAGATTTGCTATTACAGTATTATTTTACCTTCTACTCCTGGGCTATTTAAAAAGTTTTCTAGCAGATTTGATTTTTGGCAGATGTTTGGTACTCAAGTATTCTGGCAGGACCTAAAATCCTCTGGAGTCCTTAATATATAACTCTAAATATGCATACTGAATTAGATAAAAAATTATGCCTTCGAAGTGGAATACCCCAAAATTATCCTAATATTATTTATCAACTTTCTTATTTGTACTATCAAAAGAGTTAGGACTATGTTCTGCTAATAATAGATGACCTTAGAAATGAGAATTATATGCAGTCAGCATCTAATTTTCTGCAGATAAATCTGTTTTGATAACTAAGACAGTAACTAACAGCTTGGAACCAAGGCAGGCGCTCTGCGCAGACATGTACTCTGATCCTCAGAGCTTATCATTTGATGTCCATAGTAGGTTTGGGAGACCAGAAAATTGCATTGACCTTCACCCCAATTGAATCTTCAGGTTTTTTTAGGCTGGCTTAATTTACGGGCATGGCCTAATCCATGCTTCTTTATTTATCCTTGGGTACTTCCCTGTGTCCTGGCTAAATAGGAATTGAATGGCTTTTTGTCAAGATGAATTAAACGTGTGTGCATATAAATAAACAAGCAACCCACAAAATATGCATCAAAAAACCTACTTTATTTTAAATCATTTAATTTACAACATTTTACAGCTTTGTATACAAAACAGAGTCTCATATTGCTAATAGAAACAACTCTTAATTTTTATTTACAGGCAACTTAATAAAAAGCAGTTTCAACTGCAGTTTCAGCAACAGAAATTTATTCAAAGACTAAATAGAAAATTAAGGTCCATAGTTGTTAGTTACCTTCGCATATCTGTATTTGGAGTACTGAAGATCTTTTTTCATTCAAGATTCTTTTATTTTCTTTTCCTGGCCTCCCATCTTGAGAGAACATCTTCTTCAAGCTAAATGTGACAAAGAAAAAGCACCAATAAAGCAAATGACTTTCCTTGCTATCCCAAACTAGAGACTATTTCTCTCTATATTTTGTTTCTTTCTCTTTTAATTAAGCCTATAAATTGTAACTTTTTGATAGATTTCAACTTATTTACCAGAGGGAAGTGCTGAATAAATATATTTCAGAGGAAAAAAGCAAAGCCCACAAAGGGGAGTCTGAAAATAGCAAAATATAGTGAGTGAATCTTCTGTTGATGCTGAATGTTCAATAGGGAAATTCTTTAAAGGAAAAAAAAATATAAATCTTTTTCCAAAATTATAAAACTGTCTTTTGCTACAATAAGGTTAACATGTATCTACATGTTTTGCAATAGAGTGAAATTCTCAGTCAATGCAGAGGAATCAGGATGGGAGTTACGACAATCCTGTAAGGGGCTTGCAAGGAGGCTGGGGACAGATAGGACAATGGGGTATGGCCTAAAACTAAGACAGGTAGATGCAGATTAGATATTAGGTAGATATTCTTTACTGTGAGGGTGGTGAGGCATTGGATTGGGTTGACCAGAGATGTAGTGGATGCCCCATTCCTGGGAGTGTTCAAGGTTGGTCTGGATGGGGCCCTGAGCAGCCTGGTCTAGTGAATAACATTTCTGCCCATGGCAGTGAGGTGATGATCACAAACTACTCCAGGGTTCTGTGATTCTATCTGTTTGGAGGCCAGAGCATTCTTTCACTTGACAAGCTAGAAAAAAAGTAGATGTGGGAACAGAAGAACTAAATTTCTAAATTCTTTACAGTTTGTGTCTATGTTGCTCCATTAAAATTGGGAATTAAATACAGTCCTCCATGTTTCTACCTCTTGTCCTTTTCGACACCTCTATCTCAAAGATCTGACAAGCACTTAACCTTTCAGAAATTCAGCTCAACTCTGTAGTCAGTTTTTCTTTTCAGCAGTATGAGGATGATGTTTCTTTCATCCTATTTGGTAAACCTCCCCACTCTGTATTTCTCCCTTTCACCAATAATCCTTTCAGATATCCTTATGCATGTAACTTCAATATAGTAGTGTAAACATAGTTCTAGATAAACCATTTTAATCAATTATATACTTATTAGCTTAGAGTATAATGTTTTAAAAATAGAATGTATTTTTTATGTATTGAAAATAATCATATATTTAAAAGTATTTTTAATTTACATTAATAAACATAGTTTAAATAGCCCAGTCAAATATTGTTTATTTACAAGCTGTGATTCAGTTGAATAATGGTGTAGTACTCAAAGGGAGGTGAATCAAGTTTGGCATGGTCTTGTCCATACTTCTTCTGGTAATGATTCCTAGACTGCTTTTCCCCACCAAAAACTACAGCCTAGGAAAGAACTAGCTAGTATACTCCAAGAAGGAATGAAAATTTTGTTGTTAAGCTGGATATGGATCTTCTTCCCCTTTTGCTCTTAAACATGGTTATATTCCTCAGTGAAAACTCTGGATGCTGCCCAGACAACTGTCTGGAGCCATTGTGAAGACTTAAGGCCCAAAGCAGTTATGCAGTTGAGCACATGCTTACCCTTAAGGATGAAGGATGTGGTATCCTTGGGAGTTGTGCACTTGATCAGAGGTTTACAAATCACTGGCAATGCATAAGAGATGATATCAAACTATGTTAATATAGTGTATGTATAACCACATATCCTTGT
This sequence comes from Drymodes brunneopygia, assembly GCA_013400955.1. Lineage (NCBI taxonomy): Eukaryota > Metazoa > Chordata > Aves > Passeriformes > Petroicidae > Drymodes > Drymodes brunneopygia. The sequence goes on from VZTZ01014146.1 coordinate 18,488, forward strand.
AATTGTGATTATTAGGACAGTGAAAACATGTTGTGGGGAAAAATTACTGGCACTGGTAGACAGTAAGCAACCTTTCCAGGTCATTGAATTTAGCATTTTTCTGCATGAGACAGGATAGGTTATACAGGAGATACATGACCAATATGATGATTTCTGCCCTTTCTTAAAAATAATTATTGTTCAGCACACCAGTGATTGCAATTCTAAAAATGACTGTCTACAGACAAAATATTCTTATTTGCATGTCTCACACTTGCTAAGCAGTGGAATGTCATAGCTAGTGTTACGTTTTAATTCAATATAGTTTAATATTTTACATACAGTGAAGTTTTGCAATGCAGTATTCATGGGTAGTTTGATTAAAAGATATTTTTCAATGTATTTGAAGAGGCTTATGATGTACTCATCATCCATTATCCTATATATATGAACAAAAATAATGGACATTTATCTAGCCTTTGTTAACATGCTCAAAGTGAATGTAAGTTCTATACATTTTTGCAGCTTAAAACACACGTGTTCTATTGCAAATAACACAGAATCAGGGAATGGATGATGTTGGCAGGAACCTCTACTGATCACAGAATCACAGAATCAAGTACATTGCTAAAGACCTTTGAGATCATCAAGCCCAGCCTACAACCCAACATCACCTCGTGAACTAGACCATGGCACAGATTTCCATGTCCAGCCTTTTCTTAAACACCTCCGGGGATCCTGACTCCACCACCTGTGTGGAGAGCCCATTCCAATTTCCAATCACCCCTTCTGTGAAGAACTTCCTCTGTCATTCAACTGTTGTGGTTTGACACCAGCCAAATGCCAGGCTCCCAAGAAAGTTGCTCACTCACCCTCCCCTGCCACAGCTGGGCACAGGAGGGAGAAAATTTAAGAAAGGGTTCATGAGTTGAGAAAAGGAGTGGGAGAAAACACTGTAAGGGCAAAACAGGCTCAACTTAGAAGTACAAAATGAATTTATTACTAAAAAAATCAGAGGAGGATAATGAGAAGTAAAAATAAGCCCTTAAAAACACCTTTTGTTCCCCTAGCCCCTCCCTCCTTCCCACTGACAGCACAGGGAGACCGTGCATAGGGTTTTGTTTGGTTCATCACCCAAGGTTTTCTTCCATGCTCAGAGAAAGGAGTCCTTCCCCTGTGAGACCGTGGGGTCCCTCTCATGGGAGATAGCTCCCTGTGAACCTCTCCAGCGTGGGTCCACTCTCATGAGCAGCAGTCCTGCCAAAACTGCTGCAATGTGAGTCCCTCCCACAGGCAGATAGTCCTCCCAAAACTGCTATGGCATGGGTCATGGGGTGCAGTCCTCCAAGGACAGGCTGCTCCAGCCTGGAAGCAGGGCCTCTCTCTCCACTGGTTCTCCCACTGGATCACAGCCTCCTCCAGGCACAGCACTCGAGGTGTGGCCTAACCAGTGATGAGTAAAGGGGAAGAATCACTTCCCTTGTCCTGCTGGTCACACTATCCCTGATACAGGCCAGGATGCTGTTGGCCTTCTTGGCCACCAGAGCACATGTTCAGCTGGCTCATGTTCAGCTGGCTGTCAATCAGTAAGATCATCTAGTCTAGCCTCTGTCTTTAATGTTATAGCTATTGCATGTTGCTAAGGGGTGTATTCGGCTTGTTTTTGAGTATCTTCAAGGTCAGTGAGTCCACAAATACTTTGGCAAGGCCACACTTGGGTTTTACCTCACAGTACAGTGGTCTTTTACATGCTTACTTGGAATCTGCTTAGCCTATTACCTCTTCTCCTGCCACAAGGTACCAGTGAGAAGTGTCTGGCTCCATCTTTAGTATCAGATATCTAAATGCATGGATAAGATTCCTCTGTAACCTTTTCTTCCTCCCTTTCAACTGTTCCTTGCATGAGCAATGTACAAGACCATTCGTTATCTTCACATCCCTTCACTGGACTCTTTCCAGGATATCATCTCTGATGATATATACTGAACTAGAGGGCTCTGTGTAATGCCTGAAAAAATTCGGTGTGATTTCTCCTAAAAACAAAATTTTAAATCTTGCTGATCAAATTTACGCAAAGAATCTTGGCTTAGGCTATATGTCTTCTTTTACTTAGGAGATTTTAGGGAAATTGTTCATGGTATTTGTCCTGATTCTACCCAGGGCAGGGTTAATTTTTGTAGTAGCCAGGATGGGTCAGGGAAAGGGAGTCTTTTCCAGGGAGAAGGGCTTCCTTCTGGTTGAGCAAGTGTGGTGGATGGAGCAGTGGAGTAATGCCAGTTTGGAGCTGGAGGGAGTGTTTGTATATTATGTGTTTGGAGCCAGAAGGAGTTGTGAGGGAAGTGTGGCAGAGGGAGCCATCCAGGATTGTCTATTGGTGCGGTTTCCACAGTGACCAACAAGAGTTTCTTTTCTTGGACCCTCTGTCTTTGGTATTGTTGCTGTTAGTGTTAGTTTTCTTATCTCATTGCTTTTTCCAGTAAATTGCTCTTATCTCAATCCATTGTCATTACATTTTGTGCCTCCAACCTCTCCAACCTATCACAGAAACAAGAGAGAAGGTGGGAGAGAGTGGGTGAACTGTAGTGTGGTTTGGAGAGTCTCAGTGGGAGCACTAAACTAGGAAGTATCATTCCTAAACCATGGCATATTTCTGCATAATTTATTAAAATCTATTAAAATGAAAATTCCTGCCACGAAAAGAGATTACTTCCTTTTTCAAATCCTCTCCATCTGCAAGGGCCTTTTTGCAGATCTGGTCAACCACTATTTGTAAAATAGTCAGCAGTTAAATATTCATATATTTACTTTAAAATACTTCTACCTTAACTTTCACTCATGACCAGTCCTTTTCTTCCAGTTAATAAGTATCTGATTTAAAGAGATCATAGGCCTCTCTGATGGCCATCTGGTAAAAATTGTGATTCACTGGAATATGGTATCTCTCCAAAATCCATCTTGAAAGGCAGTGCTTCCTGCATTTGTTTATGCACTACTTTCACATTTTCTTCCAAATTATTCAAGCTACTTTCTAGTTCCATACTTTACCAACTGTGTATTGCTCAGGTTTTGTAAAAGTTAATATTTGCATTCTTTGAAATGACAGTTTTAATGTGTACTCAATCACATAATTCACTACAAATATATATTACACTCTCAGGGACTCAAACATGTTTATACATATCAATATTTTGCCTTGTAAATAATTATACATTAATTAATACCTTATAGTATTTTTAGTTATTACCATAACCTCTAGCAACATTTTTCTAATTTTTCTAACTTTTTCTATCAACACTGTTATGTTGAGTCTGAATCTGTTTCTTTTATATATTAACAATTTTATGTTCTTTCTTACTGGAAAATTACATCAGTCTTAACAAATAATGGCTAAATGCTTCCTGTGGTAGCCACTTGAAAATTCTTGAGCTATTACTTAATTTTAGATTTCAGAAGAATTATCTGTATCAACAAAAGTTTTGCTGTTCAGTAGCTTTGGTAAAATATGAAGCCAGACTTTTCTGTAATGCTTTGTCTCTGAGTTAAGCAATACACCTCTGAGTGTACCCATGAGCAATCCTGGACTTTTATCTTAATTCTTAGCTGTAATATCTTTCCAGATAATAATCTTATAATAGTGAAAGAGATTCTGGTGTTCCACCCTTTTTTTTTTAACATTATAGGGTATATATTTGACACAATTTTAACTATGACTGCCTAGGCTAAGCCCAGTGGACATTAACCTGGCATTCTTAACAGCAGAGGCGTATAAATTTCATAGCTTGTTTGGACACATTGCATGGTATAATTGCTTATCCTTAATTGGCTTGTATCATAGTGTAGAAACATTAAACAAAATTGAAGTTCAGTTCAGAATCTGACATTGATCATTGTGTACAAAGAAAAAAAATCCAAAGAGCTGATGAATAAAAATCAAAGCAAGCACCTCAGTAGCCAACTGGACAGCAACTAATTTTTTCTTTTCAGAAGTCTAATGTCCCCTTTCCTGTCTATGAAGACAGCCCTATTCTTAAGAAATGGTGGATTTGACAAGAAAATATATATTTATGAGAAGAACTTTATTCAAGCGATGAATGGTTTTTCCATTTATGTTTCAGACAAGTCCAATTAGTTTGCTAACATCCTAAATTGCAGAACACCTAACAAGTGAATCATCAAAATTAGCCTATATTAAAACATTGTTAAATGGATAGGACAGGCCTCTTTTTGTTTACATGGGGAAATTTGAGCTTTGCACATTCATCCTAACAGAAGGAAAGAGTAGTAAGGAGTGTTCTCTTACTTTTTCCCTCACCCATGCTCCCATCAACATACGGTGTGTGGGGTGGAAACCAAATTTGAATGTATTTATATGTTTACATCAGTGGAAGCTGAATGTGTTTTGACTTTTCAATATGATTATTAGCACACACAAATACACACACACACACACACACACAAATATATATATGTAGCTTCTTAAACCTGGGAGAGCTTTATTTTAATTCAAAAATTTTGCTTTGTAAAGAGATGCAAGTTTCTAATCAGTTCTTCATAAACTCAGGTTAAAACACTTTCACAAAGGTAAACACACCATAATGGCATATTTAATGAAAATTAACAGGAAATCAAAAAGGTTATGGGAAAATATTATTAGATATGAATATAAAAGGCAAGCTTCTATCTATAAAACAAAATGTCCTTCTAGAATAAAAACTGAGAGCCATGCTACACTAATTCTATCAGCTGCCTTTCACACGGGAGTTGAAAATAAGACAAAGCCCAGAACAGCTGAAATGCTTAAAATGTTGATTTAATGAAGTAGTTTGTTGATTACAAATGGTCCTGCTCCAAGCTGGGAAAATTTGGTAAATTGATAATTTAATAGTAGTATAGCTGTACTTAAGAGGTCTCTGATGCATGTGATGATAGCATACCATTAATGTATTTCTCAGAAGTACAGTCTGAAGCTAGCAGTATGTTCAAAAATAATACATAGACCAAATAATATCACCTAAAACTGATAGATTGTTCTTGGAAACATGATATGTTTTAAGTAAAGTTTACTTTTTTAAAGATTTCAATTATTATAATTCTGAGAGTATACAGAAAATTTAGAATATCAGTCTTCTACCAACACTCCTGATTAGGAACTGTATTTTTTAATTCTTTCTCCTTACTAGTCTCTTATATATTTATTCTTAGTAGCATATAATCTTAGAAGATTAGATTTAATTGAAAACTGAATGAAATGTTCCTTCTTGGCATAAAAATGTACTAAAATATTACAAAATAGACACAAAAAAGAAAAGATACTGAAAAAAGACACAAAATATCTTTTAAAGTGCTGTAGACAGGTGAAAATCCAAGTGCTATTGAATTTTATTATTCTAGTCACATGCTATACATTGCAGTGAAAAGATTTATGTGAAAGTTAGATTTCAACTTTTTAAATGAAAGCTGTTTCACGCATTATTTTTGTTTTCCTTAAAAAGCAGAAAAGCATTTTTCCCAACTTTAATTTGACATGGGTTTTTTTTCTCTGAATGTATTAGAGAAATTCATTGCATTCTCCTTCTCCTGCACTTCCATCACATATCTCAGATATGGCTGGGTTTCATAATTCAGGTAAATTTCCAGTTATGAATTCATCAGTTTTGTTAATAAAAATGGATGCCAGCTTTTCCTTGAGCATTAGTCAGTGCAGTGTTCAAAAAAACCCCATAAATAGAACTGTTATCAGCAGCTTCATTGCATAGATGAGCAACAATGGCTGGGGCTAAAACTAGAGGAAAAGAAGAGGCTGAGTGGAAGTTCATTATATCCTAATTGTCACATTAATGCACACCTCCATCCAAAAGTTACCCACCTCCAAGGTATGACCACACCTCACTGGGCATGTGCTCTGTATTTTATTGACCAATCAGTAACAAAGGTACGTAAGTAGTCCAAAACAAAGCTGCTGAATATTATGGAGTGCTGAACATTATCTCTAATTGTAGGGATCTCACTACAAACTACTTCAATCTATCAGCCTGCTTTTTTTCCACCAGTGTACTTGCTAATATTCAGAAAACAAACATCTCTCAGTGGCTCTAGGAGCCACAGTCTCTAGGCACTTTAATTTCTAGTATTATTCTTCTAACTCATTAATCCTCTGATGACAGATGTCTTGGAGAGACTAATATTGCCGTATAATACATTAGACAATTGCTGAGTTTTGAATTTAGAGATCCTTAGCAAAGTTTCATAGTATCACACATTACCTGCCAGGATACCCGACACTCTATCAAAGAGTTTCTGCTGTGGTTTGAATGGTTCAACCAATTTAGTTTTAATAGCTGTAATTACTGACCAAATGTCTTTATCTCTTGCAGACCTAATGTCTTTATCTCATTATTGAAATTTAACTTGCCTTTTCATTAACAGTCTTATTCAAACACCTGTCATTCAGATAGATATCTAATTACAAAATTTGATATCCCTTCACATTTACTTTTCAAGACCTTAGTCTTCTATTTCTTCCATTAGATATATTTACATTCAGAAGTAGTTCTGTCAACTGTCTTATTTTATATTCAGAAAAATTCCTTTTGCTTCATAATGCAATTGCAAGCAGCCTGGTCTGACAAAAAAACTAATTTTCTCTATACTTGTTTTAATCTCCGTTACTAGAAGGAAAACTCCAAATTTTGCTTTAAAATCATAGAAACTATATTTGCTGACATCCGCAAATAAGAATTTTTTAGAGGATTTCTGATACAGATGCAGGAAGATGAAAAATATGTGTCAGTTGGATGCACAATGCAATAAGTCTGCAATTTAATACTAATCAGGTACTGTATTTATTATTTTTTAATGAAGTATGATTTTCTAGTAGATATGGGTCTTTTAATCTTTTAATATAAACACATACCAAAATGTAGGCATCAGAAAACAAAGATAGTAAATATTTTCAAGGTCCTCATTTCCAAACTGTGTGTTTTTATGCACCACATTAAAACATGCAATATGCTCAGAGCTCATAACACATGACAATGAACATGGATAGTACTAAGATATGTTTTTTCTCCTTGGAGTACTTATTTGGATCTAAAATAGAGAGTGAAACCTTTCTTATAGCCACCCTCTTTCCAAGGCTACTTCAATGCTAAAGCAGAATCATAGAATCATTTAGGTCGGAAAAGACATTTAATCAAGTCCAACTATAAACCTAACACTGTCAAGTTCACCACAAACCTTGTCCCTCAGTACCACATATCTTTTAAATACCTCCAGGGATGGTGACTCAGCTACTTTCATGAATAGCTTGTTACAATGCCTGACAACCCAATCAGTGGTGACTTTTTTCCTAATAGCCAAGTCATCCAATATCCAGAATGTTATCTTAATATCCTCTGACATAACTTAATGACATTTTCTCTCATCAGGTCATTGGGAGAAAAGTCACATCTCACCTGGGACAAGTGATTGCCCCCAACCTTGCTGCAACTTCTTTTGGTAGTTGTAGACACTCCTCTGACACTCCTTTTCTCCAGGCTACACTAAAACAGCTCCCTCAGCTGCCCCTCACAGGACTTGTGCTCTGGACCCAGACTCTTCACCTGCTCTACTGCCCTTCTCTGGACTCACTACAGCACTTCAGTCTGTCTTGTAGTGAGGGGCCCAGAACTAAACACATTGAAAAAGAAGAAAGTGCTTGCTGAATTGCAGCAGTAAATAATGTCAGGTTTGGAAGAGAGATACAGTGGGACTACATCCTTACCTACACCATGTGTGAAGTACATTTTGCAGTGAATAGGAAGGCTTGTGCTTTTGTGTTTATGTGATCACCCCATTGGTTGAGGTGTCATTTTACTGCTGTCAGACTGAACAAAATTTCATTACACCTAAAATTGTAGCAGTTTTCAGCTGCTAGGAACAGCATAGTAAGATAATGTTGAAATGATAAAGTCTTTGTAGCTTATTTTGCAAGTGTTTGATCTATGTGTGCAGCAGACATCATTTTTACAGCACATTAATGATCTTTTATGAAACAGTACATTCTTTTCAAATTTGCTTTTATTGCATATTAATGTTCCCCACCTTTTCCCCCCACAAAATCCATTTTATTCCGAGTTTCTGGACTATGTGTTTCTGCCTATTGCCTGTAAGATAATCATGTTTCTTATCACTCCCTTTTTTTGCACATTTGGTTCCACAAACTACCAGCAGACATTTATTTGCTCCATTTTTAACTTAACTCCTACACTCTTGACCTTTACTTCTATTGAACTTTAAAGTTTGCAGACTCTCAGATCTGAAGAAGGCATCACAGGAAAAAATTCCAACAATACCAAATTATTCTACTAAAATATATTTTTTTCCAAACACGTAACTTGTCCTGACTTCCTTGCCTCTCCAAGGTAAATGAATATTAGCATTTATTTTTCTTTCAGTCATAAAAAAAAAGTAGAAAAACATGTTTTTCCTACACACAAAATTTATTGTGAAGTGTTGACTTCACTAAGTGCTCTGAGATGAATTATCATATCTGAGGCAGATACAGGCAAGTTAATACAAAATATTTTCCCATTCCACTGCATAAGACTTAAATGTGAATATGAAAATACTATGAAGCCAATAATGCATCACTTCCTTGTCTATATGACTTCAGTGATATAGAAATTTAAAAGTCCTAATATATATTAGTGCTGTATCATGTGACTAGGCAGTGAATATAAAGCACATGCTCCACAAATGATTTATTCATAAAATGTAATTGAGAGCCAAAATGGTATATATGCTGTCACATGAGTCCTTGATGATCAGCTCAGTCAAGGATATTTAAGTTTCTTGATGGCATCAAATTACAAACAATGCCACAAAATTACAGGGTTAGTTAAAACTGTGTAACATTTCTTCAATACTTTTTTCAAAAGCATTCAAAGTTTCTAGCAGATGACATTATTAACCAATGAGATAGGTTTCCATGAAAAGTCTTTATCTATTTATCTATTTTTATTACTGAAAAGCATAAATCCAATCTGAAGTTTACCTGTCTGCTATTCCACTCTGGCATTTTCCAAAAATAAAGCATCCCATTCATTTTCATCTGTTGAAAGTACTACATAGAAGAAATGCAAACATAATTCCAGCTTTATATCTTTGTCACCATGAAAAGATTTGACAAGAACTTGAAAATAGTTGTAAAGAGCCATATTTATGGTGTCTTTATAACACAAGCACATAGCAGAAAACAAATTTGTGACAAAACTCAGGGAGGTAAGGAAACAGATATTTCTTGCTTAATGAAAAAATGAGTTGGCAGTTTGCCAGTAGATACAATGCATTTCTATAATTTAAAAAAATCTAAAAGGAAAGTGCAAAAGACAAATAAGTACAGTCACACTGCATAATATAACAAGTTCCTCATTGAGTCCTTTAGTTAATTTTCCCATTTCATCCACAAGTAACACCTGTCAAAGTCAATCAATGCAGTGCTGCCTGTTTGCTGAAGCAATGCCAGTTCCTAACAGTTATATATAAGCCAGCTAGAAGTAGATGTTCTATTAATTCCCTGGAATTGGTATCTTGTGACAGAAGAATATAAATTTCAAAAATAATTGCTATCAGGTTAAGTGGAGGGCTCATTCCATTTATTAGATAAATATGTTGATGCATTTCTCTTCAGTAAGGCACAGTAATTGAGTAGCATAATAATAAATGTTTAAGTCTCTTTCAAATCAGGACTCCTTTTAACTGGGCTGATATTCCACTGAGCAATTTGCCTGTGTTCGTAGACATAAATTATTAAGTATAAGTTTAGAAAAGTTTTGCATCTGTCCGTATATCAATCTAATCAAATTTCACTGCATCATTAGGTTTACTGTTAGAAAATAATTTAAGAACTACAATATATTATTATAACAGTCTAATTACTGCATAGTTAAGGTCATGCCTTTGCTTACTGGAATAGTTCTGTGAGCTACTTTAGACAGCTAAGTTTATGTAATCAATAAGACATTTTAGAATCTAACTATTGAACATGTGTTATCCTTGGCATTATCTATGTACTCTATCTTGGCACTGCATTTACAGAAAAAAATATACTTTCTGTAGAATATGCCTGAAAAGCAGCATAGAACATGGAATTGTGGTAATTTATGTAGTAACTTCATGCAAAATAAGAGGAAAAGAAAGCGAACAATAAACACAATGCAGTGAACTACAAAAAAGGCTTAGTAAAAGGTTTTTCTCATGTTTTTACGACAGAGGAAACATGAAATTTATGTCAAAAATAACCAAGGAAAAATGCGTAACACAAGTTTTGTAGGACACATGATGAGCATATGCATCTACTCTGACCTTCATTTCTGGTGCAGATAATTGTTTAAAATCTACTTCCCAGTTCATAGTTGATTTTTATATTTTATTTTTGTTTCTTTTTTATGTTATAATTATAAATCACCTCTAACTTTTCTTGAAGTGGTATAGATAAAAATTCATAAATTTATGGACCGAAAAATACCCTTTTACAAAGTATATGACTTATTTATTTCTGGTTTCATTCAACATACTAGAGAAATAAAACAAGTAGAATAATAAATCAATGGATTTAGGAATCAAAGTTGAAATGAAAGAATGAATGTGTGGAGAGATAATTGTTCTCTGTTTAACTGATACAGAACTTTCCAGAACAGTAGATGGATGAGATCCATCTCCCAAAGCTTGGGAAATAAGCAGGCATTTGAGTAGGCAAAATGTTAGTGAGCAGGAGAGGCTGATGTTCATGTAGTTTAAGTATTGACTTACCCTATACATGGAAATTTTGTGGACGGATTTGCAGCTTTTGCCAAGCCAAGTTTAGAAAAACAGGTTTTGTATGAGGAAAAGTAAAGGCTTTTTTACTCTGGATTGAAAAGGGAAGACACCTAGTGTTGACTGAAATGGCCCTTCCTTTGCTTGCAGGATAGGCCAGAGAACTTTAGGTACTGTTAAAGCTGCACAGCTGAATTCCAAAAAGAAAATCAAGTATTCATTAGTTCAATCTACCCAGTCATTACCCAATAACTTAGTATTCTTTTACAAGATGAACTATTACCATTGTTAAATAGAGGAATTTTAGCATAACTTTAGACTTTATGTATTATTTTCTCTTTAGATAACACAAGTCTTCTAAACTTAAGACATTGTACATGAGAAATACTGAAATTACTTCATGCATCTGATGACTTTGAACATTTTGTCTGAAATATTTTTGAATTGTCATTCCCCAAATAATGATTAGCAGGCTGTTTCTCATTTATTGTTTTATACCACAGTGGATTTGTGATAATTCAAACTGATTCATGCCTAGTAGCTGTAAAACCATGTATTTTTGTCTGATATTAAATAACAGATATTGCTTGGATTTGAGTTATAATACTGAATTATTCTCATAAAATCACGCTTCTAGAAAAGTATGGTGGGTTCACATGTTGTTCAGCATTGAATAAATCAGCATATGAGTATTTAATTAGCTGTTAACTTGAGTGTTGATTTATCAGTACTAGTAGAGACAATGAATGCTTTAATATTTGCAAAGTGCACAAAGCAAGGCTGAGTCTAAGCTATTCTGGTTTTACTCATGGCTAGGTGAGCCTAAACCTGCAATATATCGCTCAGTTTTGATAGTGATTTAGCCTACGCTTAAAAATAGGAAGGCACATGTTTAATTTTCTGACTGGTACAAGTGTTTTTGGCCTCATTCTTTGGAGCAGGAGTTGTTACTTTATATACAGTGATAGTGATGCTGGAACACCTGTACTTTATGCTGAAGTTTGCTCTAGTAATAGTTTCACCCACTCCTTAACTTGAAAGAAAACCTCAAAAACCAAACAACAAACCAACAAAACTTTAGAGTATTGATTTTTTTATTAACAAATTTTCAAGAAGAGTCTGTTTTTATTTGAAATAGTATTTCTTTTGAGAGTACATTGCATTGGTTTTCTTAAATACTTGTACGTGTGTATATACATACATATATATATGGGTAATGGTAGGTAATGGTTTAGCCCTACCTGGCAGCTAAGTACTCACTCACACTATCATCCAATGAAGCAGAGTTGGAAAAGAAAGATAAACTTCATGGGTTCCAGCACAATGCACCCAATATATGATTTATTTTTTCTTTATTTTGATGGCACTGCACTATATGCACGTAGTTAGATATTGTGGTTCTTAATATAATGAGCAAATTTCTACAAAATTAATTCCATTAATTACTTGGAATGGAAAGCCTTTTACAGTATTGGTTGAGTTCTTTCTCATGTTCAAAATATAGCTCTCTAAAACTGGTGGGAGCTGCTACAATTGCAGACTATTTAAAATTTTGCCTTCATTAATAACTCAGCATCAGGAGTACTTTTCAAGCATGTCTCACCACTGTTTCCAGTTAAAACACTCTGCATCTTAGGTCATTTTCAAAGTTCATGGTCTCAAAAAAGAAAATACATTGCTGCAGCAGCGCCTTTAATGCACAGCAGTTGACAGCAGGGGCTTTTAATAGCTAATGTAGACATAATGTTCATTAAGGTATCAGAATTCCAGTTCCACCTTACACAATTTAATTTGGCTGTTTCTTTTTTTTGGGTACTGTCATGCTTTTTATGATTATATAATAATTCCAGATGTATTTTGGCTAAACGAGTTGTAGTATGCTTTTTATATCAACAGGAGTAGTACAATATGTTCTAAGGGGAAAAACAGGTCTAGAACACAAAAAAAATAGAACCATATACTCCACTTTTGCCTGTGTTATTAATTAGGGAACCGCTTTGCCTAATAAGCACTGTTGTGTAAAATAAGAAATATTACTTAAAGTGACTATTTTTCTTCCTGGTTTTGACTTCAGCTGCCTGCAATAAAGTCCCTGTAGATGCACATAAAATAAGTCTGCTATCCTGTTTCAGAAATTTTGGCAATAGTCTCCCCACTTACTTGCTACAGAGGAAAGAAAGAAAGGAAAACTGGGAAAATAAAATAGAGGGAAAATTATTTCTGTGACCTTTTATAGGACTCATAAATAATTGGATTATTTGCCATACAGATGACAAACATTTTCCTGTTTTAAGTATTTTAGAGGAAGAACAGCACTTGCAGCACCTGAATTCTTATGTTCAGACTGAATAACTGTGGGCAGGTATGGATTGGTCAACAAAGGATCTGAATTGAGCCTGACAAGATGTCAGTACACCTACTGACCTAGTGTGTTTATCTTAATATTGTTATTTTCCTTTACATGCTATAGAAAAAGATCCATACTCTTCTCACAATGATTTATCCAGTACAAGAGAATTTATACTTGTTTCACATGAAATAGTTCTGACAGCAGGGGTACAAAATGCATCATAAAATGAGAAAGACCAGTACCTGCAATGTGTGAAATATGTTATGTCTTAAGTCTGCTCGCCTTATTTTGCCGTTCCAGGAATAGATCTTGAGGGCTGAGGTCAAAGTTCTTTCTGGCAAACATCTGCTTGTGTTGATATTTCCATAGAAAAGTTAGATTGTTTATTACATGATATGAAGTATTCTAATTGGTGAATTTAAGAGCACACGTATCTGCTGGTTTTTTCATGTAGTTCAAATAGCTACAGATTGATTTTTTTGGAGAAGCCAAGCAGTATTTGTTTGTTAGCTGCTGGCAGTTCTTTCATAATAGCACAGTATTGGACTTAGTCTTCACAGTTTTAAGCATGAAGGATGTGGTGAGTAAGCAAGCAGGAGGGTAAGGGTATGCTCTGATGGAAAGGTCAGCAGCTTTCAAGCTTATGATACTACACCAGATATGGTTTAAGCAGCCACGACAGCATAATTGCACAAAGGGTTGAAAGTGTGGGAAATGGTGTCATGATCCAGTATTTCTGTGTTTTAAATTGTGTATGGCTAATTACTGCCCAGTTCCTCATTTTTACTACCTCTGAGTTTTTTAATGACTTTGGCTTGCTGATCTGCTGTTCTTCCCTTCTGATTTGATCAGATATGAAGTAGAAACGTGTTGTCTATACCAGTGTGGTAAATATCAAAATTCATGGGTGCATATGTTGTTGATCAATCAATGGCCATTCTAGAACTAAACCTACGATAAGAAAACCCATTCTCCTCTATTTTAGAAAAAAAAAAGCCCCAACATCACCATTTTATTTTGCTGTATGAAAATACAAAGCAACTTATCAAATATTACTAGATGTCCAATGGTCAGTTCTGTTCATCTATTGTAAAATTCCTCTCTCACTTTTCCTCACACTATTATCATAGAAGGCCTGATGTTTGACTCAGAAAGAAATATAAAAAAAAAAGAAAAGAAATTGTAGTCGTATTCTAAAATTCTTAGGATGCTAATTCACAGTCATATAAAGCATATTCATTGTGCCATTGAACTTGAGAAATTTCACAGAAATGTTGTAAAATATGTAGCACTCTGCATCTACTGGAGAAATATGTTGTCTGAGGTTTCCAGTCTATTCAATTTCTGCTGTTTAGGTATTCTCTTCTTGTCAATCTGGACTCCCACTGTTGCTAGTTGTATAATCAGGTACATTTTTATTAGTGTGTCTGCAAATTCCAAGGTTACAGAATTCCCAGTCAGATGCAAAACACTCTACTTTAGTGCCAAAAAGACATTTGCAAAATCTGTATAGGGGTTACAGCCTGTGATTAGTCATACTGGTATAGAACAATCTTGGTTCCAAGTTGCTCATTCTCTTTCTTACAGCTCAGAATTTCATATTTTAATTTGAGAAATCTGGCATTAGCAAGAAGCAATGATACTGGAAACAAGAAATCACTTATTTTTTAAACCAAACCACTATCAGATGTAAGCAAGGTGCTTTTGTCCCTTTTTGAAGCTACTTCATTAACTTTCAAACTACACATTATGTGAAGTCCATAATAAGTATCAATCTTTTTCTGCTAAGGGTCAGCTGGTTCTTATGAAATCCACCTAGGAGGTGGATTAGACAAGCTGCCACAGAAAGTTTTTAAGGGCTATGTGAAGCTCTGTTGTCCTCAAGAAGATGTCCTTCAAGCACTGGAAAATACAATGCCAACACTGTAGTCTTCTGGGGAAAAAAAGAAAAAAGAGAATAAAGAGAATGAGGATGCTTACTGCTTTTCACTTTTCCTTAATTAGTCATGGAATTATGCAAAGACAGGAAGAGTCTTAATATTGAAAGTACACAGGCCCTAATTATGCTTAGAATCTGCCTACAGAACAACAGAAAATGTCCCTACAGTGGTTTTTTTCTTTTTGTCACTGTGTTGTGGCTACACAGCAGTCAAAGTATACAGAAGAAGAGGTCATAAGAGGTCAAAAAGACTTCTCCTGTGCCCTTTTTAAGATAGCTAATAGTCTATTAAAAATATCTTGCTGGAGATATCTCATGTGCTCTTGCTTTTGAATGGATTTTTCTCAGATGAAACAAGTTTCTCCGTTTTACTACTACAAGGCCCATGCATTCCTTTCACTCTCCCAGTTCTTGGCTGATGACCTGTCTTTTTTGATTCTTTCTATGGTACACCACAAAGCTGAGAACAATGTACCTATGAGCTGAAAACCAGTGTTATTTTGTCACTTGCTCACGCTTTGTGCTTTTCAGAAAACTGGATAGCATGACCGAATGTTATACTTAACATGTGAGACTCTGAACACAAAAAGAAGAAAAGCAAGAAAAAGTCTGTCACTCGAAAAATTGTTTAGAACTAACTCTCAGCCTAATTCCTCAGTGACAGCTGGAAATCGTTTTTTGTATCTTAAGATATATTTTTAAAACTGATATATTCTCCTTCTCTGTACTTTTGTCTGGTATCTTTTCAATATACACAGATGTATAAAAACATCAGAACACTATGTATTAGAAAACATTGTTTCATCAGCTCATATAAACTAATAAAAGTAATGAAAATTTCTTTTATAGAGGGCGAGGTTATTCTACTTATGACAAAACCATTTCTGAAAAAGAAGAGCAGAGACACCAGTAGCATAGACAGAAGATGCTGTGTAGCTCCCATTCCCTTAGGTATAGTGCGTAAAACTCTGGAAGTCTAATTAGATCTCCAGAGAGTAGAAAAGCCCATTTGACAGTCAATTTAAAGACAGCAGTGCCAGAGCACTTTTATCACCATAGACTTAGAATCTGAGTGATCTTTGCATGAGGTGTGTGAATGTAGAATATGATATTTACAGAAAGTCAGTACCGACGTGCTTCACAGTGTTATGAAAATGATGCCCTGTCTTTTTATCATTTGTTTTAGCAGATGAAAGACAAGCAAAAAACATGAAAGTCTAGAAAGGAAATATATGGCTATCCACTATCAAAAGTAATTTGTTAGTGACCTTACTTGCACAAACTGGTGATTATAGTATATAGCTCATACACGTTCTCTATACTAATGGTCAAGAAACATTTTTACTCTGTGCCATATATGTGTGTATATACATGTATAATGTATTTTAACACTGAACTAATTTGAAAACTTTCTTTTTCTTTTTACAGTTGAGATTTCTGACTACCATAAAATGAAATAGTTTTCAAAATAGTTTTTGAAATATTATCTAACAGAAGTTAGCTATAATAAAGGGAATAAAAAATAATTTCAATGTCAATAAGGTATGGTAAATAAATAAATAGATATAGGAAATTGCTATAAAGTCTTTGATACTAATAATAAAATAAAAGATTGCCTAACATTGGTAAAAAATGGTAACTTTTTAATTACATTCTTAGGTAATCTGCCAGGTGCAAGTATTTACATGAGACTGAGTTTGCAACCAGAGCTGGAGTCCCTCTTTTGTTCCACTTGCATGAATAGAAGCATATTCTATCTTAAGACAAATAGGTATGTCTTCTTTGTTATTTGTTGTCAGACTGATTTGATCAAGTGTTGATTCATTCATTCATTCTGCTATCTTCCTTTACAAATGCCTGATACTTTATTTCCTGCTTCATGACTTAGCCTAATTTGTGCCAAGGGTTGATCTGTATTTTTTGTATCTTTTAAAAAAAGAGTTCTTAAAGTTCTCAAAATATGTTTTATAGAGTTAATTACTGAAAAGCTGAGAGATTAAATGGCACATGTGTTTCTGTTACTGAAAGGCAACTTCTGCAAGGTATAGCAGATTGTTGGGCCTGAAGAAGGCGAATGGACTTCTACAGGTCTGAATTAAATTTGTTAGCAATATTTTGAAGTAACTTCATTCATCAATACATTTAATCCTAATAACCTAAAATGGTGTAATGTAAGCCTGAATTCACACATGCCCTTTCTCCTTCTACAAACAGTATTGAAGAAAAACAAAAAAAAATTGCAGAAAACCCCCCAACAGTGAAAAACAAATTGTATCTATTGTACTAACATTGGCTGCAATAACAATTACACAATTTTTAGTATAATCTTACATTTTCCTCTTGTTTGTATGCAGAGAATTTAGTGTAGTAATAAGTAAAGCATTAGCTTTGTTTCTTCTAGGACATGACTAGTGCGTGTTTTACATCATGTACCCCATATTTGTCCTTTTGCTTCTAGGACTTGCAATGGACTTTGCAGTCATATCTGCCTGAAATTAAATTCTGGCTTGTTCTCAGGCCTGAATTTGTAAAAGAAACACCAGAAAGGCTGCAGAGGAGGAGAGAAGAGGACAGGAGAAGGGACCAAAGATCAGACTTCACTGGGGCAGTGGATGTAGATTATGACGTAGATTTAATAAAATACTAAACTGTGTAATGGTTCCTAGAGAGCTATTCTGAAAATTGATGTAAAGGTAGGCAAAATCCCAACAAACACACAACCCCTAAAACAGGCTTTTTAGTGTGCAAATTTCCACTTATACGTGAACCATCAATAGGGACAGTTTTTCTAAAATGTATCATAAGGGTAATAAAAATTCATTTCTTCAACAATTTGCACTTAACTCTATTGGCTAAGTTAAACAAAGTAGCTGTTTTAACAATAGTTGATTATTTGTTCTGTGATCCACCTTCTTCTCAAAGCTAAATATACATGATCAAGTAAGATTGTCTTTGCAAAATAAGATAAGGTTCCGTTGTCTTTTTACTCACAAGAGATCAAAACCTAATCAGAAAGTTTATAAAACATTGATATCTTATAACAGTAAGAAAGTACTCAAAGAGAAGCTATTACAGTACTGTTGCACAGCTGGCAACAGAAGAAACATGTGGGTCTCAGAGCAGCAGTTGAATCTCCAGGCAGGACCGATCAAAAAAGGCCAGCCCTTCTTTATTCTTTTATTTTATATGTTAGCAAAGACAATCAAGGATTGGTGAGAAGGGTTAACACCTATGAAAGTTTACAGGACAAAGACATGGTCAATCATCTTTCTCCACCGCAGGAGAAAGGAAAGAAAAACAATTCCACAAGTGCAAAACAATCCTGGCCAATTAAGAAAAACAAGGACCATGTTTACAGAAAAGCATGGGAACCTGTGCTATAAAGTTACAATCATGGAACCCTGAAAAAGCAGGGTGACACAGTACCAGGAAAATCAAAACTCTAGAACTCTGACTTGTTTGACTCTTTTACTTCCAGCCTCCAAAGTGTCTGATAGTTTAAGGAAAACACATTATGTTTCTAAAAAATAAATTATGTTTGGGGCAATTATTTTGAACATAAATTTTTGAAATCTTCAATTATTTGGCCAGTATCTGGCAAAAACTAGATGCTAACCAATGGGATTACTTACTTAACTTAGAGTAATGCAAGTGCAGTCTATGAATCAATGCCAATTTCCAGTAGCAGGACAGTGAATTAGTGAACATTATATTGTTAATTATCTTGTGTGCATTCTATTCATCCAGAATGAAATTAAAAGAAAGGCATCATGTGTTTCACAATTATTTTCCATTAGATCATACAATCAAAACTGAAATTAGATTTTCTCATTTTGTTGCTCTGAGATGTACCAGTTTGGAAAAATATTGCTCTTACTACCATCTAAAGGTAACATACCCTTGATACAAAATATGACTAAAGTCAAACTGAAGAATATGAAATAATTCCCACATCTTCCCTGGTTGTTATTTTAGCAGTGCTGTAGGTAACATCATGTCCACTAAGTCAATATCGAAAGAAAACATTGACCTGCTGAGTTGATGCCTCTGCAGCTTCTTTTGTTTGGAGTGTATCTCCTAGTCTTCTCTGCCTCCCAGCCTGTTCAGCAAAGGAATCCTGTGTGGTATCCTGGATCTCCTGACAAGTCATGAATTGGACAGCAGAAATCTATACATTTGTCTGCCTTTTCTATACATCTTTTATGGGGCAACCTTATTTGAAGTATCCAATACAGAAGGAAAGACGTCGAGCTGGAACTGACGTATCCTAAAGGATGTATTACAGTTTCTGCCTCCAGAACTCATAAAACCAAGAGAGAACCTGAAGAACATCTCTTTTAGACTTCCAGCTCACAGAGAGAGGAAGTTGCTCTACCCACTCCGTGCCACATGGTGAGGCTCAGCCAGGCCATGTGGCTTGGCTGCCAGCTGGGATGGCGTAGAGTGGGAGAGGGAGGTGGGGGGCTCAGACTAAGTTTTCAGTCCCTCACAGCAGCTGCGGATGAAAAGAACCAAGTGGGCTCCGCTCCGCTTCGGCTGAGCCAAAAAAAAATTTGTTCTGTTGCCCCAGGCCGAAGTGACTCAGCTCTGCTGGCCCTGTCGCGTTGGGCCGGGCCGGGCTGGGTCCATGGCGCAGCCCAGCGTGGGAGGAGGCTCAGGCTGACCCCCCTGTGACTCAGACGTGGCTTGGATGGAGAGTGGCGCAGACAGGCGCCTCTCCCTCAGCTCGGGCACTAGGAATGCTACACTCAAACAACACAGGCAGAGGTCATGTGACCATTGCCCAGACGAGAGACAAAATAACCTTTTCAATATCAGGATGGGATTTGAAAACANTTTCTTCTGGGTGGCTGCTTGTATTGAGGCTGACAACCATAGGAACTGCATTTTCTATGGGGAATCAACATGGTAAAGCAAGAGAAAACTTCTCTCCCTACATGAACTGAGAAAAGACTATTCCAGAGGTGGTAAACTAACTAAAAGTCGAAGTGTTGTCTTTTTGTATGGCCAGTGAGAAAGAAACGGAGAGGTGAGAGGGGGAAAGAAGGGTGTTCTAAAGGTTTTGTTCTGATTCCTGACTTGTATTATTCTTCTTTTAAGTCTGTTAATAAATTCTCTTTATATTCCTTAAAGTTTGGGTCTACTTTGCCTACTATTAATCCTTATCTCATAACAAAAATCAGGTAAATTTTGGTAAGTGTGCTGGCGTTTAGCCAGAAACTCAAATAGGCGAGGTGAAACCACTACAAAATCATTGTTGTTTTTATATACAATCACAAAACAACAGTTTGGGACAGTGCAAAAATGGGAAGGAACTTTAAAATTTATGCGTATATTTATTTATATTTGTTTGTACATACTGATGGATCATGTATTACAGATTCCTTATCTCCTCTGATGGATGCCTAATACATCAATTCAGTTGACTGAGATTAAATACATTGGCAACAAATCCTTTGCTTTTCTCTAAGAAAAAAATACTTCTTATGTTTTTGCAGAAAATATTTAAAAAAAAAAGATATTAAATATGCTGGAATACCAGTTAAAATTGGACACAATTCTCTGTTACTCTAGTTTTACACTGACATAATTTTTCAAACATCAGTGGATTTATGTAGCATGAAAACAAAACAATACAATAGAGATTTAACAGTGATTCTACATAATTTTTTCCAGTGTTCTATTGTCAGTGATTTTGGTCATTAA
>VZTZ01014146.1:39271-70477 GCA_013400955.1 Drymodes brunneopygia
GTCAGTGATTTTGGTCAATAATTTCACAAAGGGCCAGCTGATTGCTGTGTTGCTAACATTCCTTAAAAATCTGCCTTGTCATTTTATACATAAGTTATCTCAATTCCCTTAAACAATATATATATTTTATATATATTCAGTACTGACAATATACTATAACTTAAGGTCTGCCTCATAATTGCAAATAAAAAAAAAGTCAACCAGCCTTCATTGTAGCAGTAGAGTCATTCTTTTCTATCTGCATCTATGAGAAAGTGCTGTTTAGAAGATCCAGTTTTAATAAAAATGTTTTGTTTTCACTTTATGCACTTGATTACTAAAATTTCAGCCTATTATTGAATAGTCCATACACATTTTGGTCATGGATAGTTTTTTAATGTGAATTGATAAGCCTGTTAAATGAAAAATTAACAATAAAAATTTAGCTTTATTGGAGTGTTTGTTTAACCAGAAGAACATAAAAAATATTGGGAATTTATTGCTTATCCAAAGGATGTGTTTGTCACCTGAAAGAAGGTTTGAAAGAACTGCAGAAAGGACTGTGCAAAATAATATAAAAGAGATCAAGGAAGGAACAAGAACAGAGTGCTTCTGAAATTCATTCATCTTTAGTAAAACTTAAATCCACTCAAATCACCTTTTAAGTCAGCATTCAAGTGGCAAAATTAAAGATGCCAAATAAAATCTGGCAAGCCAGATTATCTAAGGGATCAGCAGTTAACACACAAGCCCTGTAAGACAACAGAAATCAGTTTTCTTCTGAGACAACAACAAGACAATTTGCAGGAGAAATTAAGGATCTTTCTCCCTTTTTTTTAGTGACCCAAAAGAAGAAAGAAGGAATTTAACCATTCAAAGAAGTATCCCTTAAACTAAGAAAGAATGAATAGGGAAAACTAGTTAAATTTAGGCTTTCAAGTAGTCACTCTTACAGTCCAAGAAATGCAATCAGAAGGATTAGAACTTCTCCAGCTGATACAATTATTATCTTGTGTCATTGTAGGCATGTAGAAATAAGATGATTTCTACAGTTCTGTCAAAAACTACTAGTTGATTTGATAAGTAGTATCAATAACAGCAAACATTAACTTTACGTGTATTTACCCCAGCATAGGGCAACATTACAAGTTGAGAGAACCTCAGAAACATCCTATTTCTTGGAGGTCTTCAAAGAAAGCTCTTGGGGAGGGAGCAATAAAGATGCACCACTAAGAAACACAGAGCTCCATCAAAATGAGAATCCTCACAATGGGGATCTTCACACAGTGAAATGGTAATTTTTTTTGCAATTGGTAAAAGAAATTGATAGGGAGCTTGCATTGTCATGTAGTTTCCTTAAAACTCAGTAAGAGTTTCTTAAATTATGGAGGAAATATTTCACAATCGCTCTGCAATTTGTTTTGTTAATTGATGATTTAAATCAGTATAAGACAAAAAGCTGTTGCTGTTGCTAGGTCACCTCTACTCACAACAAACATATTTCGTCTTTCATGAGGTGTTACACACGTGATCGTGTGTAGGAATATTTTGCATCAGAGTTACAAACTTTTAGATCATATCAGAATTTTATAGATACTTCATTATATTTCAACTAAATTGTTGTCCATTGTGTGTTCTTATCATATGCTGAAAAGACTACACAGACTACAAAGTTAATGTGATTCTTTTATTAATTATTGATATTATTCATGCTATTTGAACACATTTATTTTGTTTCTTGGTATTTACCAAGCTTATTGCTTGAATTTTATTCATAAATATGTGTTTATTATTAAGTATTTTAATGTAGATATAGATTTTCTGTATTCTATTCCAAACCAAGGAAATAAAAAGTTCTTGTCAGTTATCTGTTGCTGGAGACAATTTCATTCTCTCTAAAACTGTGTTGGTGCACCACAAACCATGGGCTACCAACTTTTCTGTTTGGGATAGGCATCATTCAATGTTAACTTATTCCAATGGAACTAAATTATTTGAAGTCTACCTCAGCAATGCTTATATAGATGGGAAGAGAAAAAAAATTCACAAGAGAAAATAGTTTGAAGGCATTATTATTCTTGTTCTGCAGTGGCTAACATGGCTACTGGTTAGTTAGAGCCTTAGTACATGGTATGTTAGCTTAATACCTTTATTTTAAACTATCTGCATTTTATGTAGCATGGTCTTTATCAGCAAGGAATACTTGTTTATATATGTTAATATACTGTCAGGATTATGTTACAATTATGTTGATGATAATGAAGCTAAATCTAGGTGTCCTTTTTCAAGAGTTAAACAATTTAATTCCAATAGCAAATTAGTACAGACACTCTCTATTCTTTTTCAAACACCATTCATGCAGATGCTATTTACAAATAATTTGTACTTAACAGAATTATGACTAAAGTATGTTTTTAGATAATTAATAAAATGTCATCCTGACTTAGTGGTATTAGCATGTAGCTGAGAGTATCTTCCTGCAGTCAGTGATTCAGATCTCCAAAATGGAGTCAGTCCTGGACAACTTTCTCACTGCTGACCTCCTGATATCAGATCCCAGGAAAAAGGGATATTTATGGAAATCTCTAGGAAAAGAGCTCCAGGTTTGATGGTTGTACAACTTCTGTTGTACAACTCACGTACATGAGTTTACCAGATACAGTAATATATCTTGGTATAACCTCGAACAGATTGGTTTTTGATACTTTACAACATTCTTGCATATTTTTGCAGAAGCAACAAAAGCATCAGCCAATGACATATAATTCCATAAATATTCTGCAGAGAAAAACATTGAGAGATCAATAACTGAAGTGATCCGAGAAATATTGCAAAAAAAGTAGCTCACAGTTTAGTTACAAGACAAGTTCACTCATTGAGAATAGAATATACCAGGAATTACTGAGTCCTTAGACTTTGAGAAAAATGTGCAAAAAATTAGTCACAATTGCCACGTGACCTCTTCGGACTCCAAAAATGAATCATTAATTTCATTCTATCGTTTGGGAATAAATATTGGTTAGAGAAAAAATATACTTGTTCTCAGCCACGTTTGTGCAGTGATATATATGACACCCTTTTTCTGCTTGTTCCATTATCATTACTAAAACAAAGATCACACAATGTCAGGAATTCTTCATACAAGGTAAGCTCCTTACAGCAGAGGCTTATGTCATTATTTATTTTCCATCTGGACCTGTGAATCTTGCAGTTGCATCTACCCAGTGGCCAAAATTGTCCAGTTTAGCCCAGTGTTTAAGATACTCTCTTAGGAAGAACTGGTCTGTCTAGATGGAACTGAGATGCCCATCAGTTCTCAAAACCAGTAAGTTATTGTGAAAAAATGTGGGTGGGTGTGGGGAGAATCCTCACACCGAAAGCAGAACATTTTGGCACCTGAACATATATATGACTGACTAACAGGAAATTCAGGATCAGGAATTCAGTCACACTGCACTTTTTTAAAGATGGGTTCAGCAGCTTTCTTACCAGCTTTTGAAACACAGGCTCACTTAATGTGTGTATTGATAGTAGATGAAATGGAGACGTGCACATGTGTACTGCTTTGAGTCTTTCCAATGTTCTGTTGAGGCAACATGCTTTGTCCAGTTTTTCACTGGGAATTTTAGAGCAGGGAAGCTGCAAGGACAGAATCATGCTGGTCTCTGACATAAAATGTAGAGGCCATTTCCTAAGCATGAGTGATGCAGAAGGTAGATATAACAATTCTGTCACACACAGAGAGGCAATAGCTTTAAAGATACTGACAGAAACCAAGGTCCCCACTCCTTCAAGTTTTTCAAAACCAGCACCACAGAGTTGGGAAAACAGAGCATTCAGTCAGTGAGCACATTTGAGTCCTTGCTAGTGTATGGTTTCACTGTGTAGGAATTCCAGACTCAACCTTTTGCACAGCCTTTGCACGGCTATTGGATGGATGTGGATGTTGTTGCACTGAGGGGTGACTGTTCACCACCATTTATGGCTTTCTAACTGAGCTGCGGCATAAGCCACCAATGACCTTGCTGAGTGTAAAGCCCCCATGCTATTTGACCAGACATAAAGCTAATTGTTGGTTGTTACCTGAGGCATTGTTATCACTCTCTGGTTTCCCATCCTGAGTACGTTACAAGGATTTAATGTGTGTGTTAGTGGTTTATCTGTGGGATTTATTTTTTTTATTTCTCCCACACAATATTCAACAATAATAGCCAGCTAGATGTAGTGCTTTCAGGTAGTCCTCCCCCTTAACATTTAACCTGTGGTTCTTTCCTTTTCCAGTGAATGCCAGGATTAGCTAACTGATCAGATGGAGGCAAATAAAGTCCAGGCCTTCTTTTATCTGAACAATGCCTTCAGGTAGGTTTCATCCCATTACATTATTTCACCTTAGCCCAAAGAATCTGAGTAAAATATTTTGGGTGCTCTAGCGATTTCTGACTTCAAAGAATGGCAAAATTTATGCATTTGCATCTCTCCATTTTGCTACTTGTAATGATTCCCTTCGAAAGAAGCCTCCAATGCTAGAGTATTTTCCAAGCAAGTTGTAGGTGTTGCCAATATGAAGGCAGGGTAATTGGGTGGGTTTTTGACCACTATGTGTTTGACATGCTTACCAGCTCTATTTTTTTCATTTGCAAGGATGAATGCATTAAGAAAGGTGCATTTGTAGACATCTAAGACATATTGCAGCTTTTGGAAAATTTCATCAGAACGCAAATTTTGTTTAAGCTTTTAGTGGCAAAATATGAAAAGTTGTAACAAAGGATCATATTGCACAATTAATAGTTTAAATTTATAAAATACTGTAATAAAATTAATTTGTGTATCAGAAAACATGTTAAATATATATATTGTGGTACTATGATTAATAGTAAAGCAGAAAATTGCTCTTGTAGTGTACTGAATGTACACTCTACACTTAAGAATTTGGATTTATGGGGAACAGCTTTGGTTTTGTTTCACCATATCAACAATCTGTTCCTTACGCTGTCAAACTTGCGCAATTTCTTGGTCAATGATAAGGAGCTGGTGCATGTGAGTTTATTCAGTTCCTGCTCATATTTTGGCTGAACACAGCCCATGCTAAGGCTCGAGGTGTGCTGGGAGCAGCACCATCAGATCCCTGAGACAGCAACATGTATGGGTCACGATGGCTAGGAAGGACTGAAGGTCATTGTGCAGCCACTGCCACCTGCAAATTTCTGTCTCCTGCAGCCATCGTTCCTGTATGCTGATTGTTGTGCAGTTTCTTCAGAATCCACTAACTTACGGAAAAGGTGTAGACATACCTTCCAAGATGGAAAACATGGATGTGTCAGCTTTCAAAAAATAAGCTTTTGAGCTGGATCCTATAAGAGTGCAGAGGCTTTGGTGGTTCCTTGTGTCATACAGAGGATGCCTGCACTCTGATGAGGAGGATGGACAGGCACTCTCACCCTCAGCTTAGGCTATGGTTTTGCTCATAGGCTTGCACCGTAGTTACCAAGTGGAAAGTTACAAACTGTGAGTTGGAGCTAAGAAACAAAGAAACTGGGAGATAGAAAACTCATAAATTAAGTGAATGCATGTTAGACTAACCTTTATGAAGGGGATTGAGCCCTTCTGCCTTGTGTTTGTTTTCTTTTCTGATGAGCTCATAAAGTAAAGTTCAACTGACAGTGTACATTGCCCTGCAAATTTGAGAGCTACAAATAGGCTGTGACAGTGCAGACAATGACAAGGTAGGGGAAAATAAAAAGGCATTTAAATGCAGAACATAAATCCCTGGCTTGTTTCAACATTAATTTGAAATAAAAATGTATATCCTCTTTGAGTTTGCATCAACTTCTTGTTCTCATGTTTGACAAGAAGTTAAGTGGATTCTACTTTTATACATTAAAATAGTCATATGAGAAAAGACTTTTCATAAGAAGGGGTATAAGATCTTTCTTCAAATTTTTTATCAGCTTTGACTCTTATTATAAAGTCGGAGAAAAGTATGGATGTCATCTGAATATTCCAAAACCTTGAATTTTTTATCTTTTAAAAGCTCTCTTGTAAGATAACAAGTATATTAATGATACAGTTTGTTTGTAGCACAATTTTTATTAAAATTTATTAAGTACCTGAAATCTTTGTAATTTCCTAATTTATTATTACCTTTTAAGACATTCTTATTAACCCTGTTACACAGAGACATATGCTCCATGGTCCTGAGATTCTCAATATTGTTACAAATCGCCTAAAAGGCAATATTCCAAGTGACAGAGGATTTCAACTTTGGGGTTGTTAGTCAATATGCACCTTTATTTACTCTCTTTCTCTACTGCAGCAGTCTGATGATCTCTTCAAATAGTATGGTCATTTAAAAAACCTTGTAGGTATGAGCACATTACACAGCATAAATTTGGACCCTTATGGTGTGCAAACACTAGCCCCAAGGGCAATACAGAACTGGATGCACTATTCACACCTAAATCTGATTTAGAATTTTCTCTTGAAGTTAGCTGGCTTTCTACAGAGCTTCTTACCAAAACCTAGAGGTATCATTAAAAAACCTGTTTGGTCTAAATTTAGTAAAATCCTGATGAAACTTAAGAAGAGGTCATGCTCATATTTGATTACCTGCCAGGAAACTTCAGTGTTGCCTGATCTGGCTTTCAGGACCTCTTCTCCCTGTCCTGCTTCTGAACAATGCTGTCACCCTCAAGCCTGCCATGCTACAGGGTCTAGACTTTTCCATGACATCGGCTGCCCCTCGTCATGGGACAACCTTTGGTGTGACCTAACTCTAACTTTTGAAGTTTAATGAAGACATATTAATTTATGACATTTAAAGTTCCATAATCAATGATTTCATTTCAGTCTTACTTCATGTGGGAATAATAGCAGGTAAGACACTGGTTTGTAAGAGGTATTGTGTAACAGAAAATCTTTTTTGTGGGAAAAAATACTCTCACAAAATCTTGCCAGCCTTGGTTACTAAAAAATTATATGAAAATACAAAAAAAACCCCCAGGATATGGATAGAGATTTTACAGAATTTTATAGATAAATATGAAGAAATTTTTCTCAATTTGAAATACAGAAACGAAGAAAGTGACTTAAGTAGAATTATGAGTACAGTCACACGCCCTCTGACTGTTCATAATTTAGAGACAAAATGAAAAAATGTCATGGAAATTGTTCATTCTGATTTTTCACTAAATATCTGTGTTATGAACCTGATTTTACCTTTATCAGCCGGTTTTACATGTAAAGGAATTTGGCATATTTGACTAACCATTCTTTATTTAGAAGTGTGAAAATAAAAGCATATTGAAGTTTGTATATGAGTGGTAGGATGGAGCTTATCACAGCTGATATAGTAAAGAGCTGGTGGATACAGATAAAAGTAAACTGCAAGAGGCTGTAGACTATCTCACATGTGAGTGAGTTAGGGGAAACACTGAAGAAACTCACTGAAGTGACAAGTCAGTTTAGTGCACACATGGATGCATTTTTCTCCTGGTTTCCATATTATTTTTTTTCAATTTTTCACAATCTGAGCTTGTGTTTCATTCAAAATTCTTCTACTCAGGCCTAGTAAAATTGTGGTTTCAAGGGAGAAAATCTCACTGTCACCAAGGGGCAGGAGGCCAACCAAACAGATAGAAGGGAAATAGATAAAGGATTTTGATGAAATTCTGCCAACTCAGTCATTATGTGTCAGTAGGGATGTAAAACTTGCATATTAGTTTAGTCTGCACCTGTAAGATGATAGTGAAGGCTAATCTAATTTGTACACTTTTTGATTTTTTAAAAAATGATTTCTAAAATAACTCCTCAAATCCAATGTCATCTCCCACTATTTTCTAACCATATAGAAGAGAGGAAAAAATGACATGATTGCCAAATCATCAGTGATTTTAAACAAGATTCGTAGAACAGCTGAGATCTTGGGAGATAGAATAGGTATTGAAGTAGGGGTAGACAATAGATTGTGAGGCTTTGGACATAATGTTTTGGCATAAATAAATGACAAATACATCAAGGAAGTGGAAAACTTTAACAAGTACATGACAGCAGTCTGGATTATTTCCAGGGGTCATATCTGAATATTGTTTCTTGTTCCCCACTTGTGTGACAACCGAAATTTCAAAAATTAGGGAACTTGATTTAGAATTTAGTTTGCTAACTAGTAAATTATGGGTTTTTTAATGAAAAATACATGAGGGATTTTGCAGGTGTTAATTTTTACAAATCCTTTAACATTGTGTTAAGATACTAAGTGAATTCAGAGAAAATTGTGGAAAACCGTACTATCTGATCTTTTTATTTCTGCATGCTTTATTGAATAACTATTTTCTGCATGTTTAGTGTGCTGACTAGAATCAGGATATATACTCTGCTACTGTGACCTTCCAAGAAATATTAGACACATAATTTATGAGTGGCAGAATTCAACCAAACCATGAGTAGGTAAAAAAATCAGCTCCATACAAGATAAATATATCTGTGAGTTCAAGGAAGGTCATGCTATGTTTGATTTACAAATTAGCCTCTGAGACAACACTGAAAAAAATCATTGACTGAGGATGTGAGGGAGGAGTTATTTGCTACTGATACTTGTTTTATCTTTTCATCACACAATATTGCTAGGTATTTTCATTCTCTGAATTGTTAAATTTTAACAATTTTTAACAATTGTGTTCTTACAAAGACTTAAAGAAAACCTAACTTCTGTAAAATAATGTTACAATAAGCAAAAAGATATCTGCAGCAATAAAAATTACAAGGTATTTGATTTTGACCTGATTACCATATAATGATTATCACAATATCCTACAAGGAACCTCATTGACTTGTCAGAAAAAATAGCACACAAGAATTGAACATAGAACATACTTATTTTACAGGATCAGTCAGACATAAAGAAAGTAAAAGCATAATACAGTATGGCCTTACAGCCATATATATAATGAAGTATGAAAGATATCAGGCAGATACAGAACCTTACTAAAGGAAACAGTCACTGAGTATCTGTAAAGCTTCCCATAAAAATGATCCTATTACTCAGTGTAACAAGAGCTTCCAAAACCTTTCCCTTGAAAAAAGACTTGCAATATACCCTAGGATGACCTTTCATGAGCAAGGATGTTGGACAAGATGACCCACTGAGGTCCCTTCCAGCCTTACCCATTCTGTGCTTTTTTTGCCAAGAAGTCTTTGCCAGTTTCTGTGCCTTAAATGTAACTAGTATGTAGGTACGACTCTCTTCTTATTAGTAGTATTATGGCAGACTGCCCTTATTCTCAGAATTCTCAGAATAAAAGTGTATTATCTGTTCACTGCATTCAAACAAAACTGTAGCAAAAATTCATCAAAGGAAGATATCACTAGAGCATTCCATGTTTCTGTCTATATTCAGGTATCATTATGTAAGGTATATCTCTTCAGAAAAGCCTAACAGTGAGAAAAATATTTCAAATTATAGATGACTTCTAAGTGTGCAGTAGCAGTTACTCCAGTTAACATAGAAATGACGTTAAAGGAATGAAGTCAGTTTAGTAACAGTTCAGGAGCTGAGACAAACAAGGAGTAAGATGGAAAAGGCAAAAGCAGCAGGATGCTAAGCTTTAGTTTGATGTGCTGATAAATCATAGTTTATTGAATGAAGGATGCATGAAGGACTGAGACTACTGCTAGAGGTGAGAGTTTGAAAAGATATCTACAGGGGAACTGGACACAACACAATACACAGTACATAGTATAAATTTCTCAATGAAGTCATTTTCAGTGGTTTGCAACTTAGAGAATTTCTTTAGTAAAAGTATTATCAGTGTGCATTCTAATCCCTGATGAGTAGTATGGGACCATCTATAAATCTATGAAAATTTGTTGTGATTGTTCATAGTTTAGTATTTGCAAGGCCTTTTTATAGCAATCCTTCTAAAAAAATAAAGCCAAATTTATATTTTTTAAAATGCAAAGAAGATTCCATTAGCTGTTAAGATTTATACCTTTCCTTAATCTGTTTTGCCAGAAGAAGAGTCTGACTTGGATATTAATATATTGGGTATTAATTCTATGCTAGTTTCTTCTTCTCTGACTATTGATGTATGTTATTTTATAAGAATAAAGGAGTATCTATGGCTTACTGTAAGTATCTGCTTGCAGGTATGCAGGAATACCAGTTGCCAAATGTGCAAACTTTTCTTTTATAACTTGCAACAATTTTCTTGGTGAGGGAATGTTATAATCACACAATTTTTGCTCATATGGGTATTGCAGTACGAACACTTCCTGTGAAGATGAAAAAGGAAATGAACAATTTGTTGATAAGATATCAGAAAATTATGTAATGCTGATCTTTGAAAACTAATGATGAAAAAAAATGAATCATCAAAATGGAATTTCCATTTTCTTGAATTATTCCACTTTGCTTTAAAAACTACATGGAAAGCAATATATATTTAAATTTTTCCAAGACATACTTTTTGTCAGAAATTTTAGTTTTAAAGTTGTTTTGCTAGCATTTAATTTAGAGTACTACTTTGTATATCTGTAATCTACATTTTATATTGACCTTTCTTTTATGGTAGCAACTATTGTATATACCTGATAAAGTCATCTTTCTATTTTTTTCTGTAGTTAATTGTAGTTATTATTGTGTCTTATATCTTTCTACATACCAAAATTCTCAGAAACCTCTAGTCCTCATTCAATAGCTTTTTACATATTTAAATACAGACAGTGATAAGGATGGTAAATAAAAATCTTGCTTCCTTCACATGAAGGACTGTGGAATACTTAGGTTTGAATATATGTGCCGTACCTGACAGAACTTCAAAATGAAGTAAAATTCAAAGATCAACTTATTTCTAAGATCTGGATTTGTGTTGCTCAGAGGGAGGATTGTAATTTCCCTAATGCATTTTCAGGGGCATAATGAAAAAAAAAGGTTTTTCCCTTTTCTGGATTGTAAAGGAAAGTTTATCTTCATTAGATTCACCATACTTTTTTCACAGGTTTTGGTAACGCATGACTTAGATGGTTCTCCCGATTAATAAATTTTAACCTAAAAAATCAGATATGCTTATTATTTGCTAGTGAGAGCTAACTTTTGAAATCCAATTGTGAAAGTAGAAATGCTGGCTTTCCAGAATGAAAAATATACCAGGAAATTTGACACAGGAAAATACATTATGTATCGTCAATAAAACAGCTCTGTTTCAACATTAATGAAAACATGAATTCTTTTAGATAATTACACAAATTTGCCAGGTTGTGACAGTGATCTCTGTAGACAAGATTACTGGAGAAAAGTCCATAAATTTCTACAGAAAAATGTGGAAGAAGTAATCATTATTTAAATCAGATTTTCTGTGCACTTTCAGTCAGCCTAAGGTTCAGTTCACTCCACATTTTTATAAATGTGCAGTTTATACAAAAGACTTCACCTGCATTGCAGTTCTTCTTGAAAGTACCAGTTACTGAAGATTTTAACATTTCTAGGCATAGGTTTATTATATGAATTGCTCTGAATCCAGCTCTCCCAGCAGCAATTGCTTTTATTGATTCTGCAACGTGGCACATGCATCTTAAGAAGAATTGTTATGATAGATGTTATTTAGTCTATTTATTCATGGCAATTTACTGAACATTATTATAACACCATGGGGCCTTTAGTTACCAACAGGTAGCCGAAGTGTCCTGTTAGCTACTGGGAAAGAAAGAAATGAGACAGCAACCACCTGTCAGTGTAGTAAACCAGGTGTATGCTCTTCTGTGTATCATAACAATTCTCCAGGCGGGCAGCAGAAAATAAAGTGGGATGTGGTTTCAGGGACAGGGACTGCTGTTTGTAGTTAGTTTATTTTATGACACACAAGTATGAACGTGCTCAGGTTGTTAACAAAATATTTATACATGTGAATCGGGTGAAGAAAATGCTAAGAAGTAGTATTTGAAAAATCTGTAGTATTTGCCCTCGTCAGCTTACCCAATTGTCCGAAAACTGGCAATAGAAAGGATATGTGGAAAATAAGGCAATAAAAGAATCTGATTGTTGAAATTTTCCTTTTCCAGGATATATGGATCATTTTGCTTCTCCCTGCATATTTTTATAGGCTTTTAAAGGTATTAACTGACTGTTTCAGATACTTGAAGCTACAAGCAAGACAAATTAACATAACCAAAGTATTTCAGGTTTATTCCACTCTCTTTCATGGTTTGCTTTGTTTTTCTTCTTATCTGAGTAAAATGTCTTCAAAATCCCACTTTCTTTGCTTAGGATATAGCAGCAAGCTTTTACAGTTTTATTTTGGTTTATTTTGGGGTTTTTTGTTTGTTTTTGGAGCCAGGGGGTTGTTCGATATTTTTTCTTTCCTTAAGTATTAATTGGCCTGATTGACTTGTATTTTTGCTACAGCACATGAATATGTATATGAAGAAAATTGTAAATATACAAATTCTTACATGATTAAAAGTATGGTATGCAGTACTGTCAGCTGCACTGTTAACATCTTTCTTTTTATATAATGTATGTTAGGTTAGAATTTGTACACAATATTCTTTGTCACAATTCATAGATTATTTCCATTGAGGACATACGGAATTCACGTGCCAGGGAGAATCTAGTGACTGAGTTTTCTATATTACTTCCAAAATCAGTGGCTCTTGTTTTAACGAAATTCTATTTCTCTGATTTTTCACTTGCCTTGGTGCTATGGAAGAAGGTCTTACAGCATGAGGCCTGTGCTTACGCCTACAGTTGTTAGTCACGTTTACTCAGTTGCCATTATTTGTGTATCTATAGTTTGTCACTCTGGGAAAAATCTTGCCCTGTTAACAGGAAGAATATAATTCCAGGGTTCTTTTGGAAGAAGAAAAAACATACACTTATTTTGCCGGTAAATGAAATGACCTGAGGCTGTGCTGTGTCTTTGGGGTCAGAGCTGATATAAAAAGACTGATCTAACTAACAGGTACCGATCAGTGCCCAAAACATGTCCCACACATCTCTGCCTCGGGTGTGTAGCTGCCCATATGCCCATATACGCCCATATTTCTCTGTCATGACAAGTGTTGGCTGCCCACTACAGCTGAAACTTAACATATGATAATTTCTTGCATCCTCCCTGCTTCATGATCTAGATGGGCCTTTTGTTTTCCACACACACTCTGGAGAAACAAAGTTACCCAGCTGGAAGTTAAAGGAAGAAGCTTCCCTTCATCCATTGCTACTTTTTCCACACTCTGAAGCTGTCCTACACAGGGATGAAGTGATTGCCATGTCACCCTAGTCAGACGAGCAAAGCCCAGGAGACTCTTCCACGTCCTGCACACCCATAACCCACAGTATCATCACTTGTGCACAGGACAAGACATCTTGCTCTGTTGCTATGCACACGTAGTTTTTGACAGATGCTGATCTACCTGCTGCACTTGCTGTGAAACAATGTCTTCCTGTTGCAGTGACAGTTTTGTGTGGATCTTTCTTCCCGGTTCAGTGCAGTTCAGCAAGGTTCTCATCCTAAGGCATGCATGTATCGCTTCCTTAATTCTCTCCGATTTGCAGGAACCAAGAAGTTTCACCTGCTAGAGTCTGACTTCAGGTCTGATCCCATGACCAAGCTTGATTCTCCCTCATTCAGGATCTTCTGAATGAGTAGTGCCTCTCATGGAATATGATGTATCAGAGTAGACAGCCTAGAATTTAGAATTCCCTTCTCAATATAATCTGACTAACGTAGTCAAGTACAATGCTGAGCAGCACTAGAGCAGTGGGTCAAATTGTGTGCCTCCATGTATCTAATCCCTAATCTAATCTGTTAGGGGGAGTTCATAGCCACCGTGCCTCTCTTCATATATTTTGCCACTTGAGTTAATAATAGTCCTATAATAAAAGTGAATAATAGTCCTAATAGTTAAGGACTTCTTAGGCCAAAAGTCTTTTATTTTTGCCTAGTTATATTCAAGACTCCACAAGGACTCAGTCCTTGCACACATCCCCTTTGACTCTAACAGATGCCTTAACTAGGACATTTTTAGACACGGCATTCAGACTGCAGAATTGAACTCTGGGGGGCATGCCGAAAAGGTACAGCATTACACTTCCTGCTTGTCATAGATATTCCCTGATCTGGGTTAATCCTCAAACCTTTCTGTGTGGGGGTGGGAGAGAGCTTTTGGGGCTGGCTAAAACTGCACATATTGACAGTTGTCAGAGGCATTGCACAAGAGCTGGCTTTTCTTTACCAAGAGGGTTTCACTCCTACCATTCATAGAAGCAGGAGCATCTGACTAGAAGCACTGGAGCAGCACAGGCCAGGGATGGAAACTTCAGGGACGAATGAGAATTGCTGTTAAGACAATAAGGAAGTTTGTCCATATATCAGGCAAGGCTTGAAAATTCAGCTTAAGTTTCAAGTAAGGATGATAGCTACTTAATATTTGTATTTGTTTTTTAGGCTGCTT
The DNA here is from genome assembly GCA_013400955.1 of Drymodes brunneopygia. NCBI lineage: Eukaryota > Metazoa > Chordata > Aves > Passeriformes > Petroicidae > Drymodes > Drymodes brunneopygia. Next base: position 53,693 of record VZTZ01014146.1, read on the forward strand.
TGTAAATTTATATAGGTTACTTTATACTGACACCCGATGTTTCCTCTTTAGAACAGTATCTATGGGGTACCTTCAGAATTTAGGTATCAGGGGATTTTGTTTGTTTGGGTTTTATTTAGTTCTTTGGAGAAAAAAAAAATCACAAAATCATTTGAGTTGACCTTTGAATTTTAACTATAAAAAACTATATTCACTTCCATGTATTTGCAAGGCTAACTGTAGGAAAATGTTCTAGTTCACAGAAAGAAAATCCCACAACCTTTTAACTTACTCATGAATATTTTTAATTTCTTGTCTCTTGATAATCACTGGAAGAGAATAACAAAGCCAGTTTCTGAATGGAATAGAACAACATCTGTTTTGGCTTTTGTTTTTCTTTTTTTTTTTAATTTATTGCATTAGATTAACAGCAAAAAACATTTATCCTTGGATCATATATTTGTCTCATCTACAAATGGCTACTGAGTATAAGATCTTGTGAAAAAGTTACATGAAGAATGCTAATTAGTAATTAAAGGTAAGAAGGGGAGTTTTACACCTATTAGAAAAAAAAATGGGGCATTTTTGAGAGATGGAATGCAAACAAGTACTCTTAATATGATAAATTTATCATTAACTATAGAAGATAAACAATTTAATTAAAAGGAGAAAAAGCACCTCCTCTAACTAAAGGGGGAAAAAAAGGATTTTTATCAGGAGTGATCATCACTGTATCACTTTGTGGGATCTGTAGAGACCAGATCCAATTTCCATGAAGTGAAGATGCTTAGATCCAAGTAGATCAGGATTGACACTTTTTCAGTCCTTCTGTTGTAACTTCAGTCAAGCTGTAGAATTTGTTTTGCTTCTTTGCTTAAGAATTTTATAAGTATTTTGAATGATGCTCTGTGGTTTAGATAATACAGATAAATAGTTTATAGGTTACATTTGTCTTAATTTGGGATTATGTGCAATTTGAGGTAACTGCATTACAGAAAGATTCTTATAATTCAAGGATGTAATAATTTTAAAAAGGGGGACCTGCAGAAATAGAGTACATTTCCATTAGAAAACAAGCCAGGGATATGCCATCATAAAGGCCTGAAGAATTAAGTAATGTCTAGGCGACTGTGTGTGATCTTGAAGGCTTCTGGTATATAGTATCAGGTAACCACTTCAGCTCCCAGATCACAAAAGGAGAGTCCTAGCACCACACTCACAAGTACCAGCTTTAGAAGATTATCTCTAAAACTTTTCCAAAATACCGTGCTATAAGCCCTTCAAAGTGTCAACGATTTGAAAAGCTTGAAAGTTCTTATGGCTTGATGATAATTTATACTTCTGTGGACATAAATAGCATAATTAAAAAAGCAACAAACCACAGTTTGTAAAAGATCTATGGATAGTACCATAATAAACACAGAGTATTTTGCTGAAGTAGTGGATCATGCTTGATTTAGAGGAAATCCATGCACATTTTTGACCTCTTTCCTATGTGAAGTTTTGCAAGACTCAGACATAATTTTGAAGAGAATACTAGCTAGTGTTGCTGCAGACCTTTGATATTTTCAAGAGTGCCAGCCAATGGGAGACACATTTCAGAAATTGTTGTTGGGTAAATAAATTGGTAATGAATTAGGGAACTGTAAACCTAGAGAATGATGGCACAGAACACTGCAAGGTTAGCAGAGCTTTCAAAATTACTGTGAGAGCCACTACTCAGTCTCTGCCTGTGAAACAGCATCTCTCTCCTTTAACAAGCTAACTCATCTACCATTCTGCCCTCATGAAAGTTCATAGCCTGTTTAAGTGCTTCCATAAGCAACTATCTGAAAAGAGCAATTTGAAGATGCAGTCTGCAAGCATGGAAAAATTTTGAATTGTGTAACTGTGATTCAATCTCAGTCCTTCGGAAATATGCCAGAGTAGTTAGTCTGATATAAGAGACAAGAGTAGCCTACCACAAACCAGCCTTAAATTGAAAGGAAATGGTTGTTTACAATACACAGAAATTGTATTTTCTCAGCTATATTCTTAGGGTGCCTCTTTGGATGCTGTTTACGTTTTCAAACATTGTTTTTCAAAATATTAATTGAAACCAAGGTGACGCAGACTTCATTTGGTCTACACTTTTCTCCATTCTTGGTTCTGTTCTTAAACTTAATTTTATTAATGGATGGTAAGGACACAGAGGTAGTAACATAAATGAGAAAGGGAAGCAGTTGTCTTTCTCTTTTATTGCTTACTGAATTTTAGGTTGCTTATATACCAGTATGCAAAGCCAAAATAAAACTAGCATGATATAACCTTGCTCTTTTTATGTTCTCTGCATAGAATCCATGAAATCTCAGATCTCTTTTTATTAAAGATTAATATCTTTCTAACCTTGAATAAGAAATTGCTAAAACAGAGATCGACTTTTAATGAAGTACAGATACCAGATTTAGAATACACCTGCATTTCTTTATATTTCATAAACAGGAATAGCAAGAAGCAGTGTTGGTACATATTGAAGTTGAGCCAAATTTTCAATTACTTAAATGATGCACTAAAAACTTGGAGTTTTGATCTGCAGATGAAACTCAAAACATTCAAAGAATTGCTATCCACTCACAAGATGTTTGTCATGGAAATCTTGTGAGAAGAAACAGCACTCCAAAAACTTACAGTAATATGAGTTCAGTGCTGCAAACTCCCATCTTACCTCTGTTTTTATTCCTTAAATATCTTGATTTTTGACAGAAAATGTATCACAACCTAAGTTATTAGTTCTGAGGCTGAAGAATTCCACAATTCCACCCACCCATTGTCAAAATCCTTATTAAGAAAAATTCCATAACTTGCATATTAGCAACTGTATGTTTCCATTTTAATTGAATTTTTCTTGCTAGCAATCTAGTGTGAAGGAATCAATAAATAGTGATGGAGTTTTGTTCCCAATGCACGTTTACTTTTGAGATCCTATTAACTCTTTCCACTCCTAGAAATTAGATCAATTCCATACTTCCTGAAGAAAGGGGTTCATGAAGAAAAACTCTATGATTGCAAAATGAAAGGCGTTGCCACTCTTGTCACAATAGCAATTTTCATTAGGGGTTTTTATGGGCAATTAAAACACTTTAATTAAAGCTGTTCAAGATGTCCTTCTGAATATTCAGTAGCTAATAGAAAGACACTTGTTATCCCAGCGTATAACAGCAAGTAGAGGATGCTGGTGACATGAATTAATTGCTTTATCACCATGATATAAAATTTGTATTATTTATCAGTGACAATGCAATGTCTCCATTGGAAAAAACCGTAATTATTTAGTAACATGCTAACGCTGCACCTTTTCTCTTGGTAACGATGGAGTAAACCAGTGAATTCATGTCCTTATTATACTCAAGCATATCAGTTAGTGTGTACATATTTTCCAGCACTTTCAAGGTTCTTTGTGAGAATATTTTTATGGACAGTTTCTTAGGGTATAAATAAACATTTTTACTAATATGTATCAGCTGTATCAGCACTTGAGAACTACTTTATATTCAGTTCTGTAGGTGGTCTGAATTATTTTTTATTATTTTTAAATATTAATGCAGTAATGCACTAACTGTAATATGTAATACTGAAAGATATACTGAGCTCTAGAGAGATTTTCAAACCAGGTGAATGAGTCTTGCTTTACTGAGAACTGTTTGCTACATTTAATAGTTAAATGGAGAAATCTGCTATTCTGTGATATATTCTGTGACAATAGCATTCCAAACAAGCAATACAGTGATTGACTCTGTAAGGTGATGGTCATTAGAAGGGTTTATTTATTGTCTTTCTCCATGGTGGAATGATAACACTGTAAGTAAGTTATCAGATCTCATGAAAGTAAATTCAATGTGTTTAAATGCACACATCTGTATTATCTTTACATTTCGCAAAGTTTCTATTACTGTTTGATTTTGGTAAAAGTGCTAGAAAATATATGAGGCTTTTATTGCAGGTCCCTGCACTATAAAACAATGTTTTTGCATGAAATCATACCCAAATATATATAAATCATGTTCCTACTGCTCATCTTTATTTCTAGTGATGGACTTGGCAGTGCTCGGCCAACAGTTGGACTCGATCATAAAGGTCTTTTTAAATCCAAATGATTCATTGATTCTGTGATACAGCAGTTGCTCAGAATTACAGATTAGTCAGCCGTACAGCTGACATCATTAGGCATATTACAGTATAATGCATGAAAAGCCACCTTACTTTAAATAGCAATTTCTCTATTTAGTTTCTTTGATAAATCAGCTCTACTTTGGCACATTTTGTATTAATGTAAAATAATCAACATAAGAACAAGCACTGCATGGATAAAAACCCAGGTGGCATTGGGTACAATAGGGCTTTATTTAGTGAAATAAAGCAAGTCATTGGGCACTTTCAAATTAAAAGTGTAATTTACTGAATATTGTTATACAGAATTAGTAACTTATTAGTAAAATTTTATTCCACTACTGACTAAAGCAGGTAAATAATTTTAATTTTGTAGTTCTGCAAATAATAAAATATAACTCCACCTGAGGTGGCCTTTGTCACAGAATCATGGAATAACAGAATAGTTTAGATTGGAAAAGACATATGTGATCATTGAGTCGAACCTTTGATTGATCAGCACCCTACCAACTAGACCATGGCACTAGGTGACATAGCCAGTTGTTTCTTGACCACCAGATGGTGACTTCACCACCTCCCTGACCAGCCCATTCCAACATCTGTAAACCTCATCAGTGATGAAATTCTTCCTGATGCCCAACCTGAACCCCCATCCTGGTGCAGCTAGAAGCCATTTCCTCTTGTCCTGTTCCTGGTAGTCTGGGAGAAGAGAAATGGCCTGCACTCTGCTACTCCTTCCTTCCTATTAGTTGTAGAGAGCAATAACGTCTCTCCTTTTCTCCAGACTAAACTCCAGCTCTCTCAGTTGCTCTTCATACAACTTACTCTCCAGAACCTTCACCAACCCTGTTGCCCTTCTCTGGACACACTTCAGCACCCCAGTGTCTCTCTTGAAATGTAAGGCACAGACCTGGACACAGCACTCAGAGGTGTGGCCTCACCAGTGTCGAGCACAAAGCAACAATCACTTCCCTGGTCCTGCTGGCCACAATATTTTGATACAGTATTTCTGACATTTTGATATAATTCTGTTAGCTAGACTTTTGCAATGTTGAAATTGGAAATAAGGAAATGTCGAATGTAAGTTCTAGACATTAATTAATGTCCAATAAAAATGGACTTGGTCCAATAGCAATGGATTTTGAAAATATTTTAGTCTTTATGGGAAAAACTGAATTGAGTAACCTATGACTTTTCTGTAATCGTGAAGTATGAAGTTCATTTATATACCAGTCATTGAGATTGCTTGCAGATCTGATTCATATCGTAGAGAAGCCACCCATGGAAAGACGCACCAGCGGGAGGACCCAGCAGTGCTTGAACTGTGACAGCATGACGTGTCTATGGCAAATGGATGATGCACAAGTCTTCTGGACCTGCAGCCTGGCAGCTGGTCAAAGAGTTTGGATAGTGGGAGAACTCAGAAGCAGGAGAACATGAAGGACACATTTTCTGTTGCAGCACTTTAGATGAAATGAACTCTTTATGCTTCAAAACTGTTGAACTCCTTTGGGCTCCTGCCAGGACACAGCCTAGTGGTGACGCAGAGAGCAACACAAGTCACGGCTCCAGCAAAAACAAGTAATATATTAAAAACACAGGTATTGTTCTCTAAGTTGTATATACTATCAAGGACCGAAGTTTTATTAATTTAATGACTAAACATTGACAAATATGACTCTGAGCATTTACAGGTTTGACTTCACCATAAGGTTCTTTCCCACGGAATTATCAGGGGTTTGCAGTTCTTCAATAAGACTACTAACCTACCTAATGCCAATCAAAGCACTGCTTTGACTATTAACATGGATAAGGCCAGAGTTTCTTACCTACTTGTGCCTAGCAATACACCAATGCATCCCGTTGACACAAGACTGGCCAAAGCCTTCCTCGCTCAATACTCCTTGCTAAACATCTCTCTAAGGGAGATGTGAGAATGTACCATATGAAAGGTCAATGACGAACTAGCAATGCTTCAAATTGTCTTTCTAAATAGAAAATCAGAGCTTCTACAGTGTCTGGATAGACAAATTTCCCTAGTCTGATTGTTTTGCCCATGACAATTACTGGCGACCAATCTCTCCTTGTCCTTATTTCAACACATGACCCTTTCACTATATTTTCTCATCCCCATCCAGCTGAGGAGGGCAATGATAGTGGATTCACCCCGGGTCAACCCACCATAGTACAAAATGTGTGAGTCAGTTAGGCTGGGTTTCCTTACACTGTAGCAAAAACTGAGTATGGGAAGAAAAACTGCAAAATAAGTAAATTTCGAATCTTCAATTTGATTGCAAATAGATAAAAATCTTCTGAGGGTCAGTTGTTTATGGAAAAACAAAGAAGGAGGAAGGCCGTAAGTTTTCATTACACTTTTTAAAAATGCCTTGCCATATTGACAGAAATTAGACTGATCTGTAAAGAAAAGGTAGTACAGAAGTAGAAATTTCAAAAGAGAGCTAGAAATTCTAAGTAAAATCTTTGTATTTTCATGTACATGAAACACATAGAGTTTTTCTCTTAGAGGCCTTTTAGGCTGGCTGGCTTCCAAACCCCCATCCGGCTTGTTTCTCACTCCCTTTCCTCAGGACTGGGGAAGAAAATACAACAAAAAGTTTTGACAAGTCAAAGTAATGACAGGGAGATCTTTTACCAGTTGCTGTGACTGGGATGACAAACTGAACCTGGGAGAATCAATTTAATTTGTTTTAAACTAAAACTGAGTTAGGTGACAAGGATCAAAACCAAAAACTATAACACCTCCCTCTCACCCCCTACTTCTTCGAAGGCCCAGCTTCACTCTTTTTCAGTCTCAGCTTCTCAGTCTTCCCTCTTCCAAGCAGCACAGGGGGATGGGAAATGGAGATTATGGTCAGTTTATAATACTTCCTCTCTGTTGATCCTTCCTTTTTACACTTTCCCCCCGCTTTAGCAGGGACTTTCCACAGACAGCAGCACCTTAGGAAATACCCACCTGCTCTGACATGAGGTACTCCAGAGGCTGCAGTGTGGGTACCTGCTCCAGTGTCTGAAGATCTTCCTCACCTACTTCATCTGACTTTGGTGCCTTCAGGGTTTTTTCTCAGCCATTTTTTTTTCCTTCATTCCTCACACTGATGGACAGAGATTTGCCGATATTTTCACACAGACACCCCAGCTTGGCTGAGGGTCACAGCTGAGATTTGTAGTGGCTCTATCAGAGCCAGCTGTAGTTGTCTGTGTCCAGCACTGAGCAGCACCAGTCACTCCTCACAGACACCATCCCTGCAGCCCTCCCACACCACTGACAACACCTTGGCAGTTAAACCCAAAACAACTTCTCTGTTTTGTCTTATCCTTTATGGTAAAGCATCGAAGTGAGTGTTGAATTACAAAAGACGTACATTGTACATTTCTCAAGTCAATGTAAAGCAAGTTTGTCTCCTCTCAAATCACATGGAAGACAACATACAATTTTGACTTAGTTTGAAAAATAGCTAGGTTTGAACAGCATATGAGTTTTCTCATTCAGTTCTCAGTTCAGCATCAGTCATGGGTGATTTTTAAATTTTGAGTAGGCAAGTAATTCCTATTTCATCTTCCTCTTTTGTTTATGTTTCAAATGTGCTTCTTTGCAACATTAGAACCAATAGGGGGAAAATACTGAGGGAGGAGTGAAATGCTAGAGACATATCAGTTGAGGTCCACTGCTCAGGGTCTTTCCCTACATCACAAGAAATATTATATAAATGTTCTCAAGACCAAACATTTATGCCCAAAACTGGAAAACACCAAATTTAAGCACAGCTCAAAGCACTTTCATGCACTGTTTTAAAAATGAAGAGTCTTCAACTACAATAAAGTTTTAGCTCTGCTTCACATACAGAATGTTGAGGAGGAAGGAGTTTGTCTCTTTTTCACTTAGGTCTCTGAAAAAAAAATATCAGAGTCAGTCAGAGAAACTCTTAAACTGAACTGCAGATATTCTACTGCTGCAAGAGAAGCAGGTAAAGTCAATAAACGACAGCCAAGAGGAGATAATTTCACCTTTTCTCAGTATTAGAAAGAATTAAAACCAAATACATTAAGATAGCATTTAAGCATCAATACAAAGGAAACAATAAATTTACGTACCTTACGCTATTCTTTTTAAAGTATTTACTAGGATTACGATACTTTGCTAATCATTTTGATACTTTGAAATATCACAGAGTTTAGAATTTTTTAATCAGGATTAGATTTTTTATGTGTGTTTGTAATTTTAAATTATTATCTAAAAGTGCTCTGTTTTAATTTTACAGGCTTTCCCAGATTTTATCTTTTTTTTTTTTTTTGATTCACAACTCTTTCTCTATCACTGTTATTTTCATTTTATACTTTTACGACTTTTATGTTCAAAAAAATAAGAGTAGAAAATTTAATGAAGAAATCTTTCTGAGAAATCAGGAACAAATATGGAACTGAGTTATGAATTAAAGTTAATCTTAGGTGCTATTTGTATTTAAAATATATAATACATAGACAGTATGACCAGACTGAAGAATTCAGCATCAAGGATTAGAGTATTTCCAAACCAATACATATTGGATATTTAAGTTTTAAAGTCTCATTGTGTTTCTATTGCTTTCAAAAATAATTTTGCATTTAATTTCTTTTTCTCAAAGTTACTTTCCCTCTGACATTTCAAGAAAGGACATGAAAGCAAGACTTTGCAATAGCCTCTATTGCTCTTGAAGGTCAACATTTTCTTTGAACAACGAAAGCGAGGTGGAAAGTAATCATTACGGTCTTCACTGTTCCTGAAGAATTCTTTGATGTTGTTCAACATTTGCCATTTTCCAGCCACTTAGATCAGTAGAGTACATAAGAATCTACCATTCTAGACGGTTCCTCTGCATTAGCAACAGGTAATTTTATAGCTGCCACACATGAGATCATCAATTTAGTCTGTGTAGCTAAGATAGTAATTGCTTGCTACCTATGCCTTTAATTGTTTCATGCCCAATTTCACAAAGCCTATTCTTTAATCAAACATTGACATGTATTTATTCTGGAAGTATTTCTATGAGATTCCATCTTTTGTTTGATTCACAGTAGTTGCTCTGATCACTCTCTCATAAATAGTCTCTCTGTTAGCTTGTCCTCTTTACCTTTCCAGTTTTGCTTAGTTTGAAGGTTTGGTCTGCTGGGGTCGTTCATGAGATGCAGAATCAAAGATGCTTTTTTTATCTTCCTGCACATTCATAAATGTCTACCTCTTCAATTGCCTTCAGAATTACAATGCTGCAGACTTGCCCTCAATTATGCAAAAAGTTGTTTAGTCACTAGACTTTACAGAAGCTGGATCTCATTAATTAAGTTTGACATTATAAAATCATACAGTACTGAATAATCACAGTTAAATTGTGACTAACAAATTACTATAAATTTTATGTATTAAATAATTTGGATACATAGGAATATGGACAATAAGGTGATGAAAGAGTAATTCTTACTAAATTGTCATAATGTCATTTCCATAGATAAAACTGAGTTAAAGAAAAAGATATGACACCCTTATAAGTTACAGTAGCATAGTTTTTCCACTAAAATCTGAGAACTATGAACACTTGATACAATTTTAAAGGAATATGTATAATTTTTTTGTCCGTTTAATTTCTATTTCACAAGTTTGTGTTAACAATATGGAATCAATGATTAAACAAAGCAGTGTATAGATTTAATTCTATAAATGCTGTGTTGAAACCCATCATTGCCATATTAATAATAAGAGAGAAATTCAAGTTGAAAAAGAAGTGGAAAAATGTGCAGTGATTTTATTCTGAGTATTTTCATATTCAGATGAATATTCCTGACTGTAAAACACCGCCATGGGTTAAAAATTAAAGCAATGGTGTTCATTTTTATACAGCATACAGAGCCATGGTTCAATACCTATCTATTTATAGCCATCCTTGTAGTTTTCCAATTTGACCTAAAAATATAACTTAATCTAAAATTGTATTGTGCAGTATATTTAGATATGCTATCCTATAGATATCTTGTAGCTATATATAGTTGGAAATTCATAAGCTGATAAAGAGAAAAAAAATCTTTCAATTCAACATGTGTATTTGTACAGTAAAAACTACAAAATTTCTTACGGACCAGTAAAAAGACAAAAAGCAAAAGTGGTTTTTTTCCTTTCCTTTCTTAGAAATTAGTTTACATTTTTCTTTCTATTTCTACTGCAGATCTCAAAAAGTAATCATATCAGTTTTTACTTTACCTATTTTTGCTGAGGTTGATTCCAAGTTTTTTTTTCAAGTTTTCTGAAGTAAATATGAAATAACTAAGTCTGAGAACAGCACAAAAAGAAGTGTGGGTGATGATGAAGACAAGACTGATTTACAGATGATCTTTTTCCTAGACACAGTACTGAATACAGTGGGGAATTTTAGATTTTTTTTCATAATAGATCTGATTGCAGATGAGAGGTCAATAAACAAATAGACTAGTGGTCTAACCAGTGTGCAAATTCTGATAGTCAGAAAGTAAATTGGCTGTTTAAATTGTAAATTGCATTTTCCAGAATGCTTAAAATCCTGAGCAGTTATTAAATAAGTAAAATTGTTGTCTGCTTTCATTTAGGAAAGGGAACTCATTCAAGATGAATAATTAGCTCATTCCAATAAATATAAAGCAAAGAAAAATTCACATTAAATCTAAAATCTAATTAATTGAACACAAGAGTCCACTAAATTAATCTTGTAATTGGACTATGCATCAGTATACAGACAATCATACCATTTAAAATTGATTAGGAATGGTCATATTGATCAGAGAGATTAGAGCAGGTAAAGTAAAACTTTTTCATGCTACCACTATGAGGTTGATATCTGTAGAAGTAAAAAAACAAAAAAAACAGTACTGCACCGCTGGCCGGGATGAAGCCAGGGTGTCTGCGCTCGGGGGTCTTCCACAGGGCCCTCTCAGAGGGGTCCTCCTACGCCTTCCTGATGACCACGAAACCCCTAACCTTCCAGTGGGGAGACATGGCAGCTTCGGAGCCCGAGCTNCCTATGAAAGATATTGCAGTTGAAGACCACTCTAAATGCACTGAAATATAAATTATCTTACACAAGATGAAACACAGCAAAATAGATAAGTTTTAAACCATAAATTAACCCAAACAGGGAGATGCAATAAAAATAATTTATGCGTAGAAACTGCTTAAATGTAACAGTGGGTATTGGAATTCTGTAGTAATTTATACATAACTTTCAGATTAACTTTTGGAGGAATTTTAAACAGTTGTTATACATGAGGTTCTCTAAAATGGCCTTCTGATTGCTCAGTATAAACAATATTTGTGATGTTTGACAGTGCTGTGAATAATGTCTATATGAACATGTAAACCTATTGCAATTTATAGTAAAATTTAGCTAACTACAGGGGCAATAAAAATCTAGTGCAGTTATGCATATAAATTAGATATGTTTAGCATCTCACAATTTATTAAATTGCAATATTTTAATTACTTGTACAATAAATTGCATAATTATGTAATGAGAACTGGGAGTAATTATGTTAATTGTTGCTTGCCATTGTATATCAAAAAGGAGAAAGTGTTTTCTTGACAAAGTTATTTTACAGAAGTGTTATTTTACATGGAGGTGCTAGAGAAGATCCATAATTAAAGTAGTGTCAAGATTTATATTTAAAAAGGGTTTATTCAGCTATGACTGAATTAAATAATTCTTTCAATTGTTTTAGGTGGTTTTTGGAGTGGATCCCAGATAAGATTAGGACTTGTTTAAATTCTTAAAAATTAATTAGACAGTTCCCTCTTCTCCTCCCCTTTGTGTTCTTTCTCTTAAAAAATGCAGGTCCATCAAATCACCAACAAAATACTTAGTAAATGGGCAACTATCTTACTGTCTGGTGTCAGAAACCAAGGCATATTAAGGAAACCTGGGAAGTTCTAGTTTGAAGTTGCTTATCATTGTGTAATACTTTAGCATCCAATCAGAAAAAGTCATCTGTTAATAATTAAGTCAGGTGTTTGTGGATTTTGGTTCAGTTTCACGTGATTCCATGTTCCACATATTTAGGGAAATAGCTGCAAAATTCTAAGTACCATTTATCCAATACTGAGACCTTTAAAATTTGTAGTTTGGATTAACATTACCTTTACTTTCAGGAAAATGTGAGATTACCCTATGAAGTTTTTTCTTGAGGAATTCCTTGTGGGCCTTACACAGCCTCTTTGGTTGGAGAGGCAATAGAATTAGGACAATCTTTTAAGGTAGGTCTTTTTTTTCAAGCATTTCCTAGTGAAATCTTATGAACATGTCTCAAGTGGAAAAATATCTAATCATGGAACTGAATAGAACTCAGATATAAAACAGAGTAAGTGTATTTGGCTTGTAGTCAGGTGAAGTTTGTGCATTCAAACCCACATGCCCCTTCAGGTACCAAGTTCAGGATGTGAGTTGTGCACAGAAATATTTTTTCTGATTAGAAGTATTATGAAGAAAGCCCAGAACACAGTAAGAGAAGACTTGACTGAATTTCTTCTGACAAAAATCCCCCAAATCCTGTTTGACTGAAGTGCTTGCAATTGCCTAGCTACTGCAGAAATTATCCTATATAATTCACAACTGCTAATGTAACGCACCAGAGCAAATATAGTGCTAGCTGCAAACTTCTCTTGGTCTCTAAGAGTTGTTGGTGCTTCAGCTGAAGCATGGAAAACACTATTTTTCTAATGATTTTTGGAAGTTTTAAATCAGAGATGCTGATTTTAGCCAATACCTTTCAACAGGCAAGTTTACTATCATGATGCCCATTATGAAAGGTCACAATATAAGAAGACAGGTCATTCTAACATAGGCTCAGAGAATCATTTAGGTAAGAAAAGATGGTTGGAGTCCAACCATCCTGCCATATATCTGGCAAAATAGAATATAATTGATAAAGATTGCCAGATGTCAGCTAAAAGAGAAGATGCTGAGTCTACTGGAGCAGAGTTAATTCTTACTGGAAATGGAGGCACCATTAAGTACTATATCTCAAAAGAGGAAGAACAGTCTCTTCCCTTGATGCTCACTTTATGGGTATGAGCTCTCATGAGGGAGACTACCATCATTGGAATATTCCAAATATTCCAGATTTCTTCTTCAATTAACACTGAACAACTTTGCTGTTTCCACAGCAATATTCTATTCTCTGTTCCTATTACAGTTGGTTCAACTGGCCCTATCAACAAGCTTCTTACTTCTGAAGCATTTGGAAGAAAAGTTCTTACTAGTTTTGACTCTTTTCTCTGACTACAAACTCTTGGACAGCCCTAATTTAATATTTACCTGCCACTGATTGATTCTACCTATTGCAGTTATGTGGACTTATTGAAGCATGGCCTCTATTCTCTAATCTTCCTTACCCTGCTGTTTAGCCATATTTAATTTTCCTCCTCTCAAGGTTTTTTTTCTGTGGTGGATTCTACTGACTTGTGTAATTTGTAGGCTGTTTTTAAGTTGTCTTCATAATATTGTCAAAGGTTACATCCCTATAGTTATCTTTTTCTTTTTTTAAGTAAGTTTCCTGACTTTTTATCCCTTGAGAATTGAATTTTAAAATCATGTAGATTGCAGGAAGTCTGTGAAGATTTCTCTCTCTCTAGTGATCCATTGCTACCAATGGTAAAAAGCTTAACACCTCATACTCAGAAAACAGTCTTTTCTTCTGTGCAAAGTGTTTTGTTTCTATGTTTAATATATTAGCTTAAGCAGTAGCTACTTCAAATCTGCTGAAAAAGTCAGTAAACGAAGTAATTATACATCAAAGTATATGCGTGAGCTCATAGAAACTAATACCCCACTGGGCTTAGTAACATATATTCCAAAGGCTTTGTGTTCAAAATCCTAATAAAGAATATATGTAAAGGTAAAGAGATTTTAAGGAGTTCAGAAAGAGAGATAAGGGAATTACTAATAATGCATTTTCACAGAAACAAAATCCTTCATATGGAGAATTCCTCTCTTCTCCAGCTTCAGCTGGAATAGTTTTAGCAGTATAATGGTGCTTCTGGGAGGACTTTTTTGTTTTCTTCTTTTCTAAAAGGAGTTTTCAGAAGCAAAGGTCAAGTATCCTTGGCTAATACATATTCTTGATATACATTATATCATATTATATCAAAGTACGTGCCATTGAGTTCCTCAATCTGTTTGGTCTTCCTTAACAAAAAATCACTACAGCAGCCAGAATGAACTGTAGTCTTAATGAAATCTAGCTCAGTTTACCAAGACTGTTTGGTGTTTTTCTTTTTTTTTTTTTTTTAAGGATGGATATAAAGCTTTAATTTAATTTTATTTGGGAAGGAGAATGCTGCAGGTTACAAGATTGAAGGTCTTTAAAACTATTAAAAGCTGTAAAAGTATAAATGATTTTAAAAATAATTGCAAACCCCACTGCAATATGAAAAGTAAAGTGTTCCTAAGCGGTGTGCTAGGAAATAGAACAAATAATAATTTTAGGTCTGAGTTTGTACAGCTATCTTAAAATTCATAGAAAAAATCAGATCATAAAAGGGGAGGAAAAAACCAAAGTGAGACACTGTTTTTCTGATAAGCTGTTCTTTGCTAAACATTTGCAGCAGCAATAATTTAGTGTGCTCTTTTTATATAGTAAGATTTCAGAAATTTATGTTGGGCAGAGAGATCGAATGTGACAATTCCTTATAATAAAATCAAAACTAAGTATGAGAGCATCATAATTTTAAATTATTTTCTAAGTAAGTTGTATAATGCAGTTTCCTATCACTCTAACATACAATTCTTATTCTTATAGCCATGCTTTTTGTTTAGATACATGTGTTTGTGAAATTCTGTTAATTTATGTAAGAATTTCATTTTAGAGATTGCTGACAATATCCATCTTATTTTATTGTTATGCATTTTCTGACTATATCAATTCAAAAGTAAAGAGATATGTGGGCTCTGTGGCAGACATAACTTATGCATGTAGTCCAAAGTTAAGCATTTTAACCTATTTTGTAATTACTCTGGTGGCTATGAGTTGTCATTTTAAATATTTCTCCATGCTGCAGAATTTGATAGTATGAAGCAGAGTTCTCTTATTGTCTTCTCATATTCTGCTTGATCACGTGCAATTGTAAAGGTCCAGAGTGGACCACATAGTTAAGGTGTACTGTATATTTCTGAGCACGCAGCTGGGGTAGGGTTCTTCTGATGTGGGACTAAATTCAGTTCATAGCCCATCTATTGGCTAGCACCTCAGGGAATATCATCTGCAGACCAGATGTCCGGTAGAATGGGTTGCCTAACTAACCACTACTGTGGTGCAAAGAAATCTTGCTTTTGTCTTACCTTGGGGAAAGGATAAATAAATAAGTATCATATAAAAGTGATGGGATGATTCTTGCGACTAGAGTGCTGAAGTGATGGCTGCAAGCTCTTCAGAAGGGACAGGTGGGGAAGGAGAGGCTCTGGGCTGGCTCTGTACTCTGGGGAGGATTTCAACTCTACAGAGCTCAGGGATAGAGGGGATAAGGCTGAGTGCCTGTGGGTGACGGTCAGAGGGATGGCCAGCAAGGCAGAGATCCTGCTGGGAGTTTGTCACTGACCACCCAGACAGAATGAGGAAGCAGATGAAATATTCTATCAGTGGCTAGCTGGCATTTCACGATGGCTAGTTCTTGTTCTTGTGGGAGACTTTAACTTGCCAAATGCTTGTTGGAAACTCAACACAGTGGAGAGGAAACAGTCTAGGAGGTTTCTGGAGAGTGTGAAGGCAACTTCCAGACACAGCTGGTGAGGAGCCTGCCAGGGCCTGCCCTGCCAGACCTGCTGTTTACAAACAGGGCAGGGCTGAGGGAGGTGTGGCGGTTGGGGACTGTCTTGGGCACAGCAAACATAGAATGATAGATCTTGGATTATTAGTGAAGTAAGGAGAGTGGTCAACAAAATGTCTACCTGGGACTCCTGGAGGGCAGATTTTAGCCTATTCAGGACACTCATTCGGAGAGTTCCCCGGGATCTTTTTCAATGATCTGGATGAGGGAATTGAGAGGACCCTTAGTAAATTCACAGATGACACTAACTTGGGTGGGAGTGTTGAGCTGTGGATGGTTGGAAGATTTTGCAGAGGTATCTGGATGGGCTGGATTGATGGTCTGAGGCCAATTGTATGAGGTTCAACAGGGTGAAGTGACAGGTCCTGCATTTGGGTAACAACCTCATGGAGTGTTACAGTCTGGGGGAAGTTGCCTGGTGGAAAAGGACGTGGGGTGCTGCTTGACAACCAGCTGAAAATGAGCTAGTAGTGTGGCCAACAAGGCCAAAGGAATCTGGGATTGTCCTGGTAATTGTACATCCAGCAGGACCAGGGCAGTGATTGTCCCTTTGTACTCGATGCTGGTGAGGCAGCATCACAAGTACTGTGCTCAGTTCTCGGTCCTGAAAATGGGAAAGACATTGAAGTGCTGGAGCGTGTCCAAAGGAAAACAGAGCTGGGGAAGAGCCTAGAGAGCACATCCTATGAGGAGCAACTGAGGGAGCTAACGGGCTATTTAGGCTGAAGAAAAGGAGGTTTAGGGGAGACCTTATTGCTCTCCACAACTACTTGAAATAATGTTGCAATGAGGTGAGGGTTGGCATCTTCTCCCAGGTAACTAGTGAC
>VZTZ01014147.1:0-12804 GCA_013400955.1 Drymodes brunneopygia
AATTCAAGGCAAAATATAACCCCGAGGTTATATTACAGGAAAAGGCAAGGAACCTCCTTTTGATAAGCACTGTTGGTAAGGGAAAAAAGATATGGGATGGCATAAAGAGAAATATGTGCTTGGTTTTCATTCTGACTGTTTCATAAACCATAGAGAAACTTTCATTCATTTCTCCTTTTGAAGGCCAGACTGGATGGGGCTCTGAGCAACCTGGTCTGTTGAAGGTCTCCCAGCCCATGGCAGGGGGGTTCTAGATGATCTTCAAGCTCCCCTCCCCACCCAAACCATTTTATGATTTTATGATGATGATTCTATGATTCTTTTCACTATTACAGTTTTGGGCAGGGTACACCTTTCCTAGCATGGCTGTCAAGTGCAGTGGGTCACCAGTGGATTGGAGAAGCCTTTGGGGAATTTCCCTCTCCTCCTTTGACTGGTTTTTGGCAGCAGGGGCTCTGCCTGCCCTCTGGGAGCATTGCTGTCAGCCGGGGCAGGCAGAGCCCTCCTTCCCTCCCCCTCCACTTGCTTCACTCCTGCCCCTCACTCCCACTGCACTGGCTGTGGAGGGTGGCTGAAGCCCAACACACACAGTCTGGACTTTTTCAAACCTCTTGATAACCACAGGGAAGACAGAGGCCCCTTGCCTGTTGTGGCTGTGCAGGTGTGTGCTTTCTCTCCAAGCCATCCTGCCCTGGTGCTTCTCCTTTAGCTCTCGGTTCATAGGCAGGTTAGCCTTTCCTCCTGGTTTGTCTTCTGCAGCCAGTTTCTCAGTAAGTGAGTCGTCACACTCTTCTGTTTAATCCCTTTTGCATGTGGAAAACCATTTTTTCAGTGGATCTCACCATCTGTCAGGTATTGCTGCCATTGCCTGGATGGCTACTCTGATGGCACGTGATGGAAGCATTTTCTGGACAGTAATCCAAGCACTGAAGAATAACTCTTCAGGCAAAAATGTCCATGAGCACAAAAATCAGAGAAAAGTATTGCAAGTTTATTCTCGCACATTTTCTCTGCAGATTTTACTCATATCCAACTGTCATCCACCTTCTAGCACTGTCAAAAATAATGTAGCCCAGTGTCATCCCTGAAACACAGTTAACTTTTTCTTGTCCTGACACCACACTTCCAGGGGGAGGTAATATCTGTTTTTCCTGTAAATAACTGAGAATAAACACAGGTCCTCAGGTGCTCCAGGCAACAATTCTCAAATTGTTGATATTCACGGGTCACAGGTACTCTCTTACAATTGCAAATTAGGAAAAACAGACCCAGAGGGACAGATTTGCATCCTTCTCCAGCTGAGCTTCCAGATCAGGTGATGTGTGAACAGCTCTTCCCAAATCAGGGAAGACACCATGTGTTTGAGCTAAAGCAGATCCATCTGAGGGGCACTGGCAGGCTGCCATGCAAGGAAAGATTGAGGAAGTTTGGCTGCTGTAGCCTCACGATGTTTCTCACTGCTGACTGTAGCTAACTCATGTGGCAAGACAGAGCCAGCATCCTCTCGGGGTAGGAAGAGGATAAGAAACAAGGAAGACAAATTGCAAAAAAGGAAATTTTGGTTGCATATAAGGAAAAGCTTCCCTCTATGAATCATAGTATCATAGAATCATAGAATAGTTTGGATAGGAAGGGACCTTTAGAGGTCATCTAGTCCAACCCCCCTGCAATGAGCAGGGATATCTTCAACTAGATCAGATTGCTTAGAGCCCCATCCAACCCGGCCTTGAATATTTCCAGGGGTGTGGCACCTCTCTGGGCAACCGGTGACAGTGTTTCACTGCCCTCATTGTTAAAAAATGTTGTCCTTATATCTAATTTAAACTTAGTCTCTTTTAGAATAAAACCATTACCTCTTGTCCTATCAGTACACAACCTGTAAAAAGTCTATCCCCATCTTTCTTAAGAGTCCACTTTAGGTACTGAAAGGGTGCAATAAAGTCTCCCTGGAGCCTTCTCCAGGATGAACAACCCCAGCAGTCTCAGCCTGTTTTTACAGGAGAGGAGCTCCAATCCTTGAATCATCTTCACGGCCCTCCTCTGGCCACCCTCCAACAGTCCCACGTCTTTCCTGTGTCTGGACACAGCACGCCAGGTGGGGTCCCATGAGGTTTCACAAGCTCTTTGGCAGCCACACCAGCCACAGAGACATGTATTAATAGACTGGGTCCATCTGCTTTTTCCAGTGTTCCTGCCCATAGCTGGAAGGAGAGAGGAAAAAATAACCTGTGCTCCAGATTTCCTTACCAACCATCCCAAAGCTTCAAAGAGATTGCCCTGTAAAAGCGTTCATGCCCTGGAAAGGATGCCCAGGGAACCTGCAGTGTTTCCACCCTGGGACAGACTCAAAGCTGAGCTGGACACAGCCCTGATGGCCTGATCTAACTGTGAAGACAGCTGTGCCTTCAGGGGATGGGCAGCTCAGATGACCTTCCAACAAAAAGTATCCTGTGACATCCACTAGGGCAAAGAAAGAAAATGTAGAGCCCAAACTGGAGTGAAGTGAGTGACTATGATGGCAAGAACTTCAACCTCTAATTTTATTATAATTACTCCTTCAGGAATACATTATCAATATTGTAGTGTAAGTTCACCAGCAAAGCAATTTCAAAAGCAAACAAGTTTTAAAAAACCCCTTGGAACACACTAACACTGGACATCAAGACATCCTTTCTTGATCTTCACATGGACACACTTCCAGTGACCTGAAAAAGTAGTAAAGACACAATTCTGATTACCTTCCTTCACTCTATAGAAAATATTAAAATGAAATTTAATTGAAGGTATAAAGAGTGGAGGGGAGGAGAAGTTGTCAAATGTGGTGCTGATCCATGGTGCTAGACATGTGCTGTGTAAAATCCTTTGTCAAATTCTTGTTGTGAATCAGTCACTAAGGGAGAGAAAAGTGAAGTGGTTCCCTTTTGAATAAATCATTTGCAGCTTCTTACCCTCAGGTCACCTCTAAGGGGACAGAGAGGAGAAGAGAAAAGGATCTTGTCCAGGATCTTTCTGCAGGAAGCCAAAAGCTCAGTATTGCTTATGAAACATATTTTTGACTTTCTGAGGAAACATTTCCCAGCCAAATTCTTTTCATTTTTTGAGCACAATTAAAGGAAAAGGAAGAGGCAGGTTTGGTTTGATCAAAATAGACAGCAGATGCTGGAGAAGAAGAATGGGAAAGGTTGTCAAGTGGAGCAAAGAGGACAGAACAGCCTGTTGTGTGGGCACAGCTGGAAAGGGCCATGGCTCCACAGCCTTTCTGTCAGAGGCTGGAGCCACTTCACCTTTTCATGTGGAGGAGGACAGGTTACAATAAATCTCACAAGAAGGGAAAAATAATTCCTAAGCCCTGGGGATGAAAGAGATCAGCACCAAAGTGAAGGCAGTTATTTTCTATAACAGAATTAATTGTTTCCAGGATCTCTTTTTACAACTACACCATCCAACTTCTGTGTGACAGGGGAGGTATTTGCTCTCTAATTTAGTGTATATTCTTCTTGATTGTGATTTTTTTCTGCAGGTATTCAAGATACTCTATGCAAGCACAGGAAACAGGGGGTCTTGAGCTAAATAACTTCCTGTCTAACTGCAGAAAGTAGAAGACAGGAGATCAAATAATTTGGTGAAAACAATCTAGCTAGGCAGTACTGCATCTAGGCACAGAAGTCAGGTGTATGGAGTCATAGCAGAAATCCATACAGCTCAAAATAGGTGACCCTTCTTCAGACTTCCTGAAGTACAGCTCCTGTGACTGAGAGTGTGCTCTTGTACCCAGAAATCACACCAGGTTACACAAGGTTGTTAAAACCCCCCCACCAGCCACAAAAAACCACAGCAAAACTCCCCACTTCATTGGAAAAAGAATCTTTGATCAGAAAGCATCTGCCCTGGGGTGGTGGGAGAAACCCAGCAGAAATTTATAAATGTCGTTAAAATTTTTCTTTGTTGTTCTTCCTTAACAGTGAGAGAAGTGGCATAACTCAGTGTAGGTCTACTTGTCTTATGCAACTAAGGTAACTATGAAAGTCCTTCCAACTTGCAGTAACAGGCAGCAAGGTCCCATTTCTGAGTTCTTGTTCATTTTTCCCCTACCCAGCAGGTCTCAATGGGGCTGGCAGCCCCCTGGCTTGCAGAGACAAGCATGTGGCAACCTGGGTTCAGTGTGACAAGGGACACATGGAAGAAATATCCTCAGGTTCTTGGTATTGCCCCCCACATGGGCCTGTTTTGTACATTGCTGCTCTCTCAGATCCCCACTTTATAACATGTAGACACACATGTTCAGCTACCACAACTTGTTCTGTTAAAGGCCCCATCAGCTAAAAAGTGCTAGAGCTGCTACTGCCTGTGATGCTCCCCCACACACTTTCTCACCACAATAAACGTTTTAATCTTTTGCTCTGAGAGGAAATATAACCCAGCTTTTCCAAGAAAGTACAAACCAAAGCATCCTGGCACAAAGAAACCATTCAGACAAAGGGCAGATGTGAGGAGTTCTCTTTATTCAGTACCATTATATGAAATTATTTCTAAATGAAAGCCCTTCACTCTGACTGGAAGAATAAACACAAATATTATCTGAGTTGGTCTTGATGAGTTTCCTGGTACCTCGGGGTTTGTCATTATCGTGGCTGAAAACAGGGAGAGTGAGAGAAAGGGAAAACTTGCCATTCTTCCTCCTGCTGTTTAGAGAGAAAAAAACCCCAAAATAAATCAATGAATAGTTCCCCTGAAAGCAGTGAGTATCAAAAGCAACAAAGACTGGCTATTAAAGAATGCCCTTTCTTACAACTTGAGCAGAAATGTCACATCACAGAAAATACTTAAATAATTTCAAACAGGAGTGAGGAGAGATTTTCTATTTGATCAAAAGAAAAAAGAGGCAAGGACTTCAGCATCTTCTTTTCTGACTTAACAGACTGACTTCATTTTTATGGAGATTAATATAAACCACAGGCACATTCCTGTTATCTGCTGCTCTCTGCTCTCCCCCAGCAGAAACCTGCCTGTGCCACCTCAATGCCTAGTCTTCTCTGGGAAGCACAAGAGGATGGAGAAGTCAGCACCAGGAAAACACTGTTCTTCCTCCTGCCCATGACCCTGAATCCCAGTGGTGCCCTTTGCCTTCCATGCAGCAGCAGCCAGGTCTTGGTCAGCCTTGGAAACACCGAGTGCATCCTTCCAGGAACGCCTCCCAGGGAACATGACCCACAGTATATGTTGAATTCCTGACATTTTTGGAGGAAAAGAGATAAGGGTCTTATCTATTTTTTTAGGAAATTAGAACCCTTTTTTTAAGAGAGGGGCTAGATCTCATGACCCTGTCTCTAATGACCACACACTTGGACTTCCAGCACTGTCCTGTGTTTCTGTGATTCATGACAGATCTGTGGGTTGCATTCATAAACATGTATTTCTGAGCCCTTGAAAAATTCAGTTACAAATCAGAAAAGCACTTTCAGCCTTCATTAGGATAAGACTGTTTTCTGCTGTGATGTAGAGTAATAGAAGAGGAGGAAGAAAAAGTGGTTAGAGGCATGGGGAAATTTTCATAGGAAGACAGATTTAAAAGAGAGAACCTGTCTAGTTTACAAAGAAAATGAGTAAGAAGGACATGCTACATAAAATATGAACAAGCTAGAACAGAAAATCCTTAATGCTTTCTTCTCGTAGAAAAATAAGATGTTCAGTGAAGCTGATACTCAGTAAATGCAAAACCCAGGAAAAAAAAAAAGTAATTTTCACACAGCACACAGACAGTTTGTGAGACTCAGGATTTAATCCAGGAGTTCGGCAGAACCCAAAGAGGGAGTGTATGTTGTACCAAGGAGGACACTCTCAAGTACTTTGTCAAGGGTTGAATTTGCAGCTGGAAAAATTCAAGTATTTGGGAGGGACATAAACTGTCTTGTTCTGGGACATAAGATACTCACCGAGGGAGAGTAAAGGCAAAATATTCACCTGGGGCCATTTATTTTATAATAGCTTGCTGCAGGTTGTCTGTGCTGCTCTCTGAAGCATTGCTGGAAGCCAGAGGCAGCCAGAGCTACGGTGTCACCCCACCAGGAGCTGCGTTCTCTCAGGGCCAGATTCCCCTCTGGACTCCATACATTCATTTCTGGGAATCATAGCACATCTCTGGAGTATCATCCCACACACACAGCATGGATTTCAGCACAAACCCATCCCACTACGCAGGTGAGAGATGAATGGAACATGCAAAACCAAGAAAGGTTTCAATAACACAGGCATGACCTCTGATCCAGCAGTATTAAAATGAAGCATATTTTAGAATCTCTAAATTTATGCCATTGCCCAGTTTGACTCGCATAAGGAGGTCTCAGACTTGTATTCATTTATGACCATAGTGAGGGTTATAACTCCTGCTTAAGTAAAAGATAAGTTTTAGAAAAGCAACCAGATTTCTTCTGAATAATTGAATTAAAACCCCCTTTCTCCCGTCTGCTCATGGTTAATTTTCCATGTTGTTTCTGTTTCATCTGTATATATTTCTGTGAGCCAGAATATTCTTTGCTGTAAGTGAACAAAACTCTCATTAATAAATCTTGATGGCAGCAATAAATCTTGCCCAGCATCTACATTGCACCTCAGTGAAAACATACACTGCAGTACAGACTCAGTCACAAGATGCTGCTATTTCTTGGTTGTAATATAGGATTTTATATATTCAAAGCACCGTAGCTAATATTAGCTAATGATAAGGTAATTAAGCCAAATTTAGATGCCAATATAATTTCATTTCTGTGTCTAAAAGCTTTTAAGCTTCATACAGGCTACGCTGCTCAATTAGCTGAACTCTTGTTAAATATTGCAGTCTGCTACTCATCGTCTCAGACAGAAAAAAACAACATTATTAACTGCTGATGGTATTTGATACAAAGGATAGCTTTAGCTGTTGTCTGTCAGCGATGGGAACCAGCAATTCCTTCTTCACATTGATTTTAATAATGTCTTCTAATATGAAGTCCAGACATAGTGATGGAAGTTCTCAATGCACAGAACCAGGGGAACCAGGATGGCCTTGGGAGCTTTTTTTCTTGTCTCTTAGGGGCTAGATAGGAGTATTTTGTAATTCAATCTGATCATCATATCTTGTCTTTTATCTGTTGTGCAACAGGTCCCAGTTAGACAGTGGAAATCTGGCATTTTGGGGGTTGAACTTTCTTGGACAGTCCTCTACAAAAGATGTCAATACTGGTAATCTAGCATCAGACTTTCACAGGTCAGATGGCCCCACTCTGCTCAACCACTGCTCTACCTTGCAGCATACTTACCTGCACAGGGTTTGGTCACCAACCCCATCAAAACCAATGTGAACTACCTCCCCTTTAGTCTTGTCAACTTTATGCCACACTGGGACACCTAGTGATTTTATACTTAGCCATGCAGTTGTGGTCATGGGGTTCAACATCACCAAGAGCAGGGAGATATCCCAATGAATCTCAGGGGTGCTTATGCTGTAAATTGCTGTAAATTTTGATTCTTCCCTCTTATGTGAGGTTCATGTCACCTGTGGGAAAGATGAAACAGGCTCTTTCATGGCAGAGTTTCCATATCCTTTCTCAAACTGAAATTCTCAGTCACCGGGAGAGCCATCAGATTTCTCTGCACTTCAGCTCAGGAGAAAACAGCTCTGGGCCCTGAGCCATATTGGCACAGTTTTGCAGCTACAGCTTTCAGACTATCCACACCTGCCTCTGTGTTACCAGCTTGTCACTTCTGGACAACAATCCCAAGTGTTGGTGATGTGAAGAGGGGGAAGGAACAGCAGGCATTGCATGAGTCAGAGGGAGCGAGCTGGGGATGGCCATCGGCTGTGACACGTTTCCTTGGCTATTCTTACCCAGAGCTATGACCTCACCTTTCCATCTAGCTCAGCCACTCTACCTTTGCAGGCAGGGAAATTAATATTTCTGCTGGTTTTGTCTGCCCTACCAAAGTGCATTTCATGCATGAAAAGGTGAGATGGGTTTCTCTCCAGCACTTATGGACATTTGTCCAAGACACATCCCTAGAGAGTCCCTACAATAAATAAAGTCATTCAGGGATGACTATCTTTTGAAGGTACTGCATCCAGTTAGCAGGAGCACTTTGGTGATTCCACTCCAGCACATTTAATTTCTTCTGGTGTTCAGATCAGTTACAGGATAACCCAAATGGCTCTTTCTGTACCCCCACAGTGTCACTGCTCATGAGGAGATAATCCAAACTCTGAAACATAAAAACCTGCTATGCCACCCAGAACTGGTGAATAACATGGAGCAGATCCAACATCCTGATCATGTAACATCCATCAAGATGACAGAAAGCAGGTTTCATGCCCTGCACTAATTATTTTTGCACAGTTGGACATGTCATCCCTAGGACAATATATTCCTTGTATCTAGTTAGTCTTTTATGTACACACAAGATCAGTAAAGTTCTTACAAAAATATTTGGAATGCATTATTAATAACAAAAACAGTTATGATCTATGGAACAGGGTGCATGCTTGCATTCCTGCCCAAAATCCAGGAAGAGTATTATTAGTCTTATCTAAATAGAGCTCTTCTTTTTTCTCTGTACTCTCTGAAATGCAATCTGCCTCACAAAAAAGGCAGCAATTATCCCCATTTTTTGATTCTTTTTGATTCAGTTCTCTGGTGCTCATGTGCATTCCTATAACACATCTGATGTTGATGAAGGTCTTCTGGTGCAATCACATGGAATTCACTGCTCAGAAACCTGGCAGTGCCTCTGCCAATTCGTTATGCTGTAGATGTACACATTGCTCTACCCCATGTAACCTAATGATAATGAGTTTGCCACATAGGTGTGCTTTAATACTGTGATAAACACTTGATTATGGTGTGACAGAGGTCTAGATCTGCTTTTCAAAACACTTTATTTCATAAATGATCTATTTACTTTCTTGTCACTATGTGAAAAAGGCTGTTTATTTTCCTGCTGTATTACTGAAGAATTATTGCTTGCTGACAAAAGAACCGAGCGTGGGAAGCAGGGCACCATTTCCAAAACCAGAACTGAAGGGGTGATCTGAGAACCACAACAAAGCATTTCTGTTGTCCATCCCATTAGATATAAATGGTACAAAAAGGAGGAACAGCCATGGTTTTTGCAGAGGAAAGACTTACCTTGGGAACTGCTAAAATCAATCCTCACCCCTGGAGCTATTCAAAGCTTGTCTGGACCCAGGCAGCCCAAATACCCTGGTCCAAGCTGGCCCAGCTTCCAGCAGGCAACTGGATAGACAATCTTTACACATCACTTCTGACCTAAATAATTCTCTGATTCTATATTGTCTCAATGATGAGAAAAATGCATGAATGCCATATAATAACTAAACTTCAAAAGTCATTGCCACTGGACATCATTCTAATCAAAAGCAGAAATTATTTTAAAGATAAAAGGCACCTTAATTGTGGGAATACCAATGGCAATTAAATGCCAATGGCAATTAAGTGTAATAATTTGTGTTCAACCTCTAGCACTGGAAGTCCCTGCAGTTTAAATTACATGAAGCTAAAAGCTGCTGCCTCAGAGAGCTCAGCCTTGTGAGCTTGGGCTTCTCCTGCACACACTTCCTCTGAACTCCTGCTGAAGTCGCTGGTGGTGTGGCAGCATTAAGTGGGCTTTTATCCCGACTGGTGTAGCTGCTTTTATGTACAGAAGTGATGAAAGCGAATGGTGCACTAAGGGGTGCAGGGGCCGTAAGCAAGGCAGCAGCAATACCAGTGTGAGACAAGGCTTTTTGAAGCTAATCAGCTTCAATTAGCCTTTCACCTTTGAATAAAGACAGACTGTTACTGCCAAAAAATGCCTCTTGAATATTCATTTAAATTAACTTCCCTTGGCCTGGTTTTGTCCTGATGGGATTTGTGTTCTCTGAGCACTCACAGAGGATGTCTGCTCTGGCATGGAGGGCTGTGAATGGGATTATCAGAGCTGTGTGCCCAGTTGTTTGTGAATCAGAAGTTTTCGATTTACTCACAAAACATTGATGTCAGAAGCAACACACTGGAGCAATGTGGACTTTTTTGAGCCACCTCAGTAAAACAACTTGATTTCCAGGAGTTATTACCAGCCCAAGAGGATTTTAAAAAAGGAAGCTGAGAATACTATTTGACTACAAAAACAAAACTAAAAAATACATGAAACTGTATAGTCAAGGGAGAGAAGACTAAATAAGTCTTATTCATTACAAATCATTTGCATGTATTTTCCCCACTGGGTTGAACTGCACCTTGCTCATAATCTATCACACATTTTGGAAAGCAAGATGCTGTGTAGTGGCCGAAACCTGCAGTCTCACACTTCCCTAGTTCATGTATTCACTTTTTCCTGGTCTTCTTGAGCAGCCCTGCAGAAAGTCCATGAGTTGGCCCATGTGGGTCAGAAGTGCTGACTGACATGAAGAGATATGTCCCCAGATCTGAGACATGCAAAATAACCAGAATAGCATTGGAAACTCTGTGCTTTAAATGCAGTCTTGACATTTTTGCTTCCCTACACCATTCTGCCTATGATGTCAGGCTGCTTCGTTCCAAACAAACCAGAATCATAAAGCCCCGTATATCTTTTCTTAAAAGAGAAATCTCAAAGAGCCTTGTGTGGTGGGTTAACCCCAGCTGAATGCCAGGTGCTCACCACAACTGCTCTATCATCCCCCTCCTCAGCTGGACAGGGAAGAGAAAATACAACAAAAGGCTTGTGGGTCATGATAATGACAGGGAGCGATCACTCACCAGTTACCATGACAGGCAAAGTTGACTCAACCTGTGGAAATTTATTTAATTTATTTCCAATCAAATCAGAGTGTGGTAATGAGAAATTAAAAATTAATCTTAAAACACCTTTGCCCCACTCCTTCTTTCTTCCTGAGATTAACTTTATTCCTGATTCTCTCTCTCCCTTTCCCATAACCCTCTCCTTTCACGCACCCCTCAACAGCAGCACAGGAAGACAGGGAATTGGGCTGCAGTCAGTTCATCACTCATGTTTCTGCAGCTCCTTCCTCCTCAGGGGTATGNTGACTTCTTGTCAGTTCCCCAGTCATTGGAAACCAACATAACTATTCAAGGCACATTTTGTTCCTCCACAAATCATCCACACATTTCCTTTCCTCCATAAATGCTGTGATAACAGCTGAAAAGTGAAAGCAAAATAAAGCTGTGTGATACATGTGAAATGCAAAATGGTTGCTCTGTGCTAGTACCATTTGTACACTCCTTTTCCCCTATCACCCACAAAAAGGGTATCATCAACAGAGCAAGGCAAGAACTGTAAGGGAGGGTGATGCATTGATGAGAGGCACTGGTACAGTCCATCCAATACACCTGGTACAGCTTACCCTGACAGCAATTTCTTTTAGCCATATTTGCATTGAAGTTCCAGGCCTGGAACATACAGATCAGAAGTTCAGAGATAACAAAAAAAGGAAGATACACAGAACTACCGAGCTGCCACTAGGGTCTCCTGCATAGGAATCAACTCCTCTGTTTCCTGAACAAGATGTGAACAGAAACCAACATCAGCTCAAGGACAAGCAGGATTCAGGGCAAGCAGAAAGCCTCAGTTGAAGAGAGTTCTTAGTTCAGAGCCTGGTCCTGCCAGATGCCATGTACAGTGAGGGAAGGGCTAGCAGCTTCATGAGTGCTTAAGAGAAAACAAAACAAACCAATGAAATCACTATTACTATAAAGGATCAGCACTCTTTGAAAGGATCAGGAGTGTGGTTCCTGCTCAAAATAGCCATCAAAAAGTGCTGCACAAGATGGAAAGGGGCACAACCACTCCCTCAGGGTGAAACAGCTCCTGGAGATGAGGAGCAGCCNTGCCAGATGCCATGCACAGTGAGGGAAGGGCTAGAGCCTCATGAGTGCTTAAGAGAAAACAAAACAAACCAATGAAATCACTATTACTATAAAGGATCAGCACTCTTTGAAAGGATCAGGAGTGTGGTTCCTGCTCAAAATAGCCATCAAAAAGTGCTGCACAAGATGGAAAGGGGCACAACCACTCCCTCAGGGTGAAACAGCTCCTGGAGATGAGGAGCAGCCCCAAACCTTTCCTGTTCTGGAAAGCCCTGCAAGCTTGCTGCCTTCCTGGAACAGGTGGTCATGAAAGTTGGTGGGAGAGGGTCTCTTTTTGCACATTAGTGCACTTGC
Source organism: Drymodes brunneopygia (assembly GCA_013400955.1). Lineage (NCBI taxonomy): Eukaryota > Metazoa > Chordata > Aves > Passeriformes > Petroicidae > Drymodes > Drymodes brunneopygia. Next base: position 12,189 of record VZTZ01014147.1, read on the forward strand.
CTCTTATGTGTTGTGGAACTTTGTAGAGCAGCAAGGGAACAGCAATTGCCAGATGATTCATTGGAAGACAAATGCTTTGGTGTTAGAGCCCTTGTGTGGCTCTCCATCATTTATCACAGGCCTTTCAAGGCTCTGGAAGCACAGGGAGAGGATGTATTTTAGGCATGAAGGGGCTGATCTAGAGGTGAACAGAGCTGAAACTCTGTCTCCATGTACACACAGATGTGGACACAATGAATGTGCACACAGGCATGCAAATTTATTTTCACATGAATTTCATTTTATACCAAACATCCGTGGAGAAGGATCAGACTGAATCTCTGTTTAAAGCAGCAACATGGGACTGTAGGCTCATTTTTCTTATCTGCCTTAAATTTATATGAAGTCCTTGTCCCATTCCCTACCTGTAGGAGTGGATAATCTTCCTCTATCCCTCTGAAGATTCATCCTAATTGTAATGGCACCTGTCCTAAGAATGCTCCCTTTTTTATGAGACAATTCCAGATCCCTCAGGGGTTAAAATTCATTCATATCAGGGTAGGAAGGAAATCTGTTCTTTGTGCAAGACTAGATAACATCAGATCTGGCTGTCAGATCTCCAGATCTCTAACACATG
>VZTZ01014147.1:13006-28845 GCA_013400955.1 Drymodes brunneopygia
GATTTTTATATGATGTAAGCCTTGCTCTGAAGTTTCAGAAATTTTTGTTACTATCAAGAGCATCTCTGAACTGCCATTAATGGATGTGCTGAAAAAGGAGGGGCCACGGTCTTGCTTGCAGACCTGTCTTTGCTCTCCTGTGAGCAGCTGTGGGGCTGAGCTGTTCCCCTGTCAGCTGAATGGAAAGACTTCTGCATTTTCCAGGGACAAAATTCTCCTTTCAGTGGATGCAGATGTGGGCAATGTTTGACATACAGAATTTGGTACACATTTATTAAATGTCAAAGGTGGAGAGAGAGGGGATCCACTTTCAGAGTAAATTAGTGATTTTGGTGTTCATGGGAATCACAGAATCATGGGCATGATTTGGGTTTGTGGGGACCTTTAAAAGTCATCTAGTCCAACTTCTGTGCAATGAGCAGGGACATCAACTAAAATCAGGTGGCTCAGAACCCCATCCAACCTGGCCTTGAATGTTTCCAGGGAAGGGTCACTCACCACCTCTATGAGCAACTTGTTCTAATGTTTCACCACCCTCATTGTAAAAAACTTCGTCCGTATATCTAATGTAAATTGATTCTCTTTCAATTTAAAACCATTGCACCTTGTTTTAACACAACAGGCCCTGCAAGAAATGTTTGTCCCCTTCTTTCTCGTAGTCCATATTAGGTACTGGAAAGCTTTGAAAAGGTCTGACTGGAGCCCTCTCCTCTCTGAACAATCAGGCTGAACAATCCCAATCTCTCAGCCTGTCCTCACAGGAAAGTTGTTCCATCCCTCTGATCATCTCCATAGCCCTCCTCTGGATTCATTCCAATAGGTCCCAGTCATGCCTCTACTGAGGACCCCAGAGCTGGATGCAGCACTCCAGGTCAGGATCTCACCAGAGAGGAAAACAAAGAGTGACTTTTTCCTCCCCTCAAAACAAAATCAAACCCAAAGCACTAATATTCATGTATAAACACTAAAACATTTATTACCTACAAGTAACTATCTGACTAACTCCAATCATAAACACATCCCATCAACATCATCCGTTTTTCTCTGATGAACACAATTGCATTTTTCTATGTATGCAATAAATGTTAATAAAACCATGCCAGGGGGGATTGAGAGTGCCTTGTGTCATGCATTGATGCTTCCTTATTCGCAGAAGATGCTAAGAGATTATTGAAGCACTTTATCATTGTTTAGGGCTGGCACTGGGTGGTTTCAGCCATGAAAACGCACATTACATGCCCCCCTAGCTCCACGGCTCAGCTGGGAGCTCTCCAGTGGAGTAGTGAGCACAACTCAGAGGTCTTCACCGCTCGCCTTCCCTCTATTCCCTATGGCAAGTGTCAGCTGCTGCTCTGTGCTCTGCTTTCATTGCACCTGAGCTCCACCCACGCTGAGCTCAGCGTGTTAGCAGGGTACAGAGAGTGGTCAGTTACCCATGCTCCCATGATTTTCCAGGAAACATCTCTGACTGCGAGGAAGGGTTTCATAGAATTGTCAAGCTGATTTACAGACAAGGCTGCTCTCTTGGTGCAGATGATGGTGCTGATACAATCTTTGTGTCTTGGAGCTTATTTGCAGCATGGACGTTGGAGCATATTTATTTGACAAAGAGGAAGAAAATAATTACTTGGGCTGCTGCTGGATTTGTTTGAGGCTGATGCACCAAGCCAGGCCAAGGCAAAATCCCCATGTAGTGTTGCAGATAAATGATGGACAGATTGGTCTTCTCCGGGCAGAGTGCCAGTCCTAGGGAGCCCCACTACTCTGTTTTAAATGGTGTAGTAGTAAATAAAACATGGATAAACCAACCTGTTGAGTATATGCGAGGGGCCCATTTACTCTGTATTCCCTAAACTGGAGGCAGATAATCTCCTTTATCTTTGTTTACACCCAGCTGCACACAGGTTTATTGGGAGGAAAGCAGCTTTCCCTGTGATGCAGAATGCAATTACTGCGAGATTGTCCCTGTGCCTCCAATGGCTCCCAATTAGCAACCGAGCCACAGGCACTGCCAGAGAGGAGAGTTACCAGGAGCTTCTCAGGGCTGTGCTGGCCTTTTGCACTTCACACTGTGACAGGCTGCTGAGCCGTGTCCTGCTGTCCTGCTCCTGGGGAGTCTGGTGGTGGAGAGAAGCAAAATCAATCTCTTAGCATCAGTTCTTTCATTTTGTTTCACTGTCTGCTGTAGATGTGACTAATTCCCTCCCTCACTGCTGCTGTTATGAAGTGTTTATACTCTCGCATCTCTCCCATCAAGTCTCTCTCCTCACCCTGAGCAATCATTCTACAGTGCACATTTCAGGTTTTGCATGTCTAGCTTTGACTTCTCTTCATGTTTCTCTTAATTCCTTGCTGCCTAGGGGATTTTCTCTTTGCCCCTCTTAGCACTTCTTAACTACTTTTTCACACAGTTTAGTAAAGAGAGAAATGGAAGAGCAGGATCCTGGAGCACCCTTGTCTGCAAGAGTCCTGCCCTGATCATCACCTTCACCCTTGGATAGCTCTGGTAGTCTCCATATCTCTGTGTGACACAAGGGCATGGGCTCTATGGCGTATACAGAGGACTGGTCAGTGTCTCTGCCTAGAATTCCTTGCACTGGACTCAAAAACGTGTTTTTAACCCTTTGCATTGTAGGGCTACACCAGAAAAAATCAATATGACTTTAGTCAGAGGCACCTGTGTTAGTTATTCTAATGGCTTAGCTTTCAAATTCTAACCACCGGAGGAATTGCGTGAGCTCTGGGGTTTGGCATGGGGATTTTTATTGCTAATTTTTTTTCCTTTGGAATCAGATCAACACAATGAAAGTGACTTCAAGTCAGTATTTCAAGTTCATTTACAGATTTCAAGTCTGGTTTAAGATAAGTCATGATGATTGTGGAGAGGGACTGAAGATAGGCAGACTTGCTAAAAACAGAGATTAATACACTATCAGGAAACCATGACAGGTGAATAAATTGTGGAGTAATATAAATAATCAAAATAAGGGAGGATGGTAATCATAACTGTCAGTGCTGACAGCAATTTCATACCAAAGAAGCACTGTTCAGTGGAGAGATAGGATCAGCCACAAACTAATAAAAGAACAGTATAAGCGAATTGTACACTGAGCCAGGGCAAGCAGCTGATAGGCTCAATGTCTACTCAGACTCCTCTGCAATAAAGCTCAACAATGTCTCAAGGGGTGGCAATGTCTCAGTGATGGGCGAGAGATCCCCATGTGCTTCTTTAAATGGGCTTTCTGACACTGAGGCCACAAAGCAGAGACGCCATGAAATGATAGATAATATTCAGCTTTGCTTTCTCTGCTCCTGGCACTGAATGAGATTTGTTGTCCTAGGTCCAGGAAAACCAGGGGGCAGCTCTTGGCTTTGGGATAGGATGAAGACTCATTCAAATGCCTTTTTCCATTCCTCAAGGCAGTGAGGGGACAAAATGTTCCCTTATTAAGGGTTAATGTTTGATAGCTGCACTGGGGTTTGGACATTCTAGTTACTTGTCTACAAGCTATTAAATATGCTGTTTGCCTGCACAATCAAAGGATTTATGCTTCTGACACACTCAGCTTTGTGTTTTATATCTGATAGCAGACTTTAGCTTTATATCATTAAGAACCGGCAAATTAATAGAAAATTATTCAATTTATTGTACAAATTAGAGGACTGTCACCAGTGTCTGAACAAGAGGAAAGTGCCTGGAATCATCTTGATCTAATCTAATTTGAATTTGTGTGCAGTTGTTAAAGAAAATCTATGCACCTCTAGCTGTAATCATTCAAAAGGGTGAAGGCATGGCAAGCATTTTATATGCAGGCCTACACAAATAACAACAATTAACCTGCCCTGATCAGTACTCTAGAGAAAAAAATTGTTATTGATGAGTTCTCACGATAGTAACAACTGCCAAGAGAGGATTTTTCCCTGAAAAAAAAACCCAAACCATAACCAAAGATTGCCATAAGAAGAAAAGGACAATGAAGTGTCAGGGAGAAAAAGCAGCCAAGTAGCAACAACATTTAGAAGTTTTTATTACAATTTTCAGTAGGAAGCCAAGAAAATGAGATTAATTTGCCAAGGATGCTCTCACTACTGTGTACTCAGGGCCTTTGGTCTGCCAGTTTCCAGACACTGGGACTTCCTTCCTGCAGGCATGAACAAAAGGGGGTGGCTGGTCATTAGCTGGTCTGAAGGGGAGAGTGGGATCCGGCTTTAGTTCTTACTGGATTATCTCCTCTTAATTAAAATGACCTATAACATTATTTCTACTTTAGAAGAAAGAGCCTTTGAAAGCTGTTAGACCTCAAGACTAGGTAGGAGAACTTACATCCTCAACAACTTGAGAAAACGGAAGGGTAATTTTTCCAAATTAGAGAAGCAAATCCAGGAGTATATTTGCCGACTGGTTCCAGAAAGGAAATCTTTATCCTCGAGACGAAGCCAATTAGTGAGGCTCATGACTACATGTTCCACAAAGAGCATTTTGTGGGAGGAGAAATAAAAAAAAATAAAAAGCCAGTGTTAGATTTTGAAAAGATGACTAATCTCGTGTCCTTCTTTCCATACAGTAGGCACAAATGGCTGCAGGGCAAAGTCTTAAAGTTGTCACACTGGCCTGAGCTCACTGCTCTTTGGGCCAAAATGCAGGTTCCCAGCTGTTCTTCTCTACCAGCCATATCCCCAGCACAGGGCCCACCAAAGCTTGCTCAACCCTAAGTCACAGTCCTGAGAATAAGTGGCTTGTTTTCAGTGATTTGAGTGCTGGAACTGACTCATATTCTCTATTTTGTTTATATACTCATCATATTTGCTTCCCACTTATGCATCACTCTAGCTTATGTCACAAAATTAGAAAATGAGACAGACTTGTTAGAGACCAAATATGATCTCTGGTCTGACTCAGCAGTGTTTTTGTGGAGCTACCCAGACATAATGTGGTTTGGCACATTGATGATGACAAAAAGGACAGGTTATATTAATTTTCCAGTCTTTACCTGCCCCTCTGAAAGAAGCCCAACCAACCCACTGAAACTGATTGTCATCCCCTGACATCTTCATTAATAATAGAAATAGATACTCATGAACACACCTTTTAGATCAGAGTTCAAAATTTAAGACTCCCTGCAAAAGATTGCTGTTTTCTCCCATCTGTAGGAGTGATGCTCATGACAGGTACTACCTCTCCCTCCACAAATGCTCTTGCTCATTGCTTCACATATGGGAAAAGATCATCCCAATTTCACACTTCAGATATCTGCAAAGGGCTGAATCATCTTTATCTCTGGCTCTGACTATGGCTGGGTGTTTTAAGCTCTTATGCAGGTGTTGCTGGATGAAGCCACAGGGAGTGGGGTTTCCCACTGTGCGTGGTGGGTGCCATGCCTGGGCAGGGGCTGGCTGGCTGCACTCATGGTCACATGTGGTCCAGGGGGTGGCAGGTGAGTCCACAGGAACAGCAGCTGCCCAGAGCTCTTTCCTAGCATTTGTGTGGGGACCAAAACGGGATCTGGCAGCCAACAGAGCAGATTTGTGTAGCCAACAGAAACTGGCAATGAAGGCAGCGGCTCCAGGAAAACAAACACAAATATAAAGGCAAAGCAACAACATGATACTATGGCAAGGATGGGAGATGAATTATCAGATTGACTTAAGCAATCAAGCACAAGCCAGCTGCACAGGGTATCCTTCAGCTCAGTGGGGAAAATGGGCAAAATACCCCTTCCTTGGCCCTGGAGTCATGATATGCTGTGAGGGCAGCAAATTGATCAGCTTAGGGCATGGTTCTGGTGAGGGTCTTTTGCCAAGATAGGAAATAGCAAGGACACTGTTTGAACCTCCTGCCTACCAATTATACAACTGCCAACGTATTGCATGGCAAATTTTTGGCTAAGGTGATACTGGAACCCAAATCTACTGGGTCTGTATCCTCTGCCTTATTCAAATATTTGATCTCTTAATTCCTTTCCCTAACAGAAGCATTGGTTTCAGACTGGCACTGCCTGGTTAACAGAGTGAAAGCAGACATGAGAAGGGTCCTGATGCTCCTTCTCCTCAGGTACAGTGGGGCTGCATCCCCAGGACTTAACACCCTGCAGGGATTGCAGCAGCAGTGTTGGGACTGGGTGGTGGAGCCACCTCCTTGGCCTGAGGCAGTGTCTGCATGTTCAGTACAGGGTCCAAAAGAGCCTCAGAATAGCTGAGCCAGGTGGCCTGGATCGTATCTCCGAGGAAACAAAAACAGATCATCTCCTTCCCTCTAAACACTCTGCCAAGGCAGAGACCATGCCAGACTACTCACCAGCAGTCTTGGAGATGTAGCCAAATTCAAGACAAACATTGACATCAGCTTTTGAATCCTAACCAGCCTGTGCAAAGATACTCTTACTTACACTTTGTTTTCTTTCCAAGCCCATAATCTCCAGAGGCTTGGGAACAAGCTGCTTTCTTACACTGTGTGAGAGTGGAGCTAGGATGATTTCAAGTCCGGAAAGAAGGGAACAACATATCTTAATGGGGTCACACAGTCTAGTCTAACCTTTTATTTTTCTATGGGCCTTCTGTTTCGTTGTCTCTAGCAGGGTTTCTGGATGACCCCAAAGCATAAGTCAGAGCAGGACAGCAGCCTGTGGAACATACGTCACCCCAGTCCAGCTCACAATTTTTTTGCTCTTATGCAGGGCAGCATGGATCTCAAAACAAACTGGAACCACATTTCTACAGCATTCAGCTTCTCTTTCACTTCCTCTCCGCCTCGGTACTGCACTTCTCTGTGTTGTGATAAAACAGGCACCCCTATGGCTTCCAGCTGGGATTAGAACCATGGCTACTGTGCTGTGTAAATTCCCTTAGGGTTAAAGAAGAGCAATGAGATGGCATGCAATGAGAATAATGACTTTGTGCCATCAAAAGTTTCTTGGGATTGGAACCATGCCATCAGATTCATAGGATTTTAAGCTTTTTAACAGATAACTTGGAAGCACTCATTGGCCTTGAGGGTCTGTACCTAACAAGGTGTTCTGTACCATGGGGGGCTTATTACCATAAGCAAGACCAGGCAGCTCAGGGCATTGCTCCGTAATCATTGTGGTGGATACAGCAAGGACAGTCGTCACTTGGCCTGGTACCGTGGCCTGGACTCAGGTGAAAATGTTCTCTAGCCTGTGACTAAATGAGTTGAAAATGGGGATTCTTCTGTCACTTTAAGAAAACTCTCATAATATTCCTGGCAGATACTCAATCTCATCTTGCGCTGGAGAACTACTGCGTCCCTCTGTGATGATTCTCATTACATGGAGCATATGCTGTGCTGCTCCAAGACCACCTCTCATGGTCAAAATAATCCGGACCTCTTAGAAGAAAAATGTGTCCTTCAGTGCAGGCTGGGGGGAAATAAGAGGAGCCTTGCCTGTACGCCTGTTTCCCCTCAGTCTAGTTTTGTGGGGAAAGCATCAGTATAAAGGGTCAGATGGGTAGAAACAAGAGGTATTGATGCTCTAGATGCACTTCTCTTGGTGTTCCTAGAACACTCATACACCTGCCTGTGCTGTTAGTGTTATTTTGGAGCCATGGACCCCATTTGGCAGCATGGTGGGCAATTGCTGTAAGGTGCTGCATACCTTGGGCTTGTTAAGGAGCTGATGTAGCTGAGTTTCCCCAGTCCTTGCTGGGCTATTGGATCCGTAACCACGACAGCCAGGGACACACCTGATTTTCATCTGATCCTTTGCTTCCGTGTCCTTAGAAGGTTTAGGCCACTGACAGACATGAAGTTTTTCTTTGATTCACTGTTTCACAAAGTGCTTAAACCAGTGGTAATCAGAAGGAGCAAGCAATCTCCTCTGGTGTGTTACAATGGTCTACTGGTGATAAGGGGCTCCTCTTTTTGGGGTTCTCTACATGCTTCCTATCAATAAAATAATCTGTCACACACAAGGAAGCTGGTCCTGTGCAATGAAGGTCTTAATCTGTCACAGGGTGTTTTGAAGCTTGTGTTGCACTGAGAGGTTTCTTCTGGACCCAGCTGATTGAGTGGCATGGGGTGATCATAGAGGTCCCTCCTTCAGGGATCATAACCTTGCCTTGCACTGTCCCTGCCTGAAGCCAGTCCTTGAGCCTGAGACTATGATACTAAAGAAACTACTGACAAAACCTTTCTGCCCTTGGGATCAATAATAACAAGAGAGGCGGATGTGCCACAGCCTTTTCAAGGCAAGTGTTACACCCCCTCAGACATGATTGGTGTACATAAATCACAGCAGCGACTATCTCAATGTGTCCCACTTCTTTCTTGTAAGAGAAGGTGCAGCTGGATTTTATTTCTCTTTCCATTCTATTTGAAGAAGGAAAATAATCTTCAATATCATGGAAAGGCTTTTTAATCCCTCACAGTGCAGAACGGAAGGCTCAGGAATCCTGAAGTGAGTGGCAGATGAGAAATGTTATTCTTCCTTTCATAAATCAAAAATCAGAGCAATTTTCTTGAATTCAGTCCTGTTATTGTGATTTTCCCTGGTTCAAATAGGAGCACTAATCCTCTTCATTTTATGCTGCTATGTAATCCCATTCCCGAATCCAAGAGGACAAGTTTTCCTGTTTCAGTAATTCCTACAATTTGCCGTTCCACTTGCAGCTTGGAGACTGTACAGAGAAATAGGAAGAGCTCTGAACAACTCATAGTCCAGGAGAACCTCTTGGGATACAACCAGCTTAGAGGTAGGCTGGGGGAAGGAGGGAGCAGCGCAGCATCTCAGTCACTGGAGGACTGTGGATGCCTCCTTTGGACTTGTAAGCCATTACCCTTACACTGATTTGTGTAACTACTCTCCAAGGAGGATAACATGGAGAACAAAAGTGTTCGGGTCTGACGTAAAAGCTGGATGTTTCTTATTAATTCAAGTAACATTTAGGTTCAAGTCCAACCACGTTTGATCGGTCATCTCGTTCGGCTGCTTTCATTTCTTCTTTCTTGCATGTTTTCAAGTCATTGATTGTCTCATTCTGCAGCTAAAGCTGCTTAGTTGGAAGGCGGGGGGCAGAGGGAGATTGCTCTGCCTGAAATGCTCTTATTTTATTGCTGCTTGGGTCTGAATTCTTTCCTGCTCTTACAGTCAGTAAATGTTAAGCATTGCTTGCTCTCAGTATTTACCTATTTTTAACCCTGACTCACTTTGTTTATTTCCATAATGTGTGCCTCTCCGTGCTTTACTTCTCAATATCCTCATTCATTTTTTTAAACCGCAGAATATCCTCACTTATTTTCATTTGTAAGCACTTCTGTTGTTTCTATTTTTAGTTCACTTTTTAACTCCTTTTCTCCTTGTCCAGTTCTAGGGTTGTTTTCTGAGATGTGGGAGGTTGTCTAGCCCAGGAGCCCACATCTCTCTGTATCCTCAGCTTGGAGCTGCTATCTACCTGTCAGAAACATTCACCTCGCTTACTCTTTCCCCTGCAGAAATACCAGGGTCCACTGATTCATCCAATGAATTCTTAAATACCCCATTGTATGGCAAAGGCAGAGCTGAAAGCATCAGGAGACAAATTATCTCCATAGCTCAGCTTACCGCTTAGAAAAAGAAAATCAAAAAGATTTTAAAGGCAGATCCTATGGGAAGCCAGCATGGTTATCAATGGAAAGAAACCTCTTCCCCCACCCCCTCCCTGCTAGTAATGACTCTTCTTTCCCTCTCAGCTGGTCCCAGTCCTCCCCTTGGAAAGCTAATTACCAATGTAGGGCACGTGGGAGCTGGCCATACAGCATTAACTCTCAGACCCTAATGAGGTAGGGTGGCAGATGCTGGGGTTATTCAGAGGTTATGAGTGACCCTCCAGCCCCTGAAGGGAAGCTGTGCTGGGGGTGGGGTCACTACAAGCTCATGCAGGGAGCCTGCTTGGGGATATCTTCAAGCCAACAAACAAAGCAGCAGACAGAAGGGTTAATGCTGCTCAATAAATGAACCAGCATCAAACAAGAGAGGCTTGAATCTTTCTTCCCCTGTAATATAATTTGTTGGCTGCTGGGAGCCTCCCCTCATTTAACTGGGGCTTTTCTCTCAGGCAAATCGGGGTGGGTGCTGCTTGCACAGCTGCAACATTGATTTCCAGTTTGGAGTAGAAAAGGAGTTATTTTCTCCTCCTTTGTGTCATCCCAGAATGAAAAGGAGACAAATAAATAAAAATCCCTTCTGTGCAGAATATGACACTGAGAGACCGTTGTGCTTGGCACAGCCCACTCCTCCACCCACCCCTCACCCTCAGGATACAATGCTCCCTCATTAACTGGACTTTTCATTCAGAGGCTCTTGCCCAACTTAATTTGGAATAATTTATTGGATCGGATTCATATCAACTTAATAAGGCTTTAGTTGAGTGCAGAAAATCCATTTTTCACCAGCAGTAATTGCAAGGGATATTAGAAGGTGACCCCCTCCAGCAGACACTGATGGGGCAGCAATGCCACAGGGTAAGGCTTTCATGGCCATCACGGGAAGCTAGATGGGATAACTCAAAGGCATACCAAAGGCTTAATTCCAAACAGCACAATGTTTGTCCCCCCATCTTTCCCCCTTCCCCACATCCTGCTGACCTCTGTTGCCCACTTCTTAGTGGGTCTCTCCTCCAGTTCCTGCTTTTCAGCTCTTTTTTGACCCCTCAGCTTTGCCCAGTCGTGCCCCTTGTCAGGCCTTCCCCTACACCCATCCTGCCTCTCTAAACTCCGTCTTCCTTTCCCACTTCACTGCCTGCACAGCCCTTTCCCATTCTGTGTCCAGCCCTCCCAAATGAGCAGTTTCACATATATCAGCATTGAGGGGGGCACACCCTTGCCACCCAGTGAAGAGTGGGTATCAAACTCTGCCATGGAAAAGAAAAGCCCACCATTCACTACAATCCCATGCCTGCTGCTCCCCTTGCTGCCCCCAGGAATAGGGAGGAGATAGAACTCTGCTACAAAGTACTTTTAAACACTACGATTCCTTGTCTTATCCACTTGCAAATAATTTATGCCAAGCCAAAGAAGCACACCTAGAGAAGAGCCCATCCCTGTGGGCACAGCAGCAGAAAGCTCGGCAGGGAGGTGGTGCCTTCATCCCACCATACCACCTGAAGTGTCACCAGCAGCAAGGAGCAAAATCTCCTGAGGGATATTCCCTTCCCACGGCTGCCTGCCTGCTCTGGCAATCCAGTCTGCAGCAGCGACTCCTTTTCATGCCCCAATCTGTCAGGCTGGGAAGGGGTTAAGGGAACAGGCTGGCCTCCCCATCTGCCAGGGGCTTTTCAGTGTCTAACCCCAGAGCTGCTCAGCTGCTGTACCTCAGCAGTGCTGACTGATAACGCTTTCATTCCAGCCGGGTGTCTGGACAATTGTTCATATATGCCACTGTCTGTGCAGGCTGAAGCTCCTCACCTAAACTGGTTTTCCTCAAGGTACATCTGCCATGAAAAGGTTTTGGATGGGCACGTGGACTTAGCAGGCTCACCTCTCCACTGTATACATCTGCCTGTTGTTTCTTCCCAGTGTTCCCAGCACCGACATGTACTCTGCTTCCACTACCAATTAAAATGCAGTGGGGAGTGGGAGTGGGAGGTCGAGGGAGAACAGAGGGACTTCCTTTCATAACTTGCCTGAAGCCCTCTGACCCTTTATTTGAAAAATTAGCATCATAATACCTGGCAGTATCGCTGTGCTGTTAATTCTTCTCTCATTGTCCTCCTGAAAGATGCAAATGGCATCACTCGTTACTAATTCTCAGCATCGGAGTTCTCTTTAGAAGAAGTTAGGCGATAAGAAAGTAATTCTAAAATCAGCCTAATGGGCTTCTGCGGAACCTGAGCGCAGCTGGTGAGCTGGTGCCGATGTGCTCACACATTCCTAACACAGCGGTGGGTGAATGAGTGGGCTTGCTAGGATTGCAGCAGAGCATCTCTATCCCTGCTAGAGCGATAGGCTTTACCTGGTACTCAGAGAGAAGGGGTAAAGTCCTCCTGTATCCCAAAAATGAGTAGCATTAAAGAAAGGCAGTGCAGGAACAACATCTCCCCTGGTTTTTACAGCCTTTTGTGCAGATGGAGAAGAGATTTTTCAAAAGCCCAAAGCAAACATTGACCTAAGGCTACTCTCTGAAGATAATGGCCACCATGGAGAGCTTTTGCAAATCCTGCTCCCAGGCAGAGAAAAGGAATTTCATTTGAATAAAGGGAGGGAGTGACTGAAGTCAGAAAATTATAAAGCCATGAGCTGAGCTATTTCTGGAAAAAATCCTAAAACAAATAATTGGAGAAATTTTTGAAGCACCTAGATAATAAGGCTGAGAATTTTTTAAGTTAATAGGAATATGTCAAGAATAGGTTGTGTCAACACAATCCAATTTCTTTCCTGACAGGTTAATAGGGTTTGTGGATGAGGCAGGAGCAGCCAGTGTCATGTGCCTTCATTTCAGTAAGGTTTATGACATTGCGCTTATATGACACACTCATAAACAATTTAGGGTAGCATGGCCCAAAGGCAGATTCTATAGACTGAGTATAAGGGTAGCTTAAAACTGCTCACATTTAATTGTCAAGTTGCAATGATTCATCAGCTGAGATTTTGCAGTGATCATTCCTGTAGCAGATGTTATTCAATGTTTTCATTAATGGCTCAGATGATGAGATGATGGAATGAGAACAAGTTTATTGAATTTGCAGGTGATAACAATCTGGGAGGGACTGCAGGCACATTTGATAAGATTAGAATTCAAAATGCTCTTGATAAGTTTAAGAAATAGTCTGAAAATAACAGGAGACACTTTAATAAAGACAAGTACAAAGTAGTATCCTTAGGAAGGAATAATCAGATTCTTAAATGGAAGATAGAGGTGGCAGGATGGGTACTGGGTCTGCTGGAGGAAAAAGGCTCATAAAGTGTCACGTGCAGAATTTAGACCATAGTTACAGTTTGGTGGAAAAAGTCAAAATCGTATTGGGATGTATGAATACACTTCTTAAGACAAAGAAAGTGAGTTTACTTTGCTGGAGCAAGGCATTGATGCTCAGAAGTGGCTCGTGAGCCACATGGGTGTCCCTGTCACCAGAGAGCTGGTCTGCAGAAGAGAGGAGGGGGAAATGGCTGGGGAAGTCATTCTCCCAGTCAGAGCACTTTAACCAATTGCTAAATGCCTGAAAACATCCCAAAGGTAATCCACCCCAGCAGTCTAAACTGTAGAATTAGGGCTGCCTTCCTCCATCCTTCTCCCTTCGCCCAGTGGTGCAGCCTCTGGGGTGGAATCACTTGGGTGATGGTGTAGCCCGAGTGGCTGAAGCACCAGCCCTGCAAAAATAAGTGTTTCCTTTGCAGTCTTTTGCCAGCAGCTGAACTGCCTGGAAATGAAGCCATCTCTTTTTAAACTTTACAGGGGTAGTATTCTGCCCAGCTCACTTCTCTGAACCCTGTGTACCCAACCACCCACCCAGCTGTGGTAGCAGTCCTACTGGCCACAAGGTAACCAATCCTCAACAAACACGTGCAAACCACGTAGCTGCTGGCATCACTAGGCAAAACGGCACGTTTTTCAACCAAGACAAATTTCACAATTCTCCTACACTAGAGCAGGATCTTCGCCAGCTGCTGATTGCAGACTAAGTCCAATTAGAGGCTTGCATGCTTTCCTTGGGGAGCCTGTGACCAGTGATATAACAACAAAGTCTCCCTAAAACAAACTTGTTTGTTTTCCTTCTCCGCTCAGTTCCATTTGCTAAGAAACTGCCCACACACATATTTAGTCCCGTCTAATCTTATGCCTCACTACGAGTGGAATGAAATTGGTTTTCTCTCTTGTATTATGTGAAAAAAACAGATGCAACCTATGTAATTTCTAAAAGTTAAGGACCCATTGGAATTCAAGCTGTTTCATATTGTTCTTCCTGTCTCCCACTCTCCTCAGAAAAAAATAGTCTTCTTTCCCCCCAAAGCAAATACCCTGGAGCATTATCAAGCCTAGCTACACCACCTGGCTTTTGCCACAAGCCCTGGTTTCTCCAGGAGACAGTTTCAGGTGCAACAGAGAAAATCCAGCTGCTCCCCACCCTGAGAAGAAAGCCCCTCCTTGCTCCCCTGCCATGTCCCTGTTCCCCACCTTTCTGCTCTAGCTCCAGAGATGTGCTCTGACCACCTCCTTGCTTGTTTTGATTCCAAGGTTAGCCCAGCTGGGGTGCTGGAGCCATCCAATCCATACAATGGCACTCGGTCCTTGGGTTACTTTAAGAAAAGGCTCTTTTTGGTGGTTTGTTCCAGGGGACAGCCCTACAACCTGTTCTACCGGGGTGGCAGCTGAGGGGGTCTGTCATGCTGGAATACCACACCACCTAAAGCAACACACCATGGAAAAACAACACGTGTGAGCTTAGATTTCATTAAACTCCTCCCAAATTCCTTTTATCGGATTAAAGTAGGTAGGCTTTAGTTAATTCATTGTCACTCTCCTGGCTGTCCCCTTGGGGAACCTGGCAGTCACTTGCACCAGGAGGCTTAGATCAGCCCTAATGAGCTCACGTCTTCAAAATGTGAACCCACCATTTATGCTGGGCACATTGTCAGAAGAATGTGAGATTTAGCAAATGCTCACAAATGCTCACAAGGCCAGTTCAAACACTCATTTTTTTACCTTAAGATACACATTTCCTTAGATAGCTTAAAATGCCATGGTGACTGCTGTTGTTATAACACAGACAAAGGCTCTCTTGAGTGCCTAGAGGCTTTTTGACCAATTAAGCAAAGATCTTTTGTAACCCAAGGGGTCATTTCACTGGTACAAATCCACCTAAAGATGTATGTACAGGTATTATTAAAACCCACTAAAAGATGAGGGGAAAACAAAACTGCAAAATTGAATGTAGAACTTTAGGAGGGGCCCATGTCCTTCTGTGCCCTCTGTATGCACTTATACGCTTCTTAAATCATCCTTCAGTGAGAGCAGGAATGTCTCTCAGGAGTTGCCCTGAGCAGCAGCCTCAATGTTAGTGCTGTTGCTGGGCTCCTGTCTCCAAAACTCTGCTCACTCAAGTGGATGAAGAGTTGGTACAATTATCCCAAAGCCTGTCCTGTTTCGATCTGGAGACCTCTCAGGCTGAGATCTCCAGATAGGGGTTTTTGCTGTGGGTATTTTTTTAACCCTAGCTTGCTGCCCTGCCTACCCTGCAACAGCCTTTCCTTGGGGAGGGTCAGACCACACAGCATCAATAATGCTGGGAGAGGGCACATGCTCACAGCCCTGGGCACCGCTCATTGCAGAGCTGCTGCCGCCACAGTGCAGACCTGGCTGAATGTCTGCTGACATGCTGTTACCCAAAAAGGGCAAAGGAAATCTCTGTTGATAAGTGAGAGCCACGCAGATGTGGAGTTTTGCCAAGTGAAGGTGTTTGGGCTGTTTGCAAGAGCTCTTTCAGCTGAATAAGGAAGTGCGAGGCTGCTCCGCCGTAATAAAGCACGCTGAGGAAATGATTGGTGTGATCAAAAAGAACTCTGCATGAATGCACAAAGTAGGTAAAGAAGCTCTCAGAAAATTACCTTAGGCAGTACAAGGGTTAAAAAGATAAAGGGGAACCTTGCATGGGGTTTCAGCTCCTGGACACAAGCTAATGTGCTTCCACTAATCTGTGCTGAAGTTACCAGACCAAATAACTTTGGGCTTCAGGAATAGAGTGGGAATACTGTGGAATTTTTTATTTCCCCAGAAAGACTTTTCTTAATAAAATGAGTGAGATTTATCAGATGTGACCCTAGAAAATCTACAAAGCATTAATTAGCTTCTACTTAATTTAAATGTTGTTTGGGAGTGCACAGCCTTGGTAGATCCATGCCCAAACACAAG
>VZTZ01014153.1:0-102170 GCA_013400955.1 Drymodes brunneopygia
TACTACTACTATTATTATTATTTTATTTAAATTATTAAGCGGTTCTTATCTCAACCCACTTTTATCCTTCTGATTCTCTACCAGTGCTCAGTTGCTGGCTGGGGCTAAACCAAACTCCAGGCTGCCAGCTCCAGGCAACCTCTGGATTTTGAAAGTTCAGAATTTCACAAGAAGAAATGCACATACACATCCCTCTAACCCCACATCAGTCCCCATCACCTTCTTGATCCAATGCTCTCTCTGCACTGTCCGTCTTTCACATTTTGGATCTTTATTTTTGCCTGTCTCATCAACAGCAGTTTCCTAGTTCCCCTTTTTTCTTTCTTTGGCATCAGCAATGACAATTCTGTTCCTTTGCTCAAGCCCACCATGAAACTGGTTGTAAAATTATGAGATTTGAACAAGAAAGCAGAAAGGAGGCACAAGAGGATTATGTGCACAAGAGGAGGGAGGTTACTTAAAACAGCATTAACTTTTGGGCAAGCTTGGGTCACTGAAGTTTTCCATAACCATGAAGGTTAAAATCTTGCTGCTCTTTAAATAAAAGCTGAGTCCCATCCAATCTCACACCATCATCAGCTGAAACATTAAAGAGAAGCCACTAATTACAGTATCCAAAATAACACTGTGGGAGCTGACAATGCTCAACTCTGCCCTAGCTATCTTCTGAGCTGATTTTTCACTTTATTCTTTCTTTCAATTTTTCATTCTATTTTTTTTCATCTACTGGGCTGGACCATAAACCAAAGTCAATCTCAGAGTTTACCATCTGTTCTGTGCCACTTTCTTCAGCTTTAAACTCTCTTTGCTCCCCTTTTTTCCCCAGTAATGTAACCAGCACCTTTAGCTAACCTGTTACCTCCCCAGTATTTATGAACCAGAATTTGGGGTCAAACTCAAACCTTGATGCCTCAGTGGTTTAACAGGGGGAAGGCAGAAGTGTTGTTTCATGACTCCATGGTTTCCCACCCCAACATCACCCGTGAACCACTTCACATGTACAACACTGCTTGCTTTCTGCTTTCTCTCTCCTTCTAATGAAATGGAGAAAGAACTGAACTGGGATTCACAGACAATGTCCTTTTGTGTGTACAAAGATATGGTTTATTTTATGTGCTTGGGATCCTGTGCTCCCACTGATCTGGCTCAAGAGCTGATGAGAAACCTGAAAAGTCAGCTCCCTCTTCACTTCCAGAACCATCACCTCCATCACCTACAATATGAAGGTGCATTAGTGAACAAAAGCTCACTAGTCACCGAGATGAGACATTTTTCAGGAAGTTTCTCTTTGGGGAATGAGCCCAAATAGAAGCCGTTGAGATTCAAAAAAATATCTGTAATTCTCAGAAATGTTACTCATTATTAACAGAGCATTTCATAATACTGATGAGAATGTCAGAATTCAAATGCTTTAACTGTAAGATCACAAAAATATTTAACCTGAGTTAAATTTATCTTGATGTGCCTTTTGAGCTGTTCTTTGTTCCCTTCTCAAAGCAGATAAAGTTGGAAACAAATCCATCTTATTTTATTGTCAGCAGCATCTATTTTGCTTAGCAGGCACTTAGGCAAATTTATTAACAAACCTATTTTTAACCCACAAACACATAAATCTGTAGAAGGCAGCATCTTGATAAAAGCTCAGGAATAAGAGGAAAAAAATAGCAAAAAAAGAGTGAGTGGAAAAAGCTACAGGCCAGGGACTCCCAGGAGGGGATAGGGCTCCTTTATTTGCTATTTTCCATCAAATAAATCCACAAAATCAAAGTGAAGACATCTGGTCCATCCAGTACCAGACTTGTGCACTTCACCACAGCAGCAGGGCCAGAGGATTCCCACTGCTCACTGCTTTCCCTTTTAAGCTGCTTTTCCCTCACACCTGTGTCCCTGGTCAGGATGAGCCCCTGACAATTTAGCGGGGAACAGAGTGCAGACTGTCACAGGGAAAAAGTGCAGCCCCATTTCAACTTGGGGTCTCTGAACACACTTCTGCAGGAAGATGCCACATGGAAAACAGCCATTCCTTTAGGGGACTGCTGCTAATGACATAAAGTGCTGCTTAAACATCACTTGGATAAGCTTTGCAGACTGGCAAGAAAAGTTTGCTGGTTATTTTACAGGACTGCTAGGACTGGTGGAGGTTTTCCTGTATTCTGCTGCATTCCAGCAGCAAAGCTTCCAAGCTCACACTGGAGGGGCTGTGAGGTGCAAAGTTCCCCCACAGCAGCACATGATTCTTTGACCAGTTTTCTTTTCAGTAGCAGATTTTTGAACATTAACAGTTGGCTGCTTTTACATAGTGAGAGCCAAAAAATCCTGGAAGCTATTCAGAGGTTACAATCAGGTCAGGATTTTCACCAGCCATTCTGTTTTACATGGAAAGGATTCCGTGGCATTCAGGAGAAAGGGCTTACTTGCTCCTACCTCTCCTCTTGGCTCACCTTCTTCCCCATTCCCCACTGCTCTTCTTTTACAAATAAAGAATATCTGAATTTGAAGATCTGGACCTTGTAACTTTTTTTTATCCTTTCAACCTTTGCTCAGCTCTTAGAACCAACTGACAGCTTGGGCAGAGGCAGGACCCAGCTGGGATCAAACATCCTCCAGCCCAGCCCAGCTTTGGGGTTGGATGTGGGAGAAGGTGCAGCTCTGGTGGTGGGACATGGTGAGCAGGGAAGTGAGGGGGTGGGATCCTGCAGTGACTTTTCCCAGGATTCATTAACCTACTTTGGCACACAGCTCAGAATAGCTCACCCATTTGCATTTTAAGATCACGAAGGCAGAAGTGCTGCAAGGGTTGCTGTGGCATCCAGGAGCTGAACTAAGCCCAGATTCCCAGATCAGCCAGGCAAAATGTTAACCACTAGTGCAGCTAACCTGCCTAAGTTATCAACCTGTCTTTCTTTTTTTTTTTTTAACTACATAAATTGTTGGCAAAATAAAATTTTCTTAACCTGGGGAAATAACCTAGAACAAAGACACCCAAGTGATGACCATCCTGTCGTCATGCAAACATTAATGTTTTCCCATTGTACAGTTACTGTACAGTTACTGTACCATGTTTCTGAACAGAATTATAATTTGTGTATGTTATTTTCTCCAGAATCTTTACACCTGCAACCCACAGATCACTCAAATGAAAAGCTGCTACAGCACCTACAGAAATTCACTGAAATTTGTGATAATTTAGTTCAGCTCCTGCCCAAGGCTCCCTCTTGCACCATTTAAACAAGTTCCAAAAGTAAATTAATTGATGCAAAGTTATCAACCTCATACATCCCAATTTTCACCAACTACTATGTAGTTTTACCTATGAGGAATGGAAGATGGAGTGGTACAGATCACCTCCATCACTGCAGTATTAACCTGAATAATGCAAAACCATCCCCCTAATTTGCAAATGCAGGTATATGACATAAATAATGTTATCTAAATAGAGCACTGCATCCAGCTCTGGGGTCCCCAAGGGACATGAAACAGTGGGGGATGAGTCCAGAGGAGGTCACTGAGTTGATGACATGCTTGGAACCCCTCTGCTCTGGAGCCAGGCAGGAGAGCTGGGAATATTCACACTGGAGAAAAGAAGGCTCCAGGGAGACCTTAGAGCCCCTTCCAGTGTCTAAAGGCGCTCCAGGAGAGCTGGAGAGGGACTTGGGACAAGGGATGGAGGGATGGGACAAGGGGGAATGGCTTCCCAGTGCCAGAGAGCAGCTGGGATGCTGGGAGGCAATTCCTCCATGTGAGGGTGGGCAGGCCCTGGCACAGGGTGCCCAGAGCAGCTGTGGCTGCCCCTGGATCCCTGGCAGTGCCCAAGGCCAGGCTGGACACTGGGGCTGGGAGCAGCCTGGGACAGTGGAAGGTGTCCCTGCCATGGCAGGGAGTGGGACTGGATGGGCTTTAAGATCCCTTCTCACTCCGTTCTGGGATTCTCTGACTATAAACCAACCCTTATTAGACCAGCCCAGTGGAGGAGGAGGAGGAGGAGGAGGAGGAGGGGTATGGCCCAGCACTCACCTATGATGCCGCTGTCTCTGCTCTCCAGCGTGGATGTGGGGCTGGTGACAGCCCCATAGGTGCAGTCCTTGGCCGTGACGCTGGTGCTGACGGGTGGCAGGGTGGAGCAGGGGCTGCTGGCCGGCGGCGAGGCCGTGCTGCTGGTCAGGGTGGAGCAGGGGCTGATGCGCTGTGTCACCGCTGAGCTCTGCAAAATGGGAAGCAGCAACACATCACTCACCACAGGCACTGCCAGGGGGAAAATCTTTCCATAGCTCACACTTGAGGATTTGCTCTGTCTGGTGAGGTTAAAAAGTGCTTTACAGTTTGAAATGAAAACATCCGCTAGGCCACCCCCCACCTGTGGCAGACACTGGGCTCGCTTTCTCCTTCACGCTTCAGAGATCCCAGCTTCCATATTCAATAGGAGCCACAGGAAACATAAACAGTGGTATTTATCAAAAGCCTGATTCCGTACTTGATCAGGAGTTTTGACTGTTTTGTTAGCATTGAACTGAAAGCTTAAAAGCAAAAAGCATAAATGAGCAAAAACCATGACAGAAAGGTAAATTCCGTGCCTCTGTTGCAGTGGGGAGCTCTGGGGCGGGAAGCACACAGTGTGATCTCACCTTTACTTACAGCTACAATCATCATATCCAGGAAATCCTACAAAGACCTCTGGGCTGTTTCCATCTGCTCAAAATCCTTGTGGGGCTGCAGTTTTTATTTTGCTCTATAAATGTTTCCTCCATTCCAGGAAAACAACAGAGATCCCTTATCTAGATACCAGATGGCCCTTCCCTGCCCAGGCATGCTTTCCCCACCAGATAAAAGTTTAAACAAACCCTCCATAATATGGGAAAAAAATGCAGTAGCACAAAGAAGATGCTGTTTTAAAAGTGATTTTTGGTAAGACCCTATAGGATACTGTGTGCAAGGAGCCCAGAGGAGTTTATCCATCTGATACTGTGCAGGGAGATGGATTTATTAAAAATCCAAAATCATTCTTGAATTCAATATATTTGATATATGACAGAGCCCTTGTTTTAACCACAGGCTACTGGATACAGAAGCTCCCCTGGAGAAGGTTCTCCCTGCTGAAGACACATCCTAGAGCACCTGCAGGGGACAAAACTGCTACGCAGGGTCAAGAGGGTCGGCAGGCGCAGGTGGCTTCCTGTGTACCCAACACACCAACTTCATCACCCTTTCACTGGACTTCAGAGCATTTTTTCAAAAATAAACGGGCAATTGCAACGCTTTCCTTGCACAGGACTGACCGACAGAACAGGCACCCACCCACAGGGTGGGCACTGGAGGAGCCAAACCCTCAGGAGGGTCAGTCCATCGCCCCTCGAGGATGGGCAAAAGTAAGCATTAAAAAATGGGAGTGTCAGCATGTGATCCTCCCTTGAGTTCATCTATAGGGTTCTGCAGAGGGAGGTGACCCCATGTCGCCCTGGCTCAGGGGACAGTGCAGAGCACAGCCAGTTCTCCTGCACTGCTGCTGTTGGCTCAAGCTGGGAGCAGCAGGCAGCACTTCACTCACTGTACAATGAGCCTGGTCCCAAGGAAGGAATGGTAAAGGTTCATTCCCCATCTGGAATTTGGTTAAATGAGATTTCTTTTATTCTGTGTGAGCATCCCCATGTGATTTTGTGGCTTTGTAAACCCTTCTTTGCGGCATTTGAAGGAGACCGTAGAAAGCATCATACCTGCAAACTGCGTAACAGGCTTGATATGTAATTTTTTTCCCTCCTCGCTATTCCATATTTGAAACTTTAAAAATGTAGGGAGGGACTTTTTAAAAGTTGAACATGTAAAAGATTTACTGGTGTTTTAAATTAGAAGGTAGCTACCATGTGAAACTACCCAGAAAAAACCTACTTTGCCCAAGTATCCCCATGGGTTTTGTAAATATCCTTACTCAGAGTGTGACTGCCCTGGTACTGGAGGCAACACAGAGCATCCCTGGCAGGGGGATGGGGCAGCCCCTTGGCCACCCCACAGCTCTGCTCTCATGCCAGAGGGAGCTGAATTGATCTCAGCTTAATTACAGAATATCCCCAACATGGATCAGTGCATCAGCAAACCAGGGACACAGTGCCAATGTCACAGCTCCGCCGGCGGGTTTGTGTATTAACACAGACATCCCAACACAGCAGAAAATGAACTGTGTGAGTATTCCATGTTCATTTATAATCTCCCTGTGATATCCATCAGGGTCCATCTCTTCTTCCAAGCAACACGCAACAGGATAAGGTGAAATTGCCTCAGGGTGGGCCAGGTGAGGCTCAGGCTGGATAACAGGGAAAATTTCTTTGCTGACAGAGTGGGCAGGCATTGGAATGGGCTGCCCAAGGCAGTGGTGGAGTCACCATCCCTGGAAGCATTCAAACAAGCAGATGTGGCACTTCATGATGTGATTTTGTGACATGGTGGGATTCAGTCAAAGGTTGGACTTGATGATCTTGGAGGTCTTTTCCAATCTTAATGTTCCAGAGATTCTAAAATACCCACAGTGTTATGTGGTGGCTGCCAGCACATGGTCATCTCTTGGAAGTAACAGGGACAAACAAAGCAAGGCTCTCCTCTCTCCATCCAATTTAAAGTGCCACTGGTAAATCCCAGTTATTGTTATTTTCCATTCTTTCACATTCTAGGCAGTTACCAGTACCTCTTCTTTTCCCCCAGTGCCTTCTAGGAACTGCAGGCAAGCTGACTGCCCTGGGAATTTTGGCTCTCTGAATATTCTGGTTTCACACATTCATTACATCACCTGTCATGCACTTTCTCTCCCCACAAACCTCTTCCATCTCCTCATACTGCAAGTTTTTCAGATGTCTGAATACACTACTGATTTCTCTAAATCTGCTTTTAATTTTACAAAATTATTTCTAGCTCATTCATTGTAGTGGCCAAAATAAAAAGTACTTGTGTGTCATATTCAATGAAAACATTCTATTAATTTTTCCCTTTAAAATTGATGGGGTTTAATTATTCTTAATATAACCTAATACAGGGCTCTTTTTGGCTTGCTGTTCTGCACCATACAGATGTTTTCACTGAGCTACCCACCACAGTGGGACTATCTTCTGATTTATCACAGCTGATGGGACTCCATCAGCACACCTGAGCCATTTAATCAGCTTTTCCCAATATTTTCTTTAACTTGTTGACAGTCCAATGGGGAGTTTTGGACAATGAAGGCCAAGGGTATCCTGGGCTGCATACGGAAGAGTGATGCTGGCACAGGAAGGGGGTGATGCTTCTCCTCTGCCCAGCTCTGCTCAGTTCCATGTCCTTTTTATGTTGGGGCCACCAGAACTGTACAGAGAGTTCCACGTGGGGAATAACCCAACCCAATCTCAGCTGGCCCTGCTTGAAGCAGAAGGTTGGTTTAGATGATCTCCAGAAGTGCCTGCCAATCTCGAACTATAGCATCTAAAAATTCCACCAGCTTATATATGGTATCTTCCAGAATGTAAGAATGTCATTACTATCATAAATTCTTCATGGTGTTTTTCTATGTTTTAACTGTCATTTTAAATAAATCCCCACTGAAACTTATCTCAGTACAAAATAACATCCACTAACTTTAAAACACAGAAATCATTGCACTTCAAAGCAAATTAAAATTCAGTGTAGGGACGGTACACTCATCTTCCCTCCAGCTGATAAAACTATTGTTTCATGAAATGCCAGAAGTGATAGAAGTTCCTTTATTTGCTGTGTTATCAATGCAGCTCCTGAAGAACAAGCTCCTTGCAACTGGAAATTATGAAATAACACAGTGTATCACTTTGCGTTGATTGACATGCTTTATTTTTGTATTGGTATAGAAAAATGTTCCTCTGTGCGAGTTTTAAATATAAATTTCCATTGACAGAACATTCTGTATTATTATTGCTGCTGTTTCATCTGTCACATTTTCACTGAACTTTGAAAAATTACTCTGTTCTGCTAGAGCCTCGATGTCCTTTGTGCTGCTCTGGCAGACAATACAGTTAGAAAGAATTTCCCAGAAAGTAGGAGAAAAAGAATTTAATCCTCAGCATTTGGAATCTCCCATTAATGAAATCACACTTAAAAGCACAGAAAACATACTATTTTATTACAATCTGAGTTAGAGAATATATCCTTGCATATATTCAAAATAAGGCAACTGGGGGGAAAGGCAATGTAGAGATGTACAGATTGGGCAGTTTCAGTGCAAAGAATTATTGTCTCGCCTGAGAAGGCAAAGCATGGCTGGAATAACAAGCAGCAGCTTTTGATACAAAGAATGTTTTCTTTACTCAGCTCATGTGAATTAACACATTAAACCCCAAAAAACTGTTCTAACTTTTAAATTCAAGTGCAAACTAGTGGCCAAAGTCTCGATCAGATTTTAATTAATCAATGATTAATAGAAGAATTAATCTTTGCAAATCCCATAAATGTCTCACTGTGTGATTTTCAACATGACTGGAAGTAGGGTAGTGGAAGAAATTCAGTTTGGGATGGAGATCTGAAGAGGTTTTCCCAAAATCTGCTGCAATTCGGAAGCAGCTTTAGCTTGTTTGCTGAGACAGCCAGTGGGAGATGGCAGAGTCAGACAAGAGCCCCAAAAACGTGAGATGGTTGGGGCTGAGGTGGAGAGGCTGATGAAGAGGAGAGGCTGATGGAGAAAAGGGAAGGAAGAGGCAACGCTGATGGAGGAGGAAGAGGAGAAGAGGCTGATGGAGAAAGTTCATTCAGCCCACAGAAAGAACAGCTACACTGGATCCAAGGACAGCTGCACCCTTCCACTATCTGCAGGGCCTGGAGAGAAGACACAACCATGCTCCTCTCAGAAGTGGAAAGGGAAAGGACAAGGAGCTACAGTCACAGGCTCCATTGAGGAAATTTTCTACTACGTAGAAGAACAATGTTTTTCACAGTAAAAGTTGGTGAGCCCCAAGAGAGGTTGTCAGGAGAGCCCACTGATCTCCACCAGTGGAGATCTTCAAACCCTGCCTGATGAGCCCTGAGAACCACAGACCCTCCCTGGAGCCAGCCCTGCCTCTGGGGGATGCAGGGATGGGTTGACCTCGCGAGGTCACTTCCAGCCTTGAGTGTTCCAGGATTCTAGGCAAGTGCTGACATCAGGAGACTCTTACAAAGGAAGGAAAAAATTAACTTGGTAATTGAGGAACCAGCCTCTCTTTATCTTCTCCAGAACATGAATAGCATTCAAAGACCCTGGAAAACTTTTTCATGCAAAAATTAGCACACAGCCCAAGATACCAATCTATTTTAGAGGACAAGTCTCTGCTATTTCTCTTCAGATTTTTTCTTTTATTTATTCTCCAAAGACATCTTTGGCTTTAGAGAAAAGATGGGATTTTAATTTTTGTCAAAAGGTAACAACAAAAGGAACCATTTATAGTAGAAAGCTCTGCTTGGCTTTGAAGTATTCAGTTCAAATAGGTGCCTGTTAAAAGGACATTTTCTAGCCCAATGTGTAGTATGGTCTATTTTAAATCTACAATTTGCTCTAAAAAACTGAACGGAAAGTGTTAAAAGTGTAATGTATGTGTTAAAGGCAAAAACTTTACAAAATCACATTTCTTGGCTCTCAATCAAACTAGCTTATGCATGAGACCAAAAATGTCTTTTGTCAGGCAGTCAACCCAACCTGGCCTCGGGCACTGCCAGGGATCCAGGGGCAGGCACAGCCCCTCTGGGCACCCTGTGCCAGGGCCTGCCCACCCTCACACGGAGGAATTGCCTCCCAGCATCCCAGCTAACCCTGCTCTCTGGCACTGGGAAGCCATTCATGTCACTCCAGGCCCTTGTCCAACATCCCTTTTCAGCTCTCCTGGAGCCCCTTAAGGCACTGGAAGGGGCTCTAAGCTCTCCCTGGAGCTTCTCTTCTCCAGTCTGAACTTTCCCAGCTCTCTCAGCCCGGCTCCACAGCAGAGGGGCTCCAGCACTTGGACCAACTCCGTGGCCCCCACTGGACTTGCTCCAACAGGTTCACATCTGCTCTGTGCTGAGGACAGGACACTTTTCACTGACACTCCTTTTAACAAATTCAGGTTCTCTGAATTACATCTGTATTAAATATTTGAGTGATTTGTGCGGAGTCACCCAATGACTGTTAAAAGAACAGAGAATTGGAAGTGACTGCTGAGTTTTGTGCCCTTCTGCTACATACTGGACTATCCATCTGTCAATTGAAATACAAAAAGGGGTGGGGAGGAAAGGCCTCCTACTTTCAGCAAAACTGCAAATTGTCCATACCTGAGGAAAAGGAGGGAGAAACTCAGGCTCAGGCAGTTTCTACAAAATCTATATCATAGCCCAAAGCTTTCCAGCCAGCCAGGGGTGTAACAAGCTCCATCACAATAAAGATTTTACAATTTGCCTTCTTTATCTGTTTCCAAGCATGAAATCACCTTGTTGGGCAAATATGAGCAAGAACTGTGACTATCTGTAAAATCAGGCTATTACTATTTCCCCCTCCCTTCTGCAGAGACTGTGAGTCTTTATGTAACACTACTAAAGTACTTCTGAAATATCACAGAGAAGATGCCAGGGAAGTACAGATTATTTTGGCCACTATAATCTGATTAGAAACACTGCCCACTCCTACATTTGCAGAAACAGAAAAACAACAGAAGCTCTCTCATGGCTGATCCCTGAACCTACTGTTCTGTAAGGATGAGTCACTGTGTGATGAGAAAATACAACCTTTACCTCAGCACCACTATTTCATCATCAGGAGACACCTGGTTGCCATGGAATTAGACAATAACCACCCTCTCTGAAACTCCAAGTGATCCCAACCCACTCCATTCAGGACCAGGGGCGGGGGGTTCATACCTGGTTCTCGTCCTGCACCTCCATGCTGTACTGGGGCCCTGGCTGAACCTCCGCGACTTTCTCTCCGAGGAGGAAGCCCAGGCGAGTCATGAGTGTGTTTGCTGCCTCATCTACGGATGGAGGGGGTCCCAGCTCCTGCTCAGTATCACCTAAACAGAAGAAAACCAGATTCAGACAGGAATTGTTTACTTTGGCTGCTGCTCACACAACCAACACAACACTGCTACCTGTTGTGTACCCTCAGTATCCAGGTTTTCAGGTTATTCACGTCATTCAAGTCTGTTATACCATTCTATGCTGGTCATTAATTTTAGGTCATGCACCATAGATATATGTTTTCTCCAATGTTAACTGTTGCTTCTCCTCTCACTGCTCGTTATTTTCTCAGCATCTCCACAGAAGTACACTGAGGCATCTTCTCCCTGTAGCAGAAGCACCAGAGCTACTAGGGAACAAGATTTTCTGGACCAGCATTGGAGAAGAAAATGTGTTTGCTCTCCTCCCTCACACAGAAACTGCCTCCAAGTTACTCACAGAGAAGACAAGGCTACAGTAGACATTTGGAAGGTGCTCCAAGCTGCAGAGCAATCAACCTGTGCTACTGAGTAGTTAACAGGAAAGAATAGGACAGAAAATAAATGTGCAACTTCCACTGTCACCTGCTGTCCCCAACACACTCACGGTCATGAGGAAATCAAGTCTCTTCAGATACAATCCACCTTCTGCACTCACCCTATGGGCCATCCACAAAGTAGTCTTGCCTGTCAATTCCCCATTAAGTCCACAAAACAGGCCAAAACCAACATTCCTAATAATTTTTCCCAATTTTTTTTCCATCACCTATAGGGAAAGAAGCACAGACAAACTTCCAGCTAGCAATGCACACTGGGAAAAGGCCAGGCATGTGCACTGGCATTTCTGTATCATTTTAATGTTATAACAAAAGTCTGTGGAGGTTTTGGACTTGTAGTATCACACACATAACTGAGGTTTCAAAAGTCAACTTCCCTCCTGCTCACACCAGCAGCAGGGTTAAAGCCTGAAGGTCAAGTTCTTACCACATTAGACTGAAGTAATACTGTGCTTAGTGCAGTTACAGGAGACTAATTAGGATTTGCAATTAGTCTACAGTTAATTATTCATCTGATAATGTACAGTCTGGAAAAGAGCCCATCTCCATTTTCCAGCTCTGTCCTGGTTTGGGCTCCTCCAGCACTCAGCCTGCACCTACAGTACAAGGATGCTACTTTAAATAAAATATTGCTTTTTAGTAACTATAACTGAAAATCACAGAATCTGGGATATGTACAAAATCCCAGGAAATTTAAGCCAGTTACTTCCAGAAATTCTCATTTAACCTCATAGAGTACAGCTCACAGAAGCTTACAGCAATTTTTGGATGTCTCATCTGCACTACTGCAAATTAAAAACCCGGGAGCATCTCCCATGCAACCACGACTGTGTTCCTAAGCACCACCAGCTCTGGGAGTTCAGCATCTGGAGCTGTCCTTCCACATATTTTATTATAACCTGACTTTCAAAGTACAGATAACTCTGAACTTAAGCAAAGCTCCATTGTACTGGATTATCCCCTCCTTAAGTCTTAAAAAATAGGTGGAGTCATTTAACTGAATGTCAAAGAACAGACATAACAGCTCTGAGGTGCTTGTGAATGGGTATTACGGAAAAAAGCTGTAAGTTGCCTTTCAGGGCTGACAGTAAGACCTAATACTCTCCTCCTAAGTTCAGTGAAAGGGCATAACTGGTTTTTTCTCCCTTCCCACGTGTGTTATCCAGTCAGTGCTGCAACCACATTTTACACTCACTTCAACACGTTCTTGTCTCACCAGGAAATTTGAGCACAGAACTGATAACAGAACTTGCCTGAGATATTTTTAACTGTTCTGACACCACTGCTATAGCCAGCTACAGCAGCTCTAACACCCCCTCAGTCAGCTCCAATAATAGTGGTATATCAATAACCAGTAACACACTGCGCCACTGTGCACATGCAAACCCAAAGTCAATCAGTGGATTAAAGAGATCCCAACATGCTGATGGTCTGAAGCTGCTGCACTTACTACATGGCTCTTGTGCTTCTGCATCAACACTCAGTAATACTAAAAACAACAAACAAATGTTTAGTGCCAGGAATTTTAAATAAGAATAAAACCCCCTCCCTGTCTCATTGCATGTGCACTAGTACTTTAAAGACTTCTATGGGCTGTGTAACTTGATGTCCCTTTACGTTCAGCACAAAGCCTGTATTTTTATATAAACACGCACAAAACAACAGGAGGAAAAGGGTTCTTGGGAGCTGGTGTGCTGCTGTGTTGGAAGGTGACTGTAGCCACCCACCAAGCCAGGTCTCTGCCAGCTTCCTCTTGGCCACCAAACCATGTAACTTGGGTTCTCATGCCAGCTGACAGCTTCACTTGGCTGTTCCTGTCACTTATGTCTCATGGAATCACTCAGTAACTATCTCCCAACATTTCACAGCCAGGTAAATGCTGTATCCCAGCACACTGTCACATCTCCAAGTCAGCTACATTTGCTGGTCCAGGTCTTCCAAATGCTTTAGACACTTCTTGAATATACCCCTAAGTTCCTGGCAAAGCCACTATGCAGCAACTTAACCATGGCAGGGAAGGCTGAATTCAGATCCTAATAAAAACAGTAGAAACAATTCTTCTACAGGGAGAAAAAAAAAGCAGCAATTTTTTGTTGGCATGATAGAACTTGGGATACTGAAGTGCTTTGGTCTGTTGTCCAGTAAAGCAGAGGCCATCCTGTCCCTCCACTGATGGACACCAGCAAGCCTTGGCTGGCTGTCAGCAAGAGAGTTTAATGTCAAGCCCCTCTGCAGTGAACTGGCCCTGTAAAGGACACCAGAGCCACCACAGTGTAGTTCAGCCTGGCATCCACTGGTAACCGGCCTGGCTCCAAAAGGAAACCCAGAACGGCTTGGGATAC
Source organism: Drymodes brunneopygia (assembly GCA_013400955.1). Classification (NCBI taxonomy): domain Eukaryota; kingdom Metazoa; phylum Chordata; class Aves; order Passeriformes; family Petroicidae; genus Drymodes; species Drymodes brunneopygia. Next base: position 13,816 of record VZTZ01014153.1, read on the forward strand.
GAGGGACCTTCAGGGCCACCAGAGCAATTAAGACACATTTATGTTGTATTTTCAACAATTTCATTATCATGAAGATGGGACTTCTCCTAAGGGAGTGCTGGGCACAGGTACAGGAGTCCACTGGCTGCGGCTGGATTGTGATTGCCTCCCTTCCCTGGCTGTGTGCTGGAACAGGGAGCTCTCACCCTCCTGGTTTTCCTGCTGTTTGTCCCACTCCCGATCACTCTGTGCATGTAGCAGCGTTGCAGCCACAGGCTCCCAGTTGCTGTTCCCTGCATGTTAATGCTCTGCGAGATAAAAATGTCAGATAACCTGAACACAGGGAGTATTTTATTCTAAAAGGACAGACTGTTTCACATCTCTCTGAGAGCTTTTAGTTATTTCTGACGTGCAATCCTGCAGTTACCTGGCTTCTCTGAAGATTAAGGATTAAAAGAAGGAAGCACAGCTATTACTGACTACCTAAAATTTGACTGCGGATTTCATGTAATCTTTTGAGTATTATCTTTCACTTTTTAGAAGATACGTTTAATTTCTGTACAGCTCACTACAAAAGAATCTGTATTAATTTTTATTTCTTTTGTTTTTGCAGTGCAAAGTAAGTACATTTTTTTTACCAAAAAAAAAAAAATCCTGTGCTCCTTGGACAAATTACCTCTGCTTCCAACCAGGATCCAGCTTTGGAGACTAATCTGTCTTGGAGCTGTTCATGGATTTTTATTTATGTTTTTAGAAATAAGCAATTCACTGCAATGTGTTTGTGCTCTGCAGGCTGTATCTGTGATGGAAGGCCTTGGACCGGTGGCAAAGAGCTCGTAAATCTTTTACTTCAGTACCTGAATTGCTGACTTCAGGTTTAGAGCGCTTGCCTTCCAATTAACCACAACAAATTCCAAGTGGAGGAAAGCTTTTCTATTAAATTATTGGGAAATAATTTTCAGTAATGTTTAGAAAAGGCCTTTATCCTGCTGAATCAGTAAATGCAACAGTGTGTGCAAAGGTGATGTCACTGGAAGTGGTTTCATCTCTGGCTAAAGGTGATTATAGAGAAGGTGAGTCTGGGCTCTGCTGGGGCTGCCCCATCCCTGGAAGTGTCCAAGGCCAGGCTGGACAGGGCTTGCAGCAACCTGGTCTAGTGGAAGGAGTCCCTGTCCATGGCAAGGGATGGGACTGGATGGGGTCTAAGGTCCATTCCAACCTAAACTATCCCATGATCTGTGAAAGTAAAAGAAACTAGAATATGTGATTTCTCCACCTCTAGCCCTTGAGGAACACCTCATGATTCTATTCTAACTGTTTATTTAGCTTCTGGATTGAATTACACTGGAATAGATGCCACAAGAGGATTGGGTGGGCAGGGAGACTGGCAGAAGGTTAATTAGATGGGGGTCTGGAATGCCAGGAGGTCAGGGCTCCAAGGAGAGCAGCCTTAGGCAGGGCAGGCTGTGCAAAGCCTGGTGAGGCAAGACGGGAGTGCCGGGACAGATCGATGATCAATCGATCGATCAGCCGGGACCAGGGCTGAGAGCAAGGAGGCCAGGGGGGCTCCCAGGGTGTGGAAGGACACGAAGCAGCTCCGCCACGAGCCTCCCCAGGAGCTCCTCACCTGTTTGGTACCGCAAGAGCAAACTTCAAATATTACACTTAAGTCATTAGTAGCAATAATTAAATCCAACATTTGATTATTTAGACACTTCAGAAAGAGTGGAGATACTCAAAGCTCACACAGATAAATTTTTATTTTAAACAATTTTAGCAGATCCCAGCAGTGAACACCCCCATACTTTCCATCTACTTCTGCCTCCTTTTAAGTTAATGACTTTTTCTTTTACTGAACTGCAAAAATGCAAATTAGAAAGAATACAACCTGAGCTTGTCAAGCAATTTATACCTCTGATCCTTCCTCCCTTCAAAAAACTCAACCCACTTTAAATATGTTAGCAGATCTCTGCAACTCACCCTGGAATTTACCTGATTTAGGCCATTTAGGAGCAATTTTACAGAGCCTGGCAGCTCTCTCAGATGTCTTAGCTACAAATACCCCTTGGATTTCTGAAGGGGTCAACTCTAACTCCTGTGTAGGCGTCACATGCAGCAGGATGGAGTTCGTAAGTGCTCACAAATGTTCAGAGTATTCCTTGAAAACCAAATATATCATTTTATGGCAGAGTTATTAGGTTTGCTCTTTTCAAGAAACCATTCAAAATGTTTTCGTACATTGTCATTTTCAAATAGTGTTTCTGTTACCTCCTTTCAATTCCTATATGAAAGCTGCCACATATTTCAGCTGCAATTGCTTACAAGCAAATGAAATTTCTTTATGATTTATTTGGTAATTCTATGACTGGTTTGATAGCCACCATCATCTAATTCCAGATAAATGGTGGAGGGTAGTGCCCCTGGGAGACATTAACAATGCATCTGTAGTCCACAGACTACTTTTGGTTTAATGGCTGTACTTTTACTTTCAAAACATCTGAAATCTATTTCAGTGAGCGTCTAACAAGAAGTGGGTAACAGTTCCCTTAGTGGCACCCATCCCTGAATTTGCCTGAGCATGAGACTGGTTTACCTTTAGGAAACCAGAAATTCTTGAATTAACAATGAAAAAAAGAGAAGAGCTATGTGCAAAGAGTGAGCACCTATGGAAGGCCAGAAATAAATGATACCATTTCGGACTTTGATCTTCAATTACGTAACTGCAGAGTTTTATCTAACAACTTCCCTCCCTCCATGTGACCTGAATCTGTCCCATTATTATGTACATCTGCTTTAAATTATTCTGGATACACTTGAGCTGTATTTGGAAAACGTCCTTGACCATTTCTGCATATCCCCCTAATCTCAGAATTAATGAAAGATTTTTTTCATTGGTCTTGTTTACATCAAGAAGAGATTTTTAAAAATTTAACCACTAAGGGTTGAAGGCTGCCCTATACTCATCTCTATAAATGTCAGTTTTTGTACTGCTGCACCTCCAATCCTGGGGTCAGTTTTGGGAAAGATACTGAGGGGCTGGAGCATGTCCAGAGAAGGGAACGGAGCTGGGGAAGGGGCTGGAGGCCCAGGAGAGGCCGAGGGAGCTGGGAAGGGGCTGAGCCTGGAGCAAAGGAGGCTCAGGGGGGACCTTGTGGCTCTGCACAAGTCCCTGACAGGAGGGGGCAGCCAGGGATATCGGGCTCTGCTCCCAGGGAACAGGGACAGGAGGAGAGGGAACGGCCTCAGGCTGGGAACAGGAAAGGTTTAGACTGGATCTTAGGGAAAATTTCTTCATGGAAAGGGTTGTCCAGCAAGTGCCCGGGGCAGTGGTTGAGTCCCCATCCCTGTAAGTGTTCAAAAAACATGTGGATGTGGCACTTGGGGACATGGTTAGTGGCGAACATGGTGGTGGTACTGGGGAAATAGCTGGACTTAATAATCTTAAGGGTCTTTTCCAATCTGAACAATTCTGTGAAGCAAGTGTTTGGAGCTCTGTGGCAGCAGTGGAAAATGGTCTAAATTCAATCCCACCACAGAGAAGTGGCAAAGTAAATATATTCTCCTTAGATAGTGACATCAGAGCCCTCGTCAGTCAAAACCCCACACCGAACTGTGGAGATGTTAAACTGCACCTTCAATTCGACCTGTGCTCCTATAGGTGCCCTCAGTGCCCTTCCGAAGAGAAAACCCCTCAGGTAAGAGAGTAGCCAGCTGCACCCTTCCCCCTTCTCCTCCTCCTCCTCCCAGCCACATCTTTTGTTCTCTTAAGTATCAGCAGTTATTGTCTCTTAGCAACAAATGGGACAAAATTCCATGAGAGAAAGAAAAAAAAGGAAAAAATCCTAACCTCCAACAGCATGTTGCATCACAACCACCCAAATACTCTCTTTAATTTCAGCAACTCTTTCAAAACCTCTCACATTCCTTCCTCTTAGTTTTCACATCATTTATTTCTATCAGGTGATAGAAATCTGACAGGAATTTTGCAAAACCTGCTCCCTTGTGGTAAGGCTAACCCTGGCCAACTAACAGGGAGACAAAGTTGCAGGAGACTTTCAGAAATACATACATACATAGAAATACAGAAATACATAATTATATATAACATAATAATTCCATCTTTTTCTTAGGGAGAAGTGTCTGTAGAGGAGGATTTTGACAAACACCTTTCCTTCTTCCAAGGCAGCTTTGCCAGGTCAAAACACAAGGAGCATTAAAATGAGCCAAACTTTTAGCAAGGCAAAGGACACTTTACTGTCACCTTTGACCACTGGTAAGTGAGAGGTCATGGGTTTGTAGCTGAGCGATAGATAAGACAGCACAAAGACCTTGTCCTTACCTGATCTGATGTATTAGCACAACCCCAGGAAAAATTCATTAAAAGCAAATCTGACTTGATTATGATCTTTGCATTTACAAGACTGACAACAATCTTGAAAACCTACTACCATTACATACCTGAATAAGATTTCAAAAGTTCTGTTTGGATGTAATAACTGCTACAGAGATGGAATACTGTACTGTTGCCAGCTTTTAGAAGAACAAGCCAGGCTGGACAGGGCTTAGAGCAACCTGGTCTAGTGGAAGGTTCCCTGCCCTTGGCAGGGGGTGGAATGGTCCCTTCCAGCCCAACCCAGACTGTTATTCTCTGATTCTTTTGGGGGCTGTTTTCTAACAGAACCAATGTCTAGGGCTGTTGCTAATTGTGTATCTTCAGTGGCTGGAGAGGGAAGACTACTGTCCATGTGGATGAGAGCCATTTAAAATTTGTTCTTTCTCTAAAGCATAAACTATATTAATCTTACCCCACTCAAATAAAATCACCCCTCACAGTGCCCTGAAGTTACACAGAGTAGGAGCTGTAATTTCATCCATAAAATGCAGGTGGAGAAACACCACTGATGTTACTGAAGGGGGCAGATACAGGTGACAGATGTGCAGGTAGCTGCACACATCACCACAGCTCCTCTTGCCAGGCAAGGGATGCCCAGAATAGATGGGAATAGGGCAGGGAGTCCAAGAATGCTGCCCCAGGCAGACTCTGCCAGCAGCCAGGACTGGAGAGCAGCAGCAGGGACCTGCTTTAAGTGCTGACCATATGTGGTGGGACAAGGCTTCCCCACAGGGATGGGGCTCCCCATGGGAACATATGGAAGAGCCAGTGGGGACTTGACTCTGAGAAAACAAAAACAGCAAGCACAGGCGTGAGGGAGGAAGGTTGCTAGAGTCTCAGTCCAAACACAAGGATTTTGGAGCCTGCAGTAAATTCCAGGGCACTGGAGGAATTTGAAGCCAGGCTGGTACAACCAGTGCTTCCAAGCAAGGCTGCACTTTCAAACTGGCAGCTGGCCAAAATGGTCATGTTTGGACTCAAGGTAATTATTTTCAAGCGATTTGGAGTCAAATAATTAGTGACATAAAACATCAAAAATTTTGCTTAATGAAGCAGAAAATCTACTGTGGTACAGAAGGTTATGCGCAAATTGATCTCCTTTCTTCCGGGTCCAAGTGCAGCTGTGCTGCCCTGGAGAACAGAGCAGACAGGACACAGGGAATGCTGATGAGTGAACCCAATTGCACCAGGGGAACAACAGTCACGCTGGATAAGTATAAAGGAGTTCTTGTTCTGCAGTCCTGGGGAGGGTGAAGAAGTCACAGTAACTGGCAAGAGAGCACAAGTCATGGTGTGGCTTTCAGAGCACTGCATATTTTCACTTATGGGCAGCTTTCCATAGCATCACTGAAATTCAAGGACTTTCATCCGTAGGCACTGGGACATGGGAACCAGGCTTATGAAAGTACAGAGCAGTTTCCTACAAATGCAACCACCCCTTCTTCTATTGTTACAGCTAACAATAACAGTAAAATGAATACTGAGGGGGTTGGCTCCATAAAGAGGTGAAACAAAATAACAGCATCCCAAAACACTGTAGGAAAAGAAAGAAGTAGAATTACTGACCACTTCCTCTGGACTCTGAACTATTTGGGAATAAATATCTAAGCCACAAAAATGTTTCTGTTTCCCAGCAGGTCAGTTGAAAGCAAGCACTGCTGCTTGCTGAGGTAAAATAACTCCTTAGATTCCCTGGGATCCATCCAGGTGGGCAGCCAGAGGTGCTAGGCTGCAAGAACTGCTGCTGCTGAAGTAGCTGAAGTGAAACACACCTCAGGAGTCATGTGGGTTGCATCTTTGGAAGCAGTCGCAACACTTTAAAGTTGGGCCCTTCATCACAAAACCAGTTTACAGATTTTCCCCCTTTCTTCCCTTCCAGGTAGATGAACCCAAACCCTAGGTTGTAAGGGTTGGTTATGAACAGATTGCACCAGGAAGCTTCAAGAAAAGCATGTTGTCTCCAATCATTTAATAGTTAAAACATACGGGAATAATCTACGGGATTCATATTATTTTCACTTCTTATCTTGAACAACTCTGCTTTGGTACGAAGATTCAATAAACCCTAAACTCCAGACTCAGCCACTATTCTCCAAGCTGCAACTTTCAATTTAAGCAAACTCGATGACACCTAATGGCAACTGGTCTGTGGCCAATCCCAAACGAATTCACACCTGGAACTCTAGCAATGCCTTCAGTATTCCTCCCTCTGATCCAGAATTTCAGATCAGACTGGGGCTTGCTTTGTAATCCAGGAGTTTGTTCTGAAACTGCTTCCATCTCTTGATATGGCAGAAGGAACCAGCAGCATCCTCCCAAGAGCAGCACGAGAAAAGTCAATTGCTTCCATAGCAACTGATGTGCCAAATTATGACTCTTCTGCAATTAGGGCTGATCACAATGATTTCCCATTCCCTTCAGGTCAGTGGGCTTGATAGTGCTGGGACAACCACAAGATTCAACAGTAAAACCATCTGTCAGATCACGGTTGGTTTACTCCCTCTCCTTCCCCCCAGTTCGTCACTGTTCAATATGACAGAGGATGGACCAGGATCCTGCTGGCTAAATTTGTTTGGGATTTTGTAGGATTTATTTGCTCAGTGTCTATATTTTCACAACGAAAAATCAGACAGCAGTGTTGGTTCCTGCATTCCCTCTTAAAGGGCTTCTTCTAAGACCTGGGAAGCATTTTATTGTGTTTAGGAGAAACATGTGGATAGCATAAAATGAAAAATAAATATTTTACATGATAAAAAGAGAGAAGCAGCAGCAAGCAGATGTCAAGCTCAACGATTCTTTAACCAAAGGAAGAGAAAAAGGAGTGATGAGATGAACACGAGTGCCGCTGCCATGGTAAATCGCTCCCCTCCCTGTCTGTGGTGGCAGCACTGCAGTGATTCCTAACTCAGTCAGGGATGGAAACAGACACCTGCCAGCCTAATGTGCAACAAGCAAACCAGACACCCAAGATTTGTGTCCCAAAATTTCTGAAGAAGGAGTTAATCAAATTAAGAGATAATGTCCTAACAGACTTAGCCTTTGGAACACAGTGACAAAGTAATAGATTACATAAAATGCAACTGCAAACATTAATCTGAGGCAAAAGGCCATTACCTGGAAGCACCATCCATCTCTGATCGGTTCCAATAGGTTTTCTGAGCACTTAGAAGTCAAAACATGTTTTAGCTACCATGAAAAACAAAAAGCAGCTCAAAGAAAGATGCCCTCATGACCACAACGAAGAACCAAGGAGCCAGGACAGCGTTCACCACACAAGCAGTGCCTCTTGGAGGAATGAGGTGTGATAAAGTCAGTGAAAACCCCACATACTAAACTGAGTCACCAATATCACTGCAGAAAAGGTTTGACAGTTGAACAATAGAGGTTTGAAGGTCCTGCTATTCTACGTTACTCCCCTTGAAGAGCAATGATGGATATGAGGGTGTCATCCCCAGCCTCCCTGCCTTCAGAAGGTTGCCAAGAGGGAAAACACAAATGTCTCTGTTGAACAGAGTTTGCAGGATTGGAACAGAGACGAGGAGGGAGGATGAATCAGAAACCTTCCAAGACCCTCCTTATAAAAGTCTCTGCTAAGTCACAGAGTCACAGAATGGTCTGGGTATGAGGAGGAGACCTTATAGCTCACCACCATCAACCTTCCACTAGACCAGGTTGCTCCAAGCCCTGTCCAACCTGTCCTTGAACATTTCCAGGGATGGAAACCTGTGCCAGGGCCTCACTACCCATGCAGGAAGAGACAAGGAAGAACTCCTTCTCCACTAGGGACACTTCAAATCGAGAAGTGTTGGATTGAGATCTGAACAACCTCTGCAATCACAAAAACATCTACAGAAATGTAATTTGACTCAATGATCCCTGTGGGTCCCTTTCAACTCATCTTATTCTATGATTCTGTGATAATTCTGGTAGAAAGGGGTCTTCCGAAGTCATGGAACAGCTTTTTTTACCATCATCTTAGTTGCAACAGCAATAAAATGTGGGACAATTTCTAAATTCATGTAAGAAGATTTAACTAATATTTAAGTATCTACACTCTTCTCTCTATACAATGAATGTAATAAAAAAATAAATTATGCTAAGCTTAAAACTTTACTATTTGTGCTTGGTATTAGAACTTCCCTCAAATGACACTCGGTATCGTGATCTCCTTTCTCCTTGCTTGGGGTTGGAACGTCGGGAGCACGTCACTCCCCCACACTGACTCACACCAAAGATGTCACAAGCAAATCTTCCCCCCAGCAGCATGAGGGGCTGAGCGGTGGCACTGTGGTTGCTCAGGAAACCACCTCCCTGGAATGTGCTGAAATTTGCCTGAAGCCTTAAAATAAACATTTTGATGCTGAGCAAAATTTCACCTCTCAGCATCTCAAATTGAAATCGTCATTCCTATACATGCAGAGAAGCTAATCTTCTCTTTTCTATTTAGTGTTTTAAACAGCTTTCAATTGTATAATTAATTAAATTTTTTGTCAGGGATCACATTAAAAACCACTCCACCTCCCCTCTACTGCCAGGAAGATCATCAGCCTAATTTTTTCCTTCTTTCAACTCACACCATTATTCTTGGAAATGCTCGGGATTTAGCACTGTGTGCTATATCCTTCACAGGATGCATACGTTTTAGAAGAGGTTTAATGTAAGCCCAGCACAGAAGAAAGGAGTTGCATTTCCTTGGAAAACTGATTACAGGCAGTGCCTGAAGCTTTGCCATGATCCAGAGTAGGACTCTTCCTCCACCTTCCACAGGAGCTGGATGCTGTGTCCCCTTTGGTCCCTGTGAGCTGACTACAACTTCCTTTCCTTTCCTCTTCCTTTTCCTTTTTCCTTTTCTTTTTCCTTTCCCTCTTTCTTTCCCTCTTTACACAAGGATCCTCCCACAACCACCTACTTCTTCCAAGGTGTATCTCAACTTCCTTCAATCCAGCCTTCCAGACCAGCAAAACCTCCAGGCCCCACATTATGCTGCTCTCACAGAAGGATCCATAAATTTGGGCAGTTTCTTCCAGGAACAGCTTCAGAAATCCTTCCCCAATGGATTCTATCCTCCCCTCTTCCCCTGCCTGTCCCACACTGCCAACATAAACCCGGCCACAGTCCCTGGGCCTGGGCACACATGAAGAGAGTGGCTCCCCAACAGCTCCCTGGGAACACATTTAAGGAACCTGAAACAACCTGAACCCCCAACCTGCAGTTTCTACCTTGACTCCAAGTCCATGCTCTTCCCTGGCACGTACTGTTCTGTTCTTATCCCGTTTCCCAATTCCAAATACACCAAGAGAGCACTTGAGGACGTAGTTTCACAGTGGCATTGGGAGAGCTGGGTTTCCAGTTGGACTCGATAGCTCTAAAGGGCTCTTCCAACCTTAACGGTTCTATGATTCCACTGTGACAACTCTGCTCTTGTCACTTTTTTCCTTCCTTAATGACGCTCCATGTTCCTTTAATGACACTTCATGAAGTACAAAACTCCACTTTCCCTTTCAGATCACTAAACTATCAGCAAGAAAAGGAGACCAAAGAGCAAAAAGAAATTAAAGAAATTGCAGATCCCATTGTCAGAGCCCATCCTGGGGCTTGGCAGGAGTCCTGCCCTCCAAAGCTCTAGCAGAGGGGAAGCACATGTCTGGGTGTGGGAATGTGGAATTTATGGTTTTTTAATCTTACAATTCAATAATAATTCTCTGTGGATGCAACCATAATAAGTTTATAATTATTAACAATTATAAACATGACAGTAGAAGCCATTCAGTTAGAAAAAAGGGCTGCAGCAGCACAGTTTTAATTGTAATTCATGATGATTGAAAAAGGAGCAGCACTTTTCAAGGCAACTGTGGCCTCAAACTGGGCAAAAGCAAGCACAGGTAACCGTCTTTTGATTTTCTAAGACAACTTCTCTTTCAGACACAATACATTCAAGAAAGCCCACATTCAAAATCTGGACAACATTCAATTATCTCCTCCAATTCTGAGTATTCTACAAGTTCTTCTTCAAGTTCATCAGCCACAGAAATAAGGAACGCCCTGATCTCACAGTCATTAATATGACCTTGGCTACTGTAGCTACAGATTTCAGAGGCAGATGTCACACATTTGCACATCATTTCAACACATTAAACACTCTTTTTTCCACTCAAAGCCTATAATGAGTATGGATCCCTTTGGCTCATAATCAAGGAAAGCCAGGGAAGAAACTGCAGAATTCAGCAGAAAATCCACCAAAACGCTGCTGCTTTCAGCCTTCTCCCAGCACCTCCACAGTCTCCAGCCCTCCCCAGGTTGCCACTTCCTAGTCAGGAAGAATCTGGGAAATGATACTGAGCTGCAGATTCCAGGCACTCATACGTCCTGGGTTTGCTGGGACTTGGAGGGATTTAGGTAGCGCCTGTCCAAGCTGACAGACATGAACAGGGTTCAGCCAGGAAGAGGCATGACCCACTTCTCTTTATTTTTCAACCAGAGGCCTTAAGCAACATGTATACATTTCAGAGCAAGGTACTGCTTTAAAAATGAAATAAAAGTAAACACCCCAATATTCGTGGATAAGGTAACAAGGTCCCATAGTTTTGCTTTAGCTGATTTAATGATATTTCTGAGATGTGGTTTTATTCCAACCTCTCTGCAGACCAGCATTGAAAATTAAATTTAAAGCAGTATGTTTATTGGCTCATTTTTATCTTCTCAAAAGAAGCTCTCTAGCCCTTCTAAACTATTCTGAGCCGAGAGCAGTCACAAGCAAAATTGTGAGAAACAAACATAAATGGGCAATTATTAGAAATTAATACTTATTCAAGTTTCCAAGACAGTGAAATTTGGCTAGGGAAGGTCCAACCAACCATCTAGCCAAAGGAGCCATATTATACATTTAAAAAATCTTTCTGCCTGTTGCCCTGTTCGCACAGAGCCTTCGCATGCAGCTTACCAGGGCAGAATGCATCAACGTCCAGCTTCTGGGCAGAGAGGGTTGGGGAGCCCAGCTCAGACTCTGGGATTCGAGGGCTCTCAACAAACTTTGCTTTCCTCAGAGGGGCTAAAGGAGAAGGAGGGGGAGAGAGAAAGAGAGGTCATGAGTAAGGGAAATAGCGTGCAACAGATGGAAGCACTTAACTAAACGACACTGTCAGACTCATATCAGGTTACCCTTTTTTTTTGCCAGGAAAAAAAATTATCTGCATTCTTTTCAAAGGAGATGGCTCTTGGTTAAACTTTCAAACTGCACGGGCTGACTTTAAAGTGTGTGAACACTGAGGCACATTCCTGATACTCTAAAACATTTCCTTTTCTCATACTTTATTAGATTTTTTATAGGAAGCAAATGAGCCTGGATTCAGCAACTATGGAACAGCAAAGATCATAGACAGGTACACAGAGCCCATCAGGTTTTAAGATATTTAACTGTAAATATCTGAACTGAATACATAATGCTACATTCAGTAATTCTTTTCTTGAATATACAATTTCAATTTCAAAACAGTCTCATTGTGGGACCAAACAGTTTTGGTGTTCAACGCAAAAGAGCAGAGCGTTAGCTTCACTGTCCAAGACAAAAAGAAGCACTCCACTTTTATCCTTGCAAATCCATAAAAGATCAAGAGACTTAGCAGAGGGTGGGGAAAAGGTAAAAGTGTCTGTAACAAAGCAGCACTGATCACTAGTGCTAGGAAAATGAGATTTTCTCCATGTTTTAACAGTCTGAGCTCCAAAAGACATGAAATGCTGTACAACATTGTTTGGAACAAAATTAATAAAAGTGGTTTAGTAAAAGTCTTTAAACATATTCCAGACCAGAGAAAGAGAACTAGAGAATAAGTAACATGCAGAGACGGTGATATTGCATTTCCAAGCTAAACTCTCATGCCCATTAGAATGGAAGGCTAATTTCAAAAGGCCCTCAAGCAGCGATTCTGACGATCAGTGGCTTCTGCCTTTCCATTTATATAATTTATACTTATAGTTCCCTGTCTTGCAAATTGAATTTGGGATCTGCATCTAAAGATTGCAAGGTTGTTCTTTTGCATCTCCTGTAATAAAAGCTCAACCGGTCAGAGAATGACCTCTGAGGCAGCAATAAATCTCTTGGTTTTAGGGAGCTGCCATGGTGCTGGGAAAGGCTGAGAAGGTCCAAGGATGGGGAGCCTGACAGACAATGCACAACCAGATCACTCTAACTGAGCTATATATTAGTGATCCCAGAAATTTTTTAAAAAGGGGTGTGTAAAACAGAGATGAAGATCACGGTATGGTTTTTCAAGAGAAAGTCCCCGTGAAGCAGAAAAAAGGCAAGGAATCAACCCCCCATCTCTGCACCAAAACAGGTGTGCTAAAAACCCTCCTTCCTTCCCCCTCATGATCCGTCCCAGGAGATGTGCCAAGGGAAAACAGGTACCACACTTCCGTTTTACACATGAAAATCCTGGATGAACACGAGACATGTTCCCAGCACATTCCCTGCAAGTCCATCAGAGCCCGTGTAACAGGAGCTCTGCTGGGCAGGAGGAATGCGAGAAACCCAGGGAGAAAATGACAACCTGGAGCCCCCTTCTCCCCCCATCCCACAATGCTCATGGATGTGCAGCCCCCCTCAAACACACAACCTGGTGCTAAACACCACAAGCCAGTAGCTGATTCTATATAATCCTCTCTGGAAAACATCCCACATGTGCACACACAAGCACCCCACAGCTGTAAACTGGAAAAACACCCGTGAAAAATCATTCCCAGTAACAATCTTGTGCCAGGTCCTGATGTAATGAAAATATTTTAATATTGAGAAGATTATTGCTATGGCCTGAAAGTTGTTTAGAATAACAATTTTGCACTGGTCAATCCTTTAATATTTAATTTGTAATTGCAGTCTTAATAAATATGTTTTACCATAGTCTCAGTAATTTTTAGAATATATATTAAAAATAGCTCATTTTTTCTTTCTTTATTATTTCTGGCTGACACCAGGACCATATATCATCCCATGCACGTGTGGCAGTGCTCACTGTGTTCTAAAATACAAAACTAACAGAATTTTCACAGTTCAAGAAATGTTAATGACTGATGGGATTTTCACTAGAAGGTTCTGCACTAAAGATTATTTTTACAAAGAGGAAAGAGAATTTTAATGAACATAGAGAGGGCAATGTGATCACTACACCACTTGCTGCATGGACACAGGTCTGTGGAAGATGCAGGACCTGCATGTTTTGACATATCAGCACTGAACAGTTCACTTCTCACCTGTAAAGAAGGAATCAATCTCCCATTCCACTGGGGTTTTTTCTACATCTTCTCTGGATCTCTTTTACTCCTCACTGAGGTGCTCACTGCCCCACTAATTCCTGCCTTCTCCACAGAACTGACTGATGACAGCAGACGTGACAGCTCGTGGATCCAACAAACTGATCCACCATTTTTTCTCTTGAGAGCAATAAAGAACATTGTATCACCAATGTGGTGAAATCTCCATATACTGCAAGTTCAACCATACACATAATTTTAATGCATTTCATAGCATCACAGAATCACAGTCTGGGTTGGGTTGGAAGGGAATTTAAAGCTATTCAGTTCCACTCCCTGCCATGGGCAGGGATACCTTTCACTAACTACACCAGGTTGCTCAGAGCACTGTCCAGCCTGGCCTAGGATCTATTTTATTATGTTTTTGTGCCCTCAAAAGCATGATCTGAGCCTTTAAAACACACTTCCACCAGCCAAAATACACCATGTCATCATGACTCGCAGACAACAGTTTACTTGAAAAGGCTCAAGTCAATACAATCCTCTCCATGGAAATACAGGTGGGGAAAAGTCACAGAAGGAAGAGTTTTTGTTATTACAAATATCCTAAATGTGGAAAAGACAAAAACCCCTCCTAATTCACCCATAACCCGATTACACGAAAGGAGGATTTTCACATACTAGAATTAAGCACCTCTGACTCATGTTCAAACGAAGATTATCCTGACAGATTCAGATTTGGGCATTAGGCTGCTACTGAAATAAATAACAAATAGGAATGTCATAAACTCTAAAATCTGGTTTGACACTCTTCAGCCAAATGTTAACAGATCACATTGATCTTTTTATAAAAGTGACTTTTCAAGGCACAACGGTTTGCCTTGGTCCTGAACCCCTCCTGTGAGCACAGGCAAATCTTACGATCATAGTCATGGGATAAGCTTCTGGCACAAACGATAAAAGTTAACAAAAGCATAAAACAATTTTTTGAAGTATTCTGTACCTGCTCAGTCCTTTAGGCCTCTTATTTATGTAAGGATTTTCTGTATGAAACTGACCAACTCCAGGCCTTAAACAGCATGAAAAAAGCCCTTCCTGTTACACAACTGCAGTTTTATGGAGCAGAGAAAATTATGTCTTCCAAGAACACCAGGAAAAAGGATGGCTGCAATAACCAGTTACAAAAATATAATGGATTGAGTAAAGATGGCAGTCACTAGCAATGCTGGCTTTCTACAACTGCAAAACTAGCATTTAATTCAGGAAAGCATATTGATCCCATGGAGCCTAAAGTCATAACCTTGTTCCTGGGGTCCCACCACCTGTCCCAATGACAGCCCAGGAGCTGACGGCTGCAGCCCATGATCTGTGTCCACCTCACAGGCCTGGCCTGTCCCCAAGGGCTTGATGACAAACACAATGTTGGCATCAGTTAGGAACTGACTTGCTACTACTGAAGTACGAACTTCAGTTTTAATGGCTGAGATGTTATTTCAAACCAATACTGCACATTTTTGGGGCCAGTTCTGCAGTTCTTGGTGAGATTAATCCCCATTGGTGTCCAAGCCAGCAGAGCAAAACTGAAAATCCTTCTGTCAATGCAAATAAAATTCTCATTTGACTTTGCCAGCAACTCTTCCTGCGTGAGGAAAGTGATGCTTATTCCAGGGTAGGAATTAACCATGTAATGCAAAACACTTAGCACGGCCAGCAATCAGAAAATTTAATTAGCTGGCTCGTTTATGACAATTTCTGCAGTAGGTTGTCTGTCTTCCAGTGGGGACAAAGACTGTTCCCTATGAGGGTGGGGAGACCCTGGCACAGGTTGCTCAGAGCAGCTGTGGCTGCCCCATCCCTGGAAGTGTCCAAGGCCAGGCTGGATGGGGCTTGGAGCAGCCTAGTCTGGTGGAAGATGTCCCTGTCCATGGCAGGAGATGGGAGTGGATGTCCTTTAAGGTCCATTCCCACCCAAACCAAGTCTAGGATTCTGTGATAAACTAACACTAGGGAAAGTATTACATTAGTAACTCCAATGTCAGCAGCCTGACTTTTTAACACTTTCTTTAAAAACAGGGATTGAAGATACTGGGAAAGCGCTGCTTCCATCTGGCAAACTGAAACAATCTGCCGCATTCATAACATCCCTCAAACTCGCATGCCTCGTTATCACTGAGGCTCCCATTCCTGAGCCTGGGTGAGCAGCCTTGGAGAGCTGTGACTCCTACTGTGACCAGGACCTGCTGATGGTTTATCCTTTTGAACACCTGTGTGGAGTACTGGGATCAATGCAGTGCTGTTTGTGATCAAGCCAAGCATCTACTCCCACATCAAACCAAACCAAAATAAATCCAGATGTGTCTATTCTTTTGGAATAATCACTTTATTTCCAGTAGCACTGCATTCTCCTTCAGCCTACTGAGTTCCCTAATTCTATTGCATTTTCTATGACACCATTTAATTGTTATATAATTTATAGATGAGTTAGTATTTTAATTAAAAAAGGGTTTTCTTTAGATTAAAAGGCATCAATAAAAGGAAATTATCATGGATTAGCTAAAGGTTTCAGCTATGAAATTCAGTTTGAGCTCTGAAAGGAATGTTTACTAACAAGGGGTTATTAACACCTAATGACCTGATAGAACAAGGTTTTATTTCCGCAGATCTGAATTCACACCACAGTTTGACTACAACACACGCACATACACCTTTTCTATGCATACATTCGTAAAGATATTTATCTATGCCCAAGGAAAATGTTGAAGGAAACAGCAACTCTTTTCCAATTGCATGGATGATGGACTGATCCATCCCAATGAACCTGGGAGCCTCTCCGTGTACCAGCCCCTTACAAGAAGTAGGAAAATGGATATTACTGCCGAACTGCATCAACACAAACCACTGCAGCTTTTTACTCACAGACTCTCACACACTTCATCACCATAAAACACAAACATACGTGGCCACGTGCCTGGATTCTTGTGACTCGCTCCTATGGCAAGTCCTGGGCAGAGTCTGGCCAAGGAGCTTGGCTCAAAATCAACTTTTGTGCCCAGTTCTGTGTTAAATAGTTGAATTTCACCTGTGCTTTGGCCCAAGAGGATGAAATAATGAAATTTGCTCTCTTTGTGTAAAAATATTGTGTTTATCACAGGTTGATGAGGTGAAAATGTGCCAAAAATGATGGGCACGTTTCATAGAATCACAAACTGGTTTGGATTGGAAGGGATCTTGAAGATCACTTAGTTCCAACCCCCTGCCATTGGGTGTTTACCACACACTCATCTCCTGTGACCAATTTAGCTGAGGAAGAGCTGAATTTTGCACATTAATATTGTGTTTTTAACTACTGTAAGCACAATTTTATCACAGAATGTTAAGGGGTTGGAATGGACCCTGAAGTTCATCTAGCCTAAATCACCCCTGGATAGGTAGGGATACCTCCTACCAGACCAGGTTGCTCAAGGCTTTATCCAACCCGGCTTTTAACATTTCCAGGGATGGGAAAGCCACAGCCTTCATAACCCCCACAGCCTCTTTTGTAACATAAATTTGGTATTTGAATTAAACCCTCAAAATGTGTAAGTTTTACAAAAACCTGCCCAAGCTGCGCTGTATTGGGAAAAGCCAGACTCACGGTTTGAACAGCAAACTTTGGAAATTTGGATTTAAAGAGAGCAAAAGTGGGTGCTCAGTGCATCCTCCATTCCCATCTTTCACTCATCCCAGCTCATGGCAGAGCCTGACTCATGTTTGGAAGCATCCCAGCAGCTCTACAGTGCTGTGCAGAGCTGACTTTACTGAAGTCTCCCTTGAACTAAACTGTTTTTAGTGCTGCAGAGTTATTGATCCGTGGAGCTCCTGGAACAAATAACTGTCACATTCAGCACAGCTGGATAAAACCCAGCACACGGGAGATGAAGCTTTGGTCCTGCCTCTGGCCCAAAGGACCCTTTATTTGGCTGAGGTAAGAGCCATAAAGAGAAAATTACAAACCACATGATATTTTTTGCTGTGGCAGTAATTCTGGAACCCTAGAATGGTTTGGGTTAAAAAAATCATCCAGTCCCACTCCCTGTTATGGGCAGGGACATCTTCCACTAGACCAGCTTGCTCCAAGCTCCATCCAACCTGGCTACCAACACTCCCAGGGATGGGGCAGCCACAGCTTCTGTGGGAAACCAGAAGAAATAATATACCAGCTGTGTGTAATTAGGATTTTTAGGTATAATTTTTTAAAAAAAATTAAAATTAAACCAGTGACAATACATACAATGAGGGTTAACATCCTCTTTACATAATCCAGCACTATTTTACAGAATCCATTGTGTAACAGTATTTTCCTCTTCTATTATTTGAGACTATAAAAGCTTTTTAAATTACATTCCCCAGCTACTCTCCTCTCATCCCACATTATCACAGCAGCAAGGGCAGGGCAGCACAGAAAAGTGGTGAGAACAATGTGTTGTCTGGAAAAATCATACGTGTTCCAAAAGTTTCAGAAAATATGTTTCGTTTAGGAGATAAGGTCCTGAAACAAGAAAATTGAAGGAAATGAAGGTGGAAAGAGGAATAGAATTAATAAAAGCAGAAAGAGAGCTCAGTAAGCTGGTGATGAAAGAACAGCAATGGGAAAGGAAAGTTCAAAAAAGCAACGACATTAATTTAGAAGCTCTTTAAACTGCAGACATGTGTAACATGAAGGTTTTGCCTATAACTGGCCCTGAATTTTTTTTTCAAATGAGGAATAACCTGTTCCAAAGCAGTGGATTCTGCAATCCCATGGGACCACAGAAACCTCTTGGAACATTGTTCCCTCCTCTCTGTCTCTCTCCAGATGAACAAGGCACAGAAAATATCAGCAAGCCACTCCACTGAAGTTACAAAAAAATGTTCAGTGACCTCAAAAAGGAATGAGTCTTCTGAAAAGGTGTAATTAAATCAAATTATTACCGATCTTACCAAAATTATTACAAACCCTCCCAAAAAACTGAGCAAAATGATCTATTGTCTGAATAGACATCCCTACTCAATGTTCAAGGGAGAAAATCACCTGGTTTTGAAAAGGCTTATATGAATTTTAAATACATGTAGAATAAAATAATACCGATTTCTGTCTGAAGTGTTCCATAATGGCAATACAATGATGCTTACATTTATACATTTATATATTCAGAGAGAAAATAAGAAAGTGGAGAAAGGAAGGCAGCACCACTTGCTCCAGCTTTCTAAGTCATCTTGTTATGAAAACAAGGAGAACATTTCTTTTGCAGTCAGTTTTCAAGTTTCAGACTTTGTTTGCACTAAAAATAAATAAAGTGACTGGAGAGCTGGGACTATAGGATTAAACCATGTCATCAAAATTTTAAGCCTACGTAAGATCTGCTCAAATACTGCAAAGATCCTCCCAAATGACAGAAACAGGGTAGAGCTGGAGGGGAAAGAATTCCTCAACCCTTTGTATCCCTTATCCCAACAGTTTTATTTCATTAAATGTTAAATTTAAAACAGATGAGAGGAGGATACTACAAAACACGAGTGCTGAATTGCATTATTCCCATTCAATGTCCTACTGTCCTGGAGTTCATTCTGTAATTCAGTGACTCAGATATTGCACTGGCACTAAAAATGAGGAAAACTCTAAAAAGGACCTGGATGTTCTGTAAAGGACATCTAGTCTATAGAGAGCAGCAAAGAGCTCTGTCACTTGAATCAAATTATAGGCAAACCTGGTAATTCACTGGTTAGAAAGAACCTGTTACACCAATTTCTATCAAAGCTGAACTTTCAAGCTGACAGAAATCAGAAACTAATTAAACATCTACTGAAGCAAACACATTTTCCTCTCTCTTGCATGAAGCTGACAGAGCTCAGGGAAAGGTGCCCAGTTCCACCGTGTCCCCAACGAGGGCCTTGTGTCTCATGGGGCTTTTTAAAATGGTCTGTGCTGAACATGTCAGGATGTCAAATCCTTTCTGGACATCGACAAAGCTTAATTTAGCCCAAGGCACTAGAAAAAGAGAAAATACATTTTTCTGTATGAAACTGATGATTCTTCCCACAGAAGGAAAGAGCAAGTGCAAAACAAACACTTCAGAAATGCAGTTTATCTCCCTAGTGTTTTACTCTCTCACACAGCTTTAAGGTCCCTTCTCACCCAAACCATTCTGCAATTCTATGATTCTCTCCATTTTCTTTACACTGAGAAGTGTACACAGGAAGGTATCCCTGCCCATGGCAGGGGGTGGTACTGGATTGTTTTTAAGGTCCCTTCTAATCCAAATCATTCTGTGACTCTGTGATTAATTCTGCCCTTCAGACCTCCTTCTATTAACATGTTCCACATACACACCAGGCCAACGGGTCTGCAGCTTCTCAGAGCTCCCTCCAGGCCCTTTTTAGCATTTGATGCCACAACAACCACCTGTCAGCTGCCTGGTGTTAGGGGAGTTAGAAATGAGCAGTTATCCAGCAGAGGAGTAATTCAGCACCCTCGACTACCTCCTGCTCCTTGTGCTTGGCCCAGTTTGCTCTCACGACCTGCTCTACCTTCACTGCCATCCCAGACAAAACTCTGCCACCTTGTCTTTGCAGTGCCTGTACCCACACACTGGGTACCCACTGCCTCTCATTCTAGACTGATTCTCTGTAATTAGAGCAGTAAAAAACGAAAACCTGCACCAGGGGCTTGGAAAGGAATTGAAAAATAACAACAAAAAGGAACTATTCACTCTAGACAACACTGCAAGAGCACTGCTGAAGTATTTTACAAGCAGCCAAGAATGATCAAAGGTAGGTATCAAATTATACTGGCAAATTAAATTGGAACAGGAATGGAAGGGCAAAGGCCAGCAGGAAACCTAAGCTGTACGTAAACAAGATCTCATTCATTCTCCCACTTTAAGATCTTTAAGATCAACCCAAGATATTGTAACCATAAAAGAGAGAAGAGTAAACTGTAAAATATCTGACTATTCACATCCCAAGTAATTCCAAGTTAGAGCATGTGAGAGACTGGATCCTGTTCACTATATAAACCACTGTTTATGACCAGGACTACACAGCTACAAGCCAATATAAATTCATTGCTTGATAACAGCATTTAAAATAAAGGCAAGAGATTAAGAATAGATAAGGTAATTTTATTTCTGTGCAAGTCATTCAAATTTTGCTATGCTAAAACTAATTTAGTTGGGTTAGTTGATACCACCAGAGCTGTAATTACATTGACACATATGCAAAACTATTCCATTCATATGAAACTGGATTTAGGATCCCTACTGCTTTGCTGGGAGCAGCTTCACCGAATATTCTATCCTTAAAAGGAAGCTGCTTATCTGGTAAGGCACAAGCCTGAATTAGCTGAACTTGTTTGTTAACACTTGAAAAACTGCATTATGCTGCATTTACAAGGTGGGTTTTACCTAAGAAAATCGCTAATTCAGCCACCTGTAGTTTTCAGTAATTTATTTGCTTTTCCAATTCTTCATTTCCTTTCAAAATTAGAGGAGCTTCTAGAACTTTCTGTTTTGAGGAATGATGACTGCTCATCATCCTTTCCTTCCACAGAGGAGCAGGGACAAGCCTCAAGGATTTAACTGAAATATCTAATAACCATGTGATTATTTGTGTGAGCACTGATGGCTGAAGCAGACTGTGACTGACACAGGAGTGCCATGCTCCTCATCATGAAGGGGTTTAAGACCCCAGAATCTCTCCGAGGCTTTGGTGCACATGAATCCTGGGACAGCACCAATGTCCCAGGACCAGGTCTATTCCTTTAAGTGCAAATAATGGGAAGGCAGCACTCTCAGGGCCCCTTTCCAAGCTGAAAGATCAACAGCCACGATATGCAACAGGGCCAGGACCATTTATTGACAGAAATGCACCCATCTGGTGACTTCCCTTCCAAAAACCACTTTCTCACTTACACCTACTCACTTCCATGGCTGAGAAGATAAAAAAAAAGCATAACAGGGATAAAATCTGTACTCTCCTAAGCCTGCCTTCATCTCTGCAGAGAAAACGCTTGTAGATATTTCAAGTTTAAGCCTTCCACAACCTGCAAACATCCGCAACCAAAGGGGCCCTGACGGCTCCATGACCCACCATCCATGGGAAACATCACGTGTGGTGACTACCTGAGCTTACAAAATACAGCTACAGCTGGCTCTGTGTGCTTGAGAAGAATCAAGCTTCATTAGATACACACTTTTTAAAGCAGGGAAGAAGAAATAAATTAAAAATCAGCCTGTAATCCAAGAGTGACACTCAGTCCAGATCCGACAGTGAAGCGCTGGCGGAGACCCTGGGCATGGTGGCTGTTTCTCCTTCCTGTGTGGAGTGATTTTTCTCCCCACCACAGAAACTCTGGAGCAGGACATTGAAATAGACATATCAGACATAAAGGTGCCTGTCTGTGAGCTCCAGAGCGGGCTGTTTCACAAAGGCAACCCCACAACACACACTTGTTTCACAACTGGCCACAGAGCATTGTCCCATCCCAGCTCACGTCTGTCTCGGTTCCTCCTTGCACCCTCAACTCCTCTTCCTCACTTTATTATTATTTATTTCTCTTGTGTAGAAGAAAAAAATTCCCCGTTGCCATGCTTCTTGCCTGTATGACCAGGCTGATCTGGGACACTAGTCCAAAAGCATCTTTTTTAACTGGGGGATGGAGGAAGAGGATTAGGAAATTATAATGGGGTGTTTAAAAAATCCTGAAGAATAATTCACTATCCAGACCTAAAGCAGCACCTGGTTAGGCACCAGGCTCAGTGCAATCTGCAGTGCTGTCACACACAGAGCTACAAACAAGCCACAGGAGCCCTTTAAAAATCAGGGTTCAGACTGCGACAGACAGCCCAGACCTGTGGGTTCTGTCAGATACCTGACATTCAGTCAAGACATGGCATGTGTCAGGACCCTAAATATTTGATAAAATGAATACCGAGACACTGAACCAAATAATTATTCAAAGTGAGATTATTTTTTTTCCTTTGGTGAAAGCACCATTTCAAACCAGTTTGGGTTAATTTGTTTTCTCATTTCATTTAGTTGTAGGATGTTTCTTCTCTGTTGACACAAAAAAATGCCCATCTCCACCTGCAGCATAAAAACCTCAGGCCATCAGCTGCAGCTCAACAAAGCGGGTGCTTAGAGGGGATTGTTCTGCCAATTAAAAAAGCTGCTGCTGCTGGAATAACAAAGCAGGTTGTTCAGAAATGTATACACACAATATGTACTTGGAAATGAATGAAGAATCATATTTTGGTAACAAACAATATGTTTTTTCTTAATGAAGTGCATGGAGAAGTGATGGATTATACTATTGCATATTTTGAGGTGCAAGAACCATTAGTGAAGGTTTCTGGCAACAGAAGGTGCACAAGTATATTGGAATACAGCTTGGAGATTGGGCCAAAGACATCTCTGATAGAACTCCAAACAAGCTTAAAACAGCAGTATATCATAGAAACACAGGATTGTTTTGGTTCAAACGGACTTTAAAGATCATCCAGTGCCATCCCCCCGCCGTGGGCAGGGACATCTTCCACTGTCCCACTCTGCTTCAAGCCCCGTCCAACCTGACTGCTGACACTTCCAGGGGTGGGGCATCCACAGCTTCTCTAGGCAACCTGTGCCAGGGCCTGACCACCCTCACAAGGAAGAAAATTTCTTCTTGATATCCAATCTAAACCTACTCTCTGTCAGTTTAAAGCCATTCCCCCTTATCCTGCCACCACAAGGCCTTGAAAGAACTCCCTCTCTGTCTTTCTTGTAGCTCCTTTATCTAGGAATGGAATTACCAAGCATCAACAGCTACTCCAGGAAAATCACCACAGAGCAAGGAAAGGGAAGTGCCAAAGCAATGGTCCAGAGCCAAAGATCCAGCTCAATCCTCAACCTCTCATCTGGTTTGGGTATTGGTCAGGGGATCTGTGATGAAAACCTGGCACGCTGGTTCTGCAATGACCCCATCAGGACCCTGTTTATGTTGTGCTGGAATGTCTCATGCCTGGCATCACCCCAAACTTGGTGATAAGACGAGTTTAATTGATCAAGACTTCCTGCATGGTTAGAGCCAGCCAGGTACAAATCACATCAGAAATTAACTTCTGCAAAAGCAATGCTCCATCTTTGGACAAGTGACGCAACCCACCACCCCAGTGTGGTCATGCAGGACACAGGAAGAAGTTTCCAAAACTTCTTGTCCTGCTGTGAACAGGAGAGGACCAGGGAACATGTCCAGCTGGAGATGAGGGCTTTTCCTTAGAAAACAAGCAGCCCAGGAGGATGTAAGGGCTTATTCCACTTGAGTGTACCCTGTGAATGCCTTTTCTGATCTCAAGTGCCCAGGACACCTCTGAAGGCACGTTCCAGGAGCAGGAGGAAAGACGTAGCCAAGGGAAGAGTGATGGCCTGATTTAACTCCACAGGAGGCTTCCTACACCACCTCCTCTTGCTATAGAAACCTCTTAGCTACATCTAAAAATTTAAAATTCTCACACACTAGAAGTGTAATCATGACAGATGCTCCATTTTGTGCAGCCCCAGTGTGAAATAAGGACAATTTCTCTCTCTGAGCCTCTGAAAACTTGTGGAGTTTCAAGGCGATCTTTTTGCCTTTTAATCACTATCTACATTAGAGAAACTTTTGGGGTTCTCCCTCTGTTTAAGCACCTACACAATTATCTGAAATGCAGAGCTATTATCACCTTTTCCCAGCTCCAGTGCTGTGATGACATGTTTACCTCATCCTCTGCAAGGCTGAGCAGTCCAACAGCCTTGCTGCAAATAAAAATATCTGTGGGAAGAGCAAATTTTAAAGGCTCTGCAACAACCTCACACCAGCACCAAGGGGAAAACATGGGATTATCTGCATATCTTAATTGCAATTTCTACTCTGTCAATATGAAAGACAGTTGGGTGTCAAAATAAGATAGATAGGGTTTGTCTTGAAAACAGCACTGGGGAAAATCCATGCTAGAAATGGTAGCCAGTAAATATGATATGCCAGTTTTTTCCTTCCTTTTATTTAAGTAAATAAAAGTTACATTCAGACTATCCTGAAATTAATGCAGAAACATCATGAGTTTGACAGGTCTCCAAAAACAAAAACCCCTCAACACAGGATTTGGTTTAATTCCAAAAGTTACAAACAGACACTCTATTTGTCTGCATAAATTTCAGGGACAGTTTTGGAGCTCCAAAAAATTTAAATTGGAAATTATCCCATTTCACACGAAGAGTTATATTGGTTTAATAGAGATAAAAGTCCATCTGTGAGTATTCAGGGACACATTAATCCACCTGTTTCATCTCTGCAAGCCCAACTGATTTCCATTCGAGTATGTGCCTGTCAAAACAAATCACAAGTCCCAAAATAATGGATGAAGAATCCCAAAAATGGATAGTAAGAACTGACACACCAGGAAAAAATACTCAGCATAAGTTATTGTAACTGAACGAGGAGACTCCTTCTCCAGCAGGTTTCATTGCTGGAGACAGAATGCCAGAATCACTGAGGTTGGAAAAGATATCCAAGACTGTCGAGTCCAACCTGTGCCCAATCCCTATCTTGTCACCAGAGCACTGAGTGTCCAAGTCATTCCTTGGACACCTCCAGGGATGGGGACTCCATCACCACCCTGAGCAGCCCCTGCCAATGCCTGACCATCCTCTCCATGAAGAAATTCTTCTTGAGACGTCGGGGCTTGCCACATTAAGAGCATAAAACAGGACTAAAAATACAGATGCCCAGACCACAATCAAATGTTGTGTGTATTTTAGGTAATTTTTTAGAAAGGGACAACTCAGTAATTCTGACAAAACACAAGTTTTCTACTCATGAAATCCCTAGGTAGACAGATATTGCAAGGCATCAGGGAAACCTCAATGAAAAATTAATTATGCCCAGAAAAAATACATTATACACCTGGAACCCCCCCCAAATCTAATGGCACTTTCCAGGTAACTGGGTCCTTGGCACTGCTATGCATTCTGAAATACAGAGTGGGCCTCCCACCCAACCTCCACTCCTACACAGGAACAGGAATTTCAGATCAGTGTCATGCTGGCTGTATGACAGAGAATTCAATGAAAAGAAATGTAAGCCTACTGCAAACACTATGGTATAAAAATACTTTAAAAGGAGCAAAGTCTCTCCTGACACCAACAATTTTAAGCACAATATCCTTCAAAAATTAGCTTCAAAATGAGCACCAGGCACTTCAACAGCTTCTCCTCAAATTCTACCTTGGTAATGCCAGTTTATTTACTTTTATTCCTAGAAGCTCACCCTTTCAGTGAAAAGCAAATATTTCTTTCCCTCAGCACAAAGGGCTTTTATAATCTACTCAAATCGAATTTGTGGTCATTTCAGAACACAGAAGGAAAACATTATCTCAGTCCCATTGTTCTAACGTTTTGAAAACAAATGACTTGGTGTCTGTAGCATTTTCAACTCACTCCTCAGCAGTTCTATTTCAGCAATGCTGAGAAATCGGATTTTTACATTGCACATTCATTTTACGTTTTGTATGACAAATTCTGCACATCTGAGCAAGGAGGTGACAAACTCAGATTATATAAAACTATTGCAACAACAACTAAAAGACAAATAAGCACCAGCAACATCACTGTATCTCACACTAACTCCCTCCTAGTAATGGCTTCCTTAACAACTAGGAGCTGCACAATCCCTTATTGTACATTGATTTTCTGCAGTTAGAGGAAACTGAGGAATGCCAAACACAATCCCAATCAAAGACCATGCACGACAAATTGTCCAAATACTCACAGGGCTTTGTTTGCTCTCCCCATTCCCTGTGCGTGCAGCCCGGCAGCGCAGTCAGCCAGGCTGGGAATTCAGGGGTACCGCTGCCTGGAGAGCACTCTGGCACAGATCCTCCTCCGATCCCTCCCTCTCCCTAGCGCTGGCTCCATCCTGCTGCTCCCCACGTCAGGGTGATGTTACAGGTGACACCTCCTGCTGCTGATGTCAAGCTCCGTTCCCAAAATCACAAGCACCATCTCCCTGCGGCGCCCGCTGCCCCTACGAGCATCACTTGCACATCCTCTGGGTGCCAGGAAGCGGGCTCCAGGAGGATTCCTGAGAAGCTTATGGACACACAGCTTTCCCTCTTCGTCAAGTCTCCCAGTGTTATAGAGCTGCTTTAATTCCTGCCAGAATGCTGCAGCAAATGTAGCGTCTACGCCTCCTTTGGGGGGAAAAGGAAGGATTTTTACAGTTTCTTTCTGTGGCGCAGCTTAATTTGCTCTTTTCCTAGAGCAAAGTGCTGAAAGAACAGGGAAATAATGGATCAGGAGACCAGAGTGACTGGCTCATGGATGCTCTCCTGAACATTTTGGAGTAAGCTGAGGGGCTGGTGATGCAGCCCAGGACCAGAGCTGATGAATGGTGCAGTGCTGCTGTTGTCATGGCAACTAAAAGGAAAAGAAAAAAAGGCAGCACCATATAAGGAGTTGTGACATGGATTCTGGGAACAATTTATACTAAAAGACTGTAAGCCCGAGGATGCTTTAAAGCTGCAGCACCCCCTTGGTTGCAGCCAGGTTTGATTGTTCACACTGAAGCAGTCGGCACAAATTTCCGACAGGATCACATGAAGCCCAGATGTGTTTGTATCGGGAGAATTGTACCAAAACACAACGAAACAACATGATTCTGCAGTGTGTGCAAATAACTCAAATTGAAATAATTGGAATTATTAATTAGCGGAAATGGCTGGATGCTAATAAGGACCCAAACTAACATCTGTGAAAACAGAGTACCCCCAGCTACGTGCAGCCTCGCACAGGTGAGGAGCTCTGTCCTTAGGGAGCGATGCTGAGATGAGCCAAACTGCAGCACCATCAGGTGGCTGAGTGCCTGAGCAGCACTGCCACCAACACAGATCCTGCCAGGCCTTCCAGAGACAGGAGAACATTCCCTAATTAACCCATAACCCAGGTGCTGCTGGGCAAGGTAGGCTGGCAGAGCCCCCACAGCATCTTCAGGTATGGCAGAGCAGGGAAAGCCAACTCACACACACCTGCCATCACAAGCTGTGAGCAAGGCCAAGGTTTGTATTCCATGTGCAACACCGGGGAAAAACACATTATGTACCAGAACCATCATCAGCTGCTTTTCACTTAATTCATGTGCTCAAACAGACAATACACAGTGAGGGAGAGAATGGTCACTGTCGCACCCAGCACAGCCACAACACTGCAGTGCTGGAGCCTGGGCTCAGCAACTGAAACTTTAACTGTCAGAAATCCTTCCCATCGATGATTTATTTTAAACACAGAATCCCAGAATGGCCTGGGTTGGAAGGGACATTAAAGATCATCCAGTTTCCACTGCCCTGCCATGGGCAGGGACACCTTTCACTATCCCAGGTTGCTCCAAGCCCCGTCCAGCCTGGCCTTGGACACTTCCAGGGATGGGGCAGCCACAGCTGCTCTGGGAACCTGTGCCAGGGCCTCACCACGCTCACATCACAGAATCATTGTTACAGTTGGAAAGATGACCAAATCCAACCATCAACCCTGCAACACCATCACATTCCACACTAAACCATGTAGACAAGTGCCAGAGCCACACATTTTTTGAGCACTTCCAGGAGTAGTGACTTCACCACTTCCCACATGTGCCAGCACTGACAGCTTCCCCCCAGCACTCCCACCCCTGAAGCTGTGCCTCATCATCTCTCACGCTCCCACCCAGATGAGCTGGTGCAACAATTTGGAGAGAACAAGTGGTCCTGGGGGCTGCAATTGTTAATCTGGGCTTGTCACCACTAAACAAGAAACAGAAGTTTTCAAGGAGAGAGATCTGAGCTTTTTAGTCCCACAATTACAGTTAACATCAAAGAATATTGAACTGTGTGAGGTCCCCAGCCCAGATGGACCTGGAGGATGTTGAGAACCACAGTGATGGGTCCTTACTGACATCACTGGGAAGAGCAAGTCTCCATCCTTCTCAACCCTGCTCTCACCATCTCTGAAGGATCTAGAGAAAAAATACACATTTTCTTTAGGAAAGACGCTGTTATTAACTGCCTGAACCCACCTAGGAATATTCCTACTGATTTCTATGAATTTTATTCTTAGGAAAAGTTGCCACATTCCCCAAACACAAGGGAGGAATGCTCTCAAAGAGGGGATCTGCAATGAAACCAGTTCCCCAGGCCGTGACTTTGAAGACACTGAAGCAGCTAATTCACTCTGGATATAGCAGGAATCAGGCCTCTGAGAATCCAAACCGAAACATCTAGGCCAGGTTTTTGTCAGAAAAACATGATTTCTTTCCTGAATTTCTTGCTAATATTCTCTCCTCTTCATTCTCTGCACAGGCACTCACACACGTGCTCTTTCTATGAGAATCCTAATGCTTGCAATCTGTCATTCAGTAGAAAAAATAGCAGTAGCCAAGTACAGTGATGAATAAAATTATCCCTGCGCATATAAATGTACAAGATGTAAATGAACGCTCCTTCCTGAGGAGGAAGAGGAGGAGGAGGAGGAGGAGGAGGAGGAGGAAGGAGGAGTGGGATGCAGTACAGGGCTTTGTGCAAACCCTCTGCACATGGTGGGTTCCACAGGAGTTGAATAAAACATCATGAGCTGAGTCTTTCAGCCCAGTATCTCCTTTATTAACCTAACGCACATATTTTTGGCACCGACTCCCAAAAGCACTTACATACATTCATCCCTAAGCACCCTCCTGGAAAGCACTGCTGTCCTCAAGGCAGGTACACAGAGCACCTGCATTATTTTCATCACAGTTATGGCTTTGGGTCAGCAATAATGCACTCTTGATGTTTAGTAGAATATTTAAGCCCACTGTCTCAACAGCAGCTGCTCTTTGTGCAGCAAGCATGGTAACTTTTAAGTGCTAATTTTATTGCAGACACAAACCAAAATGGTGTCTTCATTTACTTATCCTAGGCTGGGAGGGTGGAGGTTTTTCCTTCTCTTTATTGCACATTTTTCACATTATTTTTGTTAATAAAGCCACTGTTACAAAAAAAAAAATTAAGTAACTGAGGTTGAATGTGCTTTTATAAGTATGTTTTCAGCCAGTGCTAAACAAGAGGTGACACGGGCAGGAGGGGAAGAGCTGATTACTTATGCTGACTATTACTTCACCCCTTAGAGCCACAATGACCTTAGTTTTTCTTAATCACCAGACTATTCAGCAGAGTGGAAATTGCACTCACATGGAATATTTACCACCCTCTGAATTCAGCCAAGTCTTCATACCCAGCAAACCCAGATACCAACATGTGAGTGAGTGACCTTAGCTCCTCTGGGTAGAAAACTCGTACTCTGTGTAATGTGCTCCTGTGGCTTTTTACAAAAAACAGACATTTTAACTTTTCTGTGGATGAAAAGCTGTCTTGGTTACAAATCAGACAGATTGAGAACTTTAAAAGATTATATTATCATGGAATTATGGAATGCTTTGGATTGGAAAGGACATTAAAGCCTACCCCCCTGCCATGGGCAGGGACACTTCCCACTGTCCCAGGCTGCTCTGAGCCCCAACCTGGCCTCGGACACTTGCAGGGATCCAGGGGCAGCCACAGCCTCTCTGGGCAACCTGTGCCAGGGCCTGCCCACCCTCACTGGAAGGAATTCCTTCTGTATATCCAACCTAAATCTCCCTTCTTGCAGTCTGAACCCATTCCCCCTTGTCCTGTCACTCCAGTTCCTAAAGGAAAGTCCCTCACTGGCTTCCCTGGAGGCTCCTTCAGATACTGGAAGACTGCTCTGAGTATCTAGTAAATAGTCCTAGGACATAAATTTTTAGTGAAAAAAAAATATAAAAGATAAAAGATTTTTATGTAGCAAAGCATCCCATCCATTCACCAACCCCTCTGCAGATATGGCATTATGACAGGAACAGGGTAGTCTCACACAAATGTCTGTGTGAAGCAAACGGCATGAAAAGCCCTGACATTTGGGTAATTGCTCAACAATCTTCCATGCTCTGAAGGTCACTTTTAAAAATCCATGCAGCAGCTGTCAGCTGGACAAAAGCCTCTCTTTTAACTTCAGTTTTTCAAAATCACCTTCATCCCTTTTCCAACAGAAATCACTGCTGTTACAGTGTACGATTAACCATTGGACAGTGCAATGAGACAGAGCACAGGAGGAAACCATCACGGAATTACAGAAACATGGAGTATCTTGAATAGGGACCCACAAAGATCCTCACAGCCAGCAAGCCCTGGTGAAATCATTCTGGCCATTCACTGTCCAGCTCCCAGTGCCCTGGTTTTATGTGAAAGCTCCCACAGTCACATGAAGATTTTTGAATTAGGTAACATACCAATTCTGCCAGGTTTTCAGTATGTTGTGACAGCATTTACAAGGCTTCTGTAAAATCAGACAGGGTTATTGGGTGAAACTGGGCAGAAATACATCAAAAAATAGCAAAAGGTTGTGAAGTTGTCTTCACAAACCTAGTATTAATTCAAATTCTTCTTTGTTTTATAGAACATGCTGGTTTACTAAAGAATTAAAATGAGGAGGGTCTTTACTGACTGCCAACCAATATCCCCTAACAAAAAAGTCCCAACGTTTTATTTGCTCATATAGTAAATGGTCAGTCATTCCACAGCCACCTCCTCTCTTCTGAGGGAATGGCTACAGCTGTGTCAGGGGAGGTTTAGGCTGGATATCTGGATAAAAGTTTCTTCCCCCAGAGGGTGCTGGGCATTGCCCAGGCTCCCCAGGGAATGGGCACGGCCCGAGGCTGCCAGAGCTCCAGGAGCGTTTGGACAGCACTGCCAGGCAGAGTGGGATTGTTGGGATGTCTGAGCAGGGCCAGGAGCTGGACTGGATGATACCTGTGGGTCCCTTCAAGCTCAGGATATTACATGCTTTAATGATTCTTTCTGCTGCTGAGGGATATTTTTCTTTTCTAAATCACTCAGATTAGTAGTAAGTAAAAGACAGACAACAAGGAATAGTTGAGGAAATGTGATAAATACTGTGAATTACAAAGAGCAGAAGCACTGCTCTTACAGCTCCTTTCCATGTCACCTTAATGAAAGCAAACCAATTCCTACCATGATTTCAGGAGGATGTAAAATAAAGACCTTTGTTTTACAATATCAACATTAAATTAAGTTAATAATTTAAAAAATCTTCTCCACCAATGCATGGAAACACTTCCTGAATTCTAAGTGTATTGGGAGCTTTGCTGGAGTCATCAAAACAAGGACGTGTAAAGCACGAGCAGGGGTTTGCCTGGTGTATGGGACTGGGTCCAGCTGGAACAAGATTTTTAAAGCAGACGGAAAAGGCAAAGTATGCAAGTACAAGACAGATGTAGTCACCTCCCCAGTCCATTTCCAAGAGTTTTGTGTGACCCCAAAACGAACCTCCAAACAAAACTGGAAGCCTACACTTTTCTTCTCTTGCTTCTGTGCAACAACAATTATCAATATTTTACTGACATCCTGGTTTGTACTCAACCTGTTCAGGTCTAGATTTCATGGCATAGAATTCCTCAACCCCACTGACAGAAGTATATGCATTTTCACCTGGTGAACACCTGCAGTGTGGCTCTGAGCACAGGCTCCAGAGAGCTCCCAGCCTCTCTTACAACTGGGTTTGTAAGAATCCCCATCCCTCTCCTTAAATTACCACCTGCAACAGCCACTGCTGGAATTCCAGGTCTTTTGAGGAACTAGTGGCATGCTCCAAAGAGCAGCCCTGCTCAATCATGGAATCATGACTGTTCCAAGTCAGATATCCTTTCCAAGTTCTCCTTTCACCAGAGGGCAGACGAAACAAAAGGCACCAAGTGCATCAAAGCTCCCTTTTGTACACATTGGTCAGATTATATCCGGTAAAAACTCTTTTTGGAGGCTTCCCTCAGCACAGGAGCAGGACCCTGGCTGGGCACAGATTGAAGGCAAGAAGCAAGTTTCTCAAAAACTGTTACCAGTGGAAATACTTTTTTTCAGGCTTTTATATGGATGTTGCATTCCAAGAGCTTTTGAAAATCACACCACTGCACTATCTCTAGGTATTCATATCACAGTCCTGACAGGTTAGATAAACAAAGCAGTATCTAAAAATATGCATGAATCAACCAAAAAAAAACCACTTTGCTATAGAAGTTCATAATTTTTCTGATGTTCTCTTGACATTAAAAATTTAAGCACCAACTTCTTTAAAATCACTATAATGCTTCCACTGTGCATAAACAGCAACACAAAGTGGAACTAAAACACACTTTGATAGAAATTTCTCAAAAACTAAAGAATATTTGTAAACCAGAGAGACCTTTTTCAGCAGAGAAAGATTTCTTTGTCAACACAAAAATCCAATCCATCCCTGGGTTTCACTGACCAGATGCTGTAATAAACAAGGGCATGACTTCAATACAGAAACTGTTCAAAGCTTTTTCTTACAGATTTTTGCACCAATGGACCTTAAAAGCCCCAGTGAACTTTATTAAAGTCCTTACCAGTTAACTTCTTCACAGGTTGGAGCCGAACACTGATAGACTGATGTGTGAGTAAGGGGGAGGATGGAAGGGAGCGGGACATGCCCTCCATAATCCGAATGTGCTGCATACCTTCGGTCACTGGGAGTGGCGGAATAGCGTAGTCAGGTTCAAAAGCACAGTCGTTCTCTGTGGAGGTGCCTGATGGGGAGAGGAAAATAAAAATGAATTGGTCCGAATGCAAAGAAAAGAATCCTGCTTCCATCAGTCCAGAGGAGACAATGGACGAGCTGTATTCCCAATAGCCAAAGTACAACGTGAACAACCCAACATATTGCTTATGATCGGCGGAAAAACCCATGTTGAAATAACTGTCAAAAATCTTGCACCAGTTCCTGAAGGGTTCTAGGAGGCTGCAGCACCGGTGGATAAAACTCATCCATTCCTGGTGCCAGCATTCAGAAATGTCTCTCAGCAGTTTCTTTTGTATTACTTTTTACATGAAGCCAAACAAGCACTGACACCCTTCACACCTACACTGGTTTTGACAGTTCGAAACACAACTCACTCTCTGCTTGTTCATCCCTCACCAGTTACCACGAGCTCCCTGTGGGCTCTGCCAGCCAGGCCAGACTCACCAGCAATGTCAGGGAAGACAAACTACCATTGCTGCCAAAACTAGCATCCAAAAAGCCAACCATTATGGGTTTTTAAAATACATTTGGCGCCTCCTCTGGCACAACTTGAGGCTGTTTCTTCTCATCCTGCTGATGAAGCTTTGCAGACACTTGAGCATCACTTCCAGTAACGTGGAAGGTCAGACAACAGGAAGACAACTGCCCCATTTCACTTGGATGCTTTATCCAAGGATAATAAACGTCCTTAACCCACCATCATGAAAAACACCCATTAACACGTAGACAGATTTCAAGTGATGGACACAGAGCTTGCAAAAGTTAGAGATTATGCTTCTATAGAGCAGAGACACTTCTCCTTCCATGCTGCAGAAAACCTGCCTCTACAATTGCATCCACTGATCCAAATGGAAATATTTAGTTCAGAAGCTTATTTCTCCAAGAACTTGGAAGCTTTTTTACCTTTTCCCCTTCTATTCCCTCTCACACTGAAACTTCTCGCTAGTTACTGCAGTTCCTTCAGTCACCAAAGTGAACAGATACAGTTAGGTGATTCTTGGGCAAGGATTTGCAAAAAAAATCCCCTCTTCCTCTGCCAAAACCCATGCCTTTTCCACAGCAGCAGAGATCCAGAGTAGATGGGTTGAAAGGCAACCTGAGAGAACAGAATGTGTTTAGGTAGCTCTCAGCAGCAGCTGCATCTGAGCTGCTCTGTCCCAGAACACAAAACCATTGGACACGAGCCAAACACAGGGAAGGACATTCCAGGGACCCACGGCAGAGCAAAGCTCAGCCCACAGCACACAGTTACACAGCAGACACTTCACCTGAGCTCAGAGTAGGAAAGAACAGCCACTCTCTCTGAACATCAAAGCACTGCTCCTTGTATGTAAGCTGCCATGGGATATGTACAGCTATAAACTCCTTGGTTCCTTCCTAATTTTACTTTAACTCTACTTTAAAACAATAAAATTTAAAATAATAAATTTAAATACGGTAATTAAAAGATCCTATGCGAACAGAGCAGTTGACACTTCAGAGCTTCAGGGTTTTAACTACCAGTTCTGATCCCTCTAATTCTGATCACAGCTTCAGTCACTCAAAATCATTTCACCCAAGCCACACTTGAATAGTGCCAAAAAAGGACAGTGCTCTGGAGAAATGTCCCCATTATAAGTCATTAGGACACCATGACAACAACAGACTTGAGCCTAAATGGAAGGAAAATTATTGTTGCAATCCCAAAGAGAGAATGAGCCAATGCACATAGAACCTACTAGAGCCCTACTTCCAAAAACTGCTGCTCAGTCTCAAAGCTGTGTGTGAATACAGCATTTTCACAACCCTCACAAATGAGAAAATGCTTAAAACTAAGTAAAGCTGCTTCAAAGGACATGTAAGCCAGCACAGATCCAAGAGCTGCTGCCGTCAGGGACAGAAATCCCCATTACAGGGCTCTGTGTGCGGTTAACCAATCACCAAACCTACTCTGAGTGATGGATACTCAACAGAAGAGTCTGCTGAATTGTTATTTAAAGAATATAAACCCTGTTTTTAGTACTTCCTCCCTTGGACCTTCTGTCCTCCTGCTGTAGGATGAAACAAACCAAAGCAGAAAACATAACGTGGGGCTGTTCAGCCCCTGGGCAAGTACACACAGGTCCTTCTCCACTGCATCCCAGAGCTTAGGGAAGGATAACCTGGTTATGGTGAACCTTCCAAGTTCCCCCTTTGATATCAGGGGGAAGGCAAGTAGAAACTTGGAAACTGAATGCTGGTTTGGGCTGGTATGCTCTGAAGAATTTCAGCACCACCAGCTCCAACAGCAGAAACCTCTGTCCCTCTGGCTGCAGCACGGAGACACTGTGCTCTGCAGGCCCACCTGTGCTGTGCCAAGAATTAGGTTAAACTCCTTCAGCCAATCAAAGACTGTCTGGTTTGTGAATCTCAGTATGTTGGTAGCTGGATAATAACGTGGGGTACAAAGTCTGTCAGGCACACAGTTTGACGAGAAACACGACACGTGGGAGGTATCAAAGGTGAACAAATGACACGAGTCCCCGAGGCAGAACAACACTCAGGTTTTACCTTGCCCAGCTCGGCTCTGACGGGAGTCTACACTTGCCTGTCTTCGGTCTGGTGGTTCCTCGTTCCCTCCATCTGCATGAGAACCAAAACAGCACAAGTAGAACATCACAGCAGACAGGTCAGGCAGATGCAACTTTTCCTTGAGCCCCATCACCTATCTTGGAGGCACACCAGGACAAAAGGTCCCTCTGGCAGACTGAAACTACGGAAACTGCTGCTTGACTCTGCTGCTCCTTCCACCTTTGCCCCAGCTCACTGCAATGAAATCCATGAGGTCCTCGGGACAGAAGGAAGGTTTTACTTGTTCCTATTGATCCCACAGACATCTGAATGAAATAAAAAACAAACTGTGTATCTTCAAAGAGTTCCTTCACTTTGGACTAATGTATCAAAATATAAAAATATTAAGCACTGGAATAAAGAGATCCAGAAAAAAAGAAAAAAATTTGAAATATGAAATTTGAAAATGTGTCCCTTTAAAATTATTTATCTGCTAAAAACCAGGAAGGCTGGGATGAACAAGACCTGTTATTACATGCTCTTGAAGCTGTTTAGGAAAGCAGCTACAGTTAACAAATCCCAAATCCATCTGGGTAAATGTAGAACGGGACATTGTGTACAATATTATACAATTAATTACAGGCTGCTCTTCATTGATCAACTGACCAGATTAGAAACAATAGATACACCCGTCAATACAGCTTGACTACATGGAGTCTCTGGCAGCTGAGAGCAAAAAGAAGCCTAGCTCCATAGACTGGGAAAAAGCAAACTCAGGGATTTCAAATGCAGACTGTATTTCAGCAGTTCTTACCCCTTATAGCAGGGGAAGGGCAAGCTTTTAAAATCTTTACAAATAGTTTTGAAATAACTGAATTCTTAAATAGCTGTTTAAAAACTCAATAGTCAGTTTAGCACTGATGTGTTTTGATGATACTAAAAGCAACTTTATTCTGATGTATTTGTATCTCTGGATAGCTCTGTAGAAGTTATTTGTTGGAGGGGCCTGTTATGCCATAATTCCATTTTATCAACTCCTGCTACATGTGAGCTATGTCTGGCTTGATGGGAAGCTGTAAATTGCAGCACAAGAGCAGAACTAAAATGGAGACTAAAAATTTCAGACTACCCCTATCACCAAAAAGAGAGGAACCATAGCCCAGGCCGGGAGAGGTTTTCTGTTCCCTCTTCCCTTGGTGAAATGCTCTCAGTCCTCAGTTTTACTGAAGCAATGCTCAGGCACCTTGAACAGATGCCAGCCAGGCCATTTCTGTCACCTTTGCATCTTTCCCTGCTGACACAGCAGCTGCACGTGAAGGTCATCTGGCTACAGCAGCCCAGAATCCTGATTTTAAATGAGCTGCACCCGCCCAGATAAGCCATCAGCTGCCAGGTGCCAGGGAGGCCACAGACCAGGACACTTGCCCAGTTTGCTTTTCCATTCTGGTTGCCAGAAGGATGTCACACTGCAAATACAACTGCAACTGGGATATGTCCACAGGAGCTTTTATTTGCCCAGAGAAGTCCTCTTGGAATTAGCCGCACTGAGCCTTCCTACAGTCAACAGCATTAACAGAGCCCTGACTGTATTTTCACTGCTAACACCCAGTGTTGGTTTGTGCACATGGATATCATTATCATCATCATCATCATCCCTAATGGCCCCGGGCTATGAGCCCCCACAGACAAACTCTAAGTCATGGAGAAAACAAAAATCCTTTTGAGCTGCGAACATAAATCCAAATGCAAAATAATTGTAAGGACTGAACATTTCAAAAGACACGAAAGTCACAGTATTGAAATCAGGAGTAAACCCCTGTATTTATCCAAAGACGCATGATCATCAGCATAAGACAAACTCCATTCCTGAAAGTTTCATCATCCTTGCAAGTGTTTGACACCAAGCTACTTGGGGCTCGGTGGGTGGAACTGGATGAGCTTCAAGGTCTCATCCAGCTCAACCCATTCTGAGATCTCTGATGAGACTGAGACTCTGACTCAATCTCCTCGATCACTTGGAAAGACAGCACCTCTGCTGTACAGTTACCTAGGTGTATCAAACCCTGCCTTAAGAACAAGCCTTGGCCAAGGGGGGGGCTGGGGGCAGCAGATCTGGGGTCCTGCTCCCAAATATGCTCCCACTCAGTGGTGGGACACAAAATGGTGACAACAGGCTGCCAAAGCCATTGGGTTGGAGAAGAGGAAAAGCTGCACAGGAGTCAAAAGTCTGGGATGGATCTCCCTGCAAGTTATACAACATATTACGGGGGAAAGAAAGCTTACAGTAAATTAATTTCCAAAATGCACTTAGCGGGTGTAAAAGGAAAAAATAAATCAGATGACTCAGCAAATATTAAATCTTCAGTCAGCACACAATCGCTGCTGCATTTGATATGGCTGCAGCAAAGGTGGAGCTTGGGGGAAAGGATGGATGCAAAGGAACAGCCACAGAGCTGAACAACTGAACTATTTAATTATTTTTCTCTTCACTACAAATCAAAATGCTGAGCACAATCTGCTCCTGGCAGTGGAGGAGCAAGGTTAGCAGGGAACAATACCACACATAATTATGAAGTTATCTCACTGTACATCCAAAAAAGGGGAGATTACTGTTTCTAAGGGAATATTAATTCTCCAGTTTTTTAACTTCCAAGTACTTGTATTTACATCCACCTCTCTGTGCTCATTGGGACTCTGTCATCACAACAACACTCCCAGTTATTTTATTTATGCATGACTTTAGGTAGTTGTTAGTATTTGCTTTAGCGGTAGCTATTGTTTATAGACATGACCTACTATTCAGATAACAGTTTGTGGACAGTATCACTCCTGAAGTTCAATCAACTCAGTTGCTGTAACGATTGCCAATGTGCTGAAACACCAAAGTTATTGACAAATGCTTCAATGCAACAGCTAAAAGAGGTCAGCAGAAGTAAATCGGTTGTGAAATCATTGCTAGAGAACACAGCTATCTGTGTTAATTTAAAATAAAGATCAGCACAGACTGAGATGAACCTGTTTAAGGAGCTTTACAGAAGTTGTCATGCAAAAGAGAAAACAGTCAAATGCCACAAGGGAAGTGAATAATATTGTAAATATTGACTCGGTAATTCATATTCTCTTGCATCTCACTACGAGAGGGAAGAAAACTTTTGTGATTTTTTAAAAAAACCTCATTGTTAAGAAAATCCATTAATTCTTACACATTATTTTAGTTTTTGAAAGCTGCTGTCTCATCAGTGTCCAGCACCTGTCCATCTGGGATGCTGGACACAGGTCAGAAACCTGACAAGGCTCCTGAGTGCCTGATTTTGTGGCAAGAACAGAGTACAGTCATGGCTATTAACTCTTTCTCTCAGTTATAAAGAGATTAAGGAATCTCAAAGATCATGATTAATCACAGGATCGGAAGAGCAGCATCTCCTGTTGCAGCCAGGTCTGAGAAACGCTTCTGCTTCCTCTTCTCCCCCCATCCCCATTCCACCAGTTCTCCATTAAAACCAGTGACACAACAAATCCTCCCCAATACACACAGTTGGGATTCTTTGAACAGACTGCTCTGACAGGGGAAGAAAATCCCAAGGTTTTAGCATTCCTAAACAAATCCCCTGCACAAAGCACCACAATTAGTATGAAGGGGCTGCAAACAGGAGCCAGGTGCATCTGCACCAGCACATCTGATGTCAGTAAATCCCACATCACCTCCGGCATCGCATCCATCAGGACCTCCTGCCAGGTATTCTCGTTTAAGGCAAACATAACAAGTTTCATATAAATCAAGTGCCAGCAGCCCACTATTTCTGGTTTCCTATTTAATTAAAAGGCATTTAAAACCCACACCATGACTAAACATCTTCCAAGATCTCTGATCTGACAAAGCAATTTTTAAGGCAGAAGAACCGAAGGGTGGGTGAGGCTGCTCCACGCATGCTGGGAAATCTGCAGCAGGAACCGACTGCATCTGATGTGCTGCTGCTCTCACGGCAACTGGCAGAGCAGACTCCTCTGTAAGAGCTGATAAATCAATAGTTTAAATCAATATCATATCAAAACTGTATCTGGAAAAGGTGGAAGACTCACACAAAGCCAGTCAAGCTGTTAGGGACGGATCCGATTCCAGCCCAGCCCAGCATCCCTGCAGCAGGAAAGGTCTGCGTGCACGGCACAGCATCTGGAGATGCAGCTCCCAACTGCCACTGTGCTCCCACAACAGAGACACGGGGAAAAAAAAAACCCAAAATAAAGCAAACAGCTCCAGGGGCTGGAGCCCAGCGGGAGGATCCTGGAGCTGCCAGCACTGCCACTGCAGGAGCCGGTGCTGAGCCCGACCCCGGAACCCGCCGCAGCAATGCCGGCGTAGGAGAGGGAGTTGCAAATCTTGTTCTCAGCATTCCCGATGGATTCCAGCCTGGTAAGAAATGACACGTGCCACATGATCTGCCTGCTGCTCTCCCAGGGTAAGATGTGCCTGGAAAGGGGCAAAGTCCTCCCCAGCCGGAGCAGGAGAGAAGAGGGAGCCCAGTCTGGTACTGAAAATAGTTATTTTAATCTAAAGTCCTTCCTGATTATTTAGTTTGTGAGTATTTTTCTGCCTCAGAAAACAATATGCACCACCATCACAAATTATTATTATGCTATAATTAATTATATTATAAAACTATTATTATTGTTGTTGTTGTTATAAAATTAGTATTGTGGTAAAGATTTGTCTTATGGTTAGAAATAGCATTATTGCAGTGTTCTGATTAAAATCAGTACTATATGAATTATTATGATAAAATTTTTAAGAACTACATTAAATTACTAATAGAATAAAACATCTACCCCATTAACATAACTCCCTGGTGGGAGTGTCAGGGTGCAAGGGAGAGATGCAGGAATGGTTGTAGGTGTTGAGGGTGGAATATTTTTACTGATGGAACTATAGCACAGACCTGGGTTATTAATCACCATATCATTAAAATCCAGCTCCCCAATCACTTTCCAACATGCTGAATCCCTTAGCATAGAATCATTAAGGTTGGAAAAGACCTCCAAGATCATCAAGTCCAACCTGTGCCTGATCCCCACCTCGTCACCAGCCCAGAGCACTGAGTGCCACGTCCAGTCGTTCCTTGGACACCTCCAGGGATGGGGACTCCAAACCTCCCAGGGCAGCCCCTTCCAATGTTTAACAACCCTTTCTGTGAAGAAATTCCCCTTTGTGCCCAAGCTGAGCCTCCCCCGGCCCAGCCTGAGGCCGTTCCCTCTCCTCCTGTCTCTGTTCCCTGGGAGCAGAGCCCGATATCCCTGGCTGCCCCCTCCTGTCAGGGACTTGTGCAGAGCCACAAGGTCCCCCCTGAGCCTCCTCTTCTCCAGGCTGAGCCACGCCTGGTGCTCCAGCCCATTCCCCAGCTCTGTTCCCTTCCCTGGACATGCTCCAGCCTCTCAATGTCTTGCCATGAGGGGCCCAGAACTGGACACAGCAATTGAGGTGTCTCTCCAGGACAGGGGATAGGCACTGCCCAGGCCCTGTGGCCACGCTGTGGCTGCTACAGACCATGTGCCCTTGGCCCTCTTGGCCACCTGGGCACAAATGGGCTTCTGTTCAGCCAGTGTTGAGCAGCACCTGAATGCTCTGACAGTTCACACAAATAATCCAAGACACACAAGGCTTCTATTCCTGCACGTAATTAATAAATGTTATATAAACTACTTCAAATTCCCAGACTTCTCCACATACCAGATGGACAGATTTGTATTTAGTGCCCAAAACCACACACCAAACCAGGTGCTTTTACTCCAAATCACACCCCTGCCCTGATAGGAAACCACACAATAAAATACTAGAAGTTTTATTACTGTGTACAGTTTGCTATAGAGAACAGTTTGAGATGGAAGTCACAGAAATGGTTTCTGTGTATAAATAGAGTATTTAATTTATTAATTGTGAATCCACAAGACTTTCTTCCTTTTTTGCAAACAACCTGCTAGTATTTTAAAAATGGAAATGCCATGCTGTGTTTTGAAATACTTCAGCTAGAGTGGAAAATTAACATATATTTAATACAGATAAGCGTCTTAGTTTATTGTACGTTAAACATAGTCCCAGTGGCCACTGGAGCAGCAAGCAAATGTGGAGTCAGCACTGCCATGGGCACACTCCAGCTGGGTCTGTGGTTTGAAAATAACCATGAATATCACAAAATGTTCAACATTACCAATTAATACAGGAGTCCTGACTATAGCAGGGCCTCATGGAGAGCAGAAACTGGGGACACTTCATTAACACACTCAAAGACCAGGACAGGACACAAGTGTTCTGTTATCCCAATAGAGTTTATCAAATTACATGATGAATTTTATCCGTAACTATAAAAATATGTGTGCATTTTGTACTTGGGGCACTTTAAAATGTGATTAATAAGTACATTATCTAAATTCATAAAGGGCAGCTTCCCTCACCCCCACAGAAAGGAGTCATCTCTAGCGGAGACAGCAATCCCTCTAAACAGGAGATGGAAAACACAGTCAATAAGACATTCATTTCAGATAAAATATCTGCTTTGCTATCAAATTCAGAGGAGCTGATAACTCACCCAGAGCACCATTTGTCAAAACATCATTACTGCATCATTTTGCATTTTACTTCTAACTTTTAGCTTTGTTCTGACATGTAGATGAAGACCTTTTATTCCCAAACCTTGAGACAACCAGAAGATAAATGAGGTTAACAGATAATAAAGTATGTGGCCTCCACAGACTATTAACCTGGACCTTCTTTCTCTGAATTTTTCTTTCTTTAAAGCACCCTGCACCACTGTCACTGCCCAGGCAATTTCCCTGAGCCCACAGGGTCATTCCCAAATGACAGGCTCTTCATTAGCAAATCAGCATTATATCATACAACAAAAATGTAACTCCAGCCTGAGGAACACATCTTGGAATCCAAACTTCAGCACCTGCAGCACAGACAACTCATGCTGCGTTTTGATCTAAAATTCCAGAATTTGTAGTTTGGAGTTACTGGCAGTTATCTGACAAGAAACTTTGTTAAAGATGCCCATAATTGGGAATTTGGGAAGAATCAGCAAGTTGGAGAAGACACTTTGAAAGAGTTAATGGCAGGAGACTGTTATCCCTGCTCTGACACGGGGAGAAGAGAGATGGGGCCATTCCTTTGGAAAAACCACAGAATCACTGAGGTTGGAAAAACCCCCTGAGATCATCAAATCCAACTGTTCCCTGAGGACTGCCAAGGCCACTGAGCCGTGTCCCCAAGTGCCACATTCACATGGCTTTTAAATCCCTCCAGGGGTCATGACTCTACCACTGCCCTGGACAGCCTGTGCCAGGGCTGGACAGCCCTTTCCAGATGAAGGAATTTTCCCAATACCCAACCTAAACCTCTCCTGCCTTCTTCTAATAAAATCATGTCCATAACTTGCTTAGGTTTTGAGGTTTTTTTGTATGCTTAGAGAATATGGGTCGGCTCCTATACTGATCTCATCCTCAAAAAGAAAATTATATAAAAGGAAACATAAATCCTTCCACTTCAGAAAGATCTTGCAGCAAAAATTTCCACAATTCCTTCAAATAGGTCAGTTATAGATGGAAGCTTTAGCAAAAATTATCCATGCATTATCTAAAAATATATCTCATACTAAAAAAAATAGTCCTCACAGACATGCTGAGAGAAGTTTGCGTGAGCAGTAGAAGAGGCTGAAGAGGAGAAACTCCTGAAAAGGTGCAGCTTGAAAGTCAATCCTCTCACAAAGAAAACATTATTTTTCCATTAAAAGTATTAGTAAGTTATAGACATTTACTCTTCCTAAAGGAAAAAGGAAGGGCAACTTCAACTCCAAAAAATGGAATGTAATGATGGAATTCCAGAGTCATCCCTCACACCTGGCACAGGTACTTCCTGCAGCCAAGAAATGCTTTATGTGAACCAAGT
This sequence comes from Drymodes brunneopygia, assembly GCA_013400955.1. Classification (NCBI taxonomy): domain Eukaryota; kingdom Metazoa; phylum Chordata; class Aves; order Passeriformes; family Petroicidae; genus Drymodes; species Drymodes brunneopygia. The sequence goes on from VZTZ01014153.1 coordinate 57,564, forward strand.
GGAACGTGCATGGAATGTGGGTCTTGGAAAAGCAGTGACTTCACATATACAGTGCTGATCATAAAAATCCCTCAAAAATAAAAGCATTAGTCTTACCTGGAATATAATCCTAAAACGGATCAGTACGGATTCAACATCTGTCAATACAATAAACAACTGCAAGAATCTGCACTAACACTTCCCAGGGACAAGCAACACTGAATGTAAATAGTATTTATCTTTAGGAACTGGGGAAAAATGTGGTATGGAAAGATCTCACATCTTGGGTAGAGATTTAGGTAAAGGCACGTCAAGACCAACAGGGATTAATTACATTGAGAAGAGCGTGATGAAAATGGAGCTGAATAACAGAGACTAAGTACAGTAGGCTTTGTTTCATTTTGTCTGGGAATGCTCCTACCACACTATATGAATGAACACAGGAACATCTCCAGCAGGTACACAGTTGTTTATATCCAAAACAATTTGGTCTCAAGGAGCACAGAATCAGTATTCAGCCTCATACCCTGCTCCACAGGGTCCCTTCCCTCTTGTGAGAACTTAGGAAACTGCAGTGTATGGTGAGACCTTGGCACAGGGTGCCCAGAGCAGCTGTGGCTGCCCCTGGATCCCTGGCAGTGCCCAAGGCCAGGCTGGACAGGGCTTGGAGCAGCCTGGGACAGTGGGAGGTGTCCCTGCCCCTGCAGGGGTGGCACTGGATGGGCTTTAGGGTCCCTTCCAACCCAAACCATTCTGGGCTTCTCTGATGCTATATTTAGCTGAGGCTTTTCTCCATTTAAATTCTCTTTCTTAAACATGAAGATGTTGCTTATTTTTGTAACAGGTCAATTTCTGATGACAAGAAAACATATTATATGTTCAAGACACAGAGGTAAAATGGCAACATCAACATGCATGTGCTGAATATTTTGAAACCAATTTATTTATTTAGAAACATTCAATACTTAGTAAGTTGCTAGAGTTGTGAGAAACATCACCCTCAGTTTCTAAAATTGTGAGAAACATTACTTTTAGAGTGCTTGCATAAAATCCAAAAATGCATTTTAAGAGGTTAGATTACAGATTTTGTTCAAATCCTGCTTTAACAGAAGGAATCCAAGTTTGTTCCTGGGGCCAGGCCTCTTCCAGCAGAGAATCTCCAAGTTATTAGACATCTCAGTGATTTCTTACTGATTTTCCAGACGAAAATGTTGAATTCACTGAAATAAACTTTATTTTATGAAAAGATTTCATTGGATTTTTAAACTATAAGTGATACACAAATCTTTAAGATTTCATCGGACATTCCAGAAAGGACATTCCACTTTCCCAACAGTTTGGATTAACAAATCCCTCAAATTGATACTATTTCTTTTTGAAGCTAGTGTGTATATTCTCTTTGAATTGTATATGAGAATACCTTTTTTATATTGAATAAGAGAAGACAAGGCCATTTGATGTGGGAAGATGTAACTTCATCTCCTTTGCACGTCAGCACAGGAATTTCGGTGGGATTTGATGGAAAACTCCTGCTCCCTCTACTGGCTCAGCCCCAGTGAAGTACCAATATTTCATCACAGATCTGTCAGTAAATGGGAGTAACGCCCCCAAATCCCACACATATCCAAAACAGGAGTCCTGTGTCCTGCGTTCTGGGGCTCTCACCACAAGAAGGAGCGTGACCAGGGAAGGGAACGGAGCTGGGGAAGGGTCTGGAGCACCAGGAGTGACTGAGGGAGCTGGAAAGGGGCTCAGCCTGGAGAAAAGGAGGCTCAGGGGGGACCTTCTGGCTATGCACATGTTCTTAGACTTGGAGATGGTCACGTGTGTGAAAATCCTGTCTGATATTTGTGAATCAGAAGGAAATAAAGATATATTATTCTAATATAGGCTGCTAAAATTCCCTCTACAACAGTAGTGCAGGAGAGAAGCAGAAGCTTTGTTGTCCAAACATCTTGTATTTGTCTGGGAAGAGAGTTTGGTACATGAACAAGACATATTCTGACCAAATAAATCAGAATACTAGGAACCCAACAGCATGCCTCTGTACATATACATCTTCCCTACACACTGACTTCTTCAGAAGGAAAACACTGAATTGCACAAATGCAAAACAAACTTTCAGGAAATGTCAGTACATGCTTAAACAAACTCAAGGACAAACTTTACTGTGGTCAGAGGATTTGTCAACATACTCAAGCCTTGTTTAAAAATGGATTTATGAAAAACCAGGCATCTTTGTGGAAGAACAGGATCCGAATTATTATCTGGATGGAATACCTTGAACATGTGGATACAATCAATATTCAGGACCATAATACATGATGGGTTTTTTAATACCTCACTTCTAACACTTTCTTAAATTAAGTTACCTGGTATCTATAGGACGCATCAGCTGGATCTCATCACTCAGCAATTTCTTACAGAAATGAAACTGAAAAAGCAACTGTGACCCTCAAAGTCTTCTGGGGTAAAAGTTATCCTTAGACTTCCACAAGAGATCATACAGACGAGAAACTGCACAGAGATCTGGCCAAGCAGAAATGAGAACTTCACAGAAATGCCTTTTATCTTTGAAAGGCAGGAGTCAAAGGAGAAGAGCATTTGACAGGGGCCTTTTCAGTCCTGGAATTGAAATATAAAGTGGCAGGTTCCAAAAAGCCCTAAAAATACATTGGAAGTGAGAAGTAATTGGGTCTTCTGTGAACAAGGAAAGAAGAAGAGGTTTGAAAAAACCATGCAGCAAAAATATTCTGAATGACAGGCAGGCTCCTGGCTGGGAAGCTCCACATAAAAATTGTGCATTTTATAGTTAAGAACAAGCAAGATTTAATTCCTAACTAACTCAGAAGAGAAAAGCAGACCCTGTGGGCTAAGGATTACATGCCTCAGATACTCAGATTTTAGAGTACTTGCCTTGTTCGGGGTTTTGGGGAGAGAGGGGTTTGTTTGTTTGTTTGCTTGGGTTTTGTTGTTGTTTTCTGGGGTTTTTTTCTTTTTTTCTCTTTTTTTTAATGTTACATTTATCTTGGCCTCTGTCAGAAATAAAAGGCACAAATTCTTGAGCTTACTCCTCACAAAGTGAAGGGAAATACAAAACCAAACAAAATGTGGAGTTTTGCAGCTAGATTTTACCAGGTTCTATAGGGAATCCAAACTCTTACAGTGGCGTTAATTTAATGTAATAATGTTAGAGGAAAACAGTCCATTTGCTTGGAAAAGAACAAGGATAACTGTAATAGGTGGAACGACTGGATCCATTACATGGACTTATTTCCCTAGCAGGATACTAGAATGAGTACAAGTGGACTGATTTGGTGTGCACTACTTCAATATACACTCAGACCAAGGAATGATTAATACAAGCAAGAAAACTGCAGATAAATATGAGACAGGTCCTTGATAAAAATAAGGGAAAACAACAGAGAACCTCTGAGTCTCTGGATTCAGAGAACAGAACTGCCCTGGAAGAGCTGAATTAGGAGGGAAGAGGCCACAAACATCTCTTACGAGCAGCAGCAGCAGGTTTGCCTATCTGCAGGTTAATACATCTGCTTGCCCTGGCCATAGGGCTCCAGCCACAAGAATTCTGCTCAATTTTCATCCAGAAGGAGTAACAGGATGGAGCAAAACACAATCCTTGTACACTTTAAAGCAAACATGTCTTATGTAATATAGCTCTGGATCTAGATGAATCAGAAAGCTTGAATGTCTCCATATCTTTAAGTTAATTTACACTGGAAAAACAAAGGTAATCTGCAACTATACTGAGATCCCATTTCAGCACCACAGATGCTGCTATCTGGCAGCTTTGTGGAATATCCATTATATCAGAAAAAATATAACCTAATCAAAACACTGTTGCAGGCATATTGTGTCCCCAAGGCATTACTGTAAACCATCCTGAGTGCTCTTGAGTCACTGGAGGCTTTTTCTTAAGACAAGACATCAAGTATGTGCATGCACATATGCACTGAGCATTCTGTGTCCAGAGCACACACTGTGAAACTCCAGCACTGGAGCTCTGAAAGGACACCCAGACACCCAGAACTGACTGCACGAGATTACACAGGCTGATGATGCACTAGAAATTCATTTATTTTAATTGGCACTACTGTATGTTACTGTCCATTCAGATGCATGTAATTGTAGTCTTCTTTTATAACTATTTTGTGTGCTCCTGAATCACAACACCATCAAGCAGCAAAGGGGAAAACCTACCCTGCCTGAGGTAAAATAAATGTTAACCACAGTTCTCAGAGAAGTTGCTCAGCAGTTTCTAAAGAAGGAAAATTAAGAGGGCATTTTACTGGTAGTGATAACCAGTGTTCTTTTAATCATGAAGAATTATCAAAACCACATCACATCTAGGAATCATTAGCTTGACTCCACTGCTCCTGTTTATCAAGTGCTACTGAAAATGAAAGACACAGCAAAGCACAGGAATTTCAAAGGCTACTGTGCTCCTTTGGATTCCCCAAGAAAAGAACGCAATACCTTTAACCTTGCTTCAAGGGTTTATTCCCATACTGGAATGCAAAATTACTGGAGTGTAGGAAATGAAGACAATGCAATTTCACAGACACATTCGGGCGGGCTGTCACCAACCATGAGACTTAGACTCAGTGCATGGTACACCTGAAACCTCCAACAGATGATTTTCCCAACATGGAGCTTAGGATTTTGAGTTTGTTCACAGTTCTCAGAGATGGGTGTAGCTCTGAGGTCATGGGATAAATCAGAGCACCAAAACCATCAGGGAACCTTAATTTCCAGCTTCTAATTAGCATTCTAAATCATATTACTGCTAAACAAAATTTTTAAATGTCATTAAATACATAATCTTTTTAGAGGACTTGAATGAGAAAAAATCCAAAACCCACAGTGTCCCACCGATGCCCCACAGAAACTGCCAAGACAAAACCCACCAGAGAAGACAACACTGGTGGAGGGACCTGAAGGACAGCACTGGCCATGTGAAAATGTTCAAGAGACTGAAATACCTGGACCCAGCTGTTGAAAGACAAGTGCATTTATTGTGAGGGTGGTCAGGCCCTGACACAGGTTCCCAGAGAAGCTGTGGCTGTCCCATCCCTGGAGTGTCCAAGGTCAGGCTGGATGGGGCTTGGAGCAACCTGGTGTAGTGAAAGGTGTCCCTGCCCACGGCAGGAAGATGGGACTAGACATTTAAGCTCCTTTCCACCCCAAACCATTCTGGGATTTATTCAAGGGGATAGGAGGATTCATCAAGATCCTGTCAGTGACAGAGTGACAAATGTCTTTTGTATATTATTAGATGATTTCTCTCTTTTCAAATCTGCTTTTAAAGTACCAAATTTGTAGTTTGCCAGAACTGCAAAGCAAATAAATATAGCAAGTTTCAGGCTTATGGTACTGCATGCAACACAGAAATGTACACAGAAGATTTACTGATTTTTTTTCCTTACTGTGTTGCAAAGAAATATAGACTAAATATATTTATCTTAAAAAAATCTAGGCAGCAATGAATTTGTCTCATATCATGTAACAGTTTGGGAGATTAACAACAATCTAAAAAATTATTATGCAGTGCAAGGATGTTTGCCACTTAGTCACAAACAATATAACAAACCCGATCATCTCATTTGTCATTCCCTTTCTTGCCCTGAAGAATGCCAAACAGAACTTCTCAATAAAGCAACTTATTTCAAGGGCAGAATTGCAGTAAATTAAACATGCAGTACAGTCACTAGGCATTAGAGAGAACCTCATCAATTCAATTCTGTCATATTACTTTTCAATATATGAATAAGAAAATCCATTTCTTCTTCTGCTTTGCCCAAAACCAGACTATCGAATCTCGGTGCTTCAGAACCAACATTTTTCATTCACAAAATAAGAAACACGTATTTGCAGAGCTTGGCATATACAAAATCCTTAATATTGCTTCTGGGAGATAAGCCAAAGGGAATACTAGAGCCTGTTAGCAGCGTATCTCTGATAAAGAGAGGGCTTTGTACAGAAATCACAACTTAAGGTGATTTGTCTATGTACAGTTTTCCAAAGGTATCATCAAAGGACTTGTACTTTCAAACAGTAAATGTGACACAAATCACAAGACGATGGAGCCATCTGCTCACGTGTCTTCTCCAAACCTGTCTTTTCATGTCTTTTCACACTAACCACTTGTGCTACAAGAGACTGAGGGGTTCCTATGGGAAATCTTCTCCATAAAAACAATGAACAGCCACCACCTCAGGCCTGAATTCCTATGGTGCCTTTGCAAAACAGACTTATACCTGGTTTGAGATCCACACCACCTACAACACCACGATGCATGCTTGAACTTCCCAGGACAAGTGCCTTCAGGATCAATCAACGCCCCGCGACTCCCACCAGACACTGGAGTAAGAGACCACTGGTGTCTAAGGCCTAAGGCATCAGTGTTGCCCCACAGCAAAGCCCCACAACTCTCCTTCCCCAAATAAAACATAGGCAGGAAGATATGAACAATGGCCAAATTCTGGCAGCGTGAGAAACACGGAACAACTTGCTTAAACCAAGGGAAAACAGCTTGTTTTCCCACTGCCTTTACCTCCACTGTGTCTCCTCATCCTCACCTGTGGTTTGCCAAGGAACATCCATACGAACATCCATAACATAAATATTCTCACTAACACAGATGCACAAGCACAAATAGACACTGTGTCCCAAAATATTTAGAATGTGCTGCCAGATGGCTTTAAAATTCAAAATGGAAGATCTAATTAAAAGCTCTTATCCTGCCAAAACTCCGTTTTTGGAAATAACTACAAAAGTTAAATAAAAATGTTTTTAAAGCCTATCAATATTTTTGTAATGTTTTGTTTTACAATTACAATCTCCTCCAGTCTCTGTCATGGATGTGAAACAGGCCAAGCCACATGAACCAATATTAACTGCAAATTCCTTTCCTGGGACGGTGGAAAAATGAAACTGACATAAATGATGACTAAATTTGGGCAATTTCTCCTTTAATTTCAACCATTCCCATTCCTCTCTCTCTCCCTCCAGTTTAAAAATAAAAGCTTAAAAGAAATTGCTGAAGTTTTGGTTGTAATAAAGCAACTTTCACTGCCTTAAGTTATCACAGACGTATCAGTAGAAAAAAATTTTCTTACTTTCCATAAATGAAACATGAACCTCGATGTTTGTTTACTGCAAGTTTATGTAGAACTCTTATTTGGTTTTCCCTGCATCTTATCTCCCCAATAAAACCAGATGATCATTTACATACATTTTAAAATAAATATACATATAGTTTCAAATTAAAAGTACAGCACAATATTAAAATGAAGTATAATGATGTTTGGAGTCTACAAGATCGTCAACTGAGTACATCAGTTCATTAACAGGAAGAAAGTCCTGCTAAGACCAAAACACACATAAAAGGAATGGTTTCAAAGTGTCAGTATTCTACATGCACGAGGAGGTGACAGTTACTTACCGCTGGACCTGTTTTTGCGGTTTGACTTCCCTCCTGTAAGAAGCATCTTGAGACTGTTTCGAAACATGGCGATCCTGTTTCACTTGGTTTATCGCAAACACTGTGGAAAGCAGAACAGCAGACGTACAAAATCAGCACCCCCATTTGGACAACAGGAAGCCATCATGGAGAAGAGCTAAAGAAGTGCTAAAACCAAGATAAAATGATGAAAAACTGTTTGGCCAACACAATTCCTAACAACAACATCCACATAAAGCCTACCGTTCAGTTTTCTTTCAGTTATCCAGGCTTTATTTCCAGGACAACACAAATCCAGTGCTGCTGGTAGAGACAACCTATTTTGCCAAATAATTTATCATCACACTGAAGTGGGAAAGACATAGCATTTAGCAAACTGCCTCCATTTCCCCTCACTATTAAAGGCAAACCCATCAGAAGGAGCTGCTGCCCTTCCTGTTGCTCAGAAAATCAATCCTGCTGACACCAGCCACGGTTCCAGATGCTCTGAGGCTCCTGGGCTGGTTGACTGTCAAATTCTCCTGCAAGTTGAATAAATTGTCATGAGGAGGCAAATCACTCAAACCCAGAGTAACTGATGCAAAAAATCAAACAGAAACATTATCCCTATATTCCTTGCTGTATATGTCTCGGAGGAAAAAAAAAAGGTTGTCTGAGTATTGCTGAAGATAAAAGAGTGTCTGGGATCACCAGGCACATTGACAGCCTGTGCTGGGGATCAGCCACTTATTAAAGCATGTAAAGCATCAAAACACCTACAACAAAAACAGCTCAAAGCAGACCAAAAGAATTGTGAAGAGTCTTTGATCAGTACATACAATATACCACAATTTTCTTTCTATTGTACATATAATATTCCAAAGCTACAATGTAACACATTCATCTCATAAAAATAAATAATGAATTCTTTTCCTGTAACAGTGTTCGGTTCCTCTTGGAGGATGATCAGTAAATTTCATCTTGCATTTCTTCACATCTGTCTGATACTTTCAAGCCTAATAATACAATAACACCCAGGTCAAAGAGTTTTATATGTGTGTTTAAAGCCACAGAAAGTCTTTTTAATATGATTTACTCACTTACTGAGAGACACCACCATTCCAGGGTAACAGCTCAGAGCACACACATCCCAAGCCCCAGTAAGCACACAGGGATGCCAGCAACTGCAGCCTTTCCTGACACAAGTTTCCATTCACTTACCAGATTCCACAAACAGATTTGGGAGTCTGTGTGCATGCATAGATGAGCATTAAATTGTGAAATCAGTATTTCCTTTGCGTTCATGAATCACTTGGGCACCACCTGGCACCCTTCTGCCACCAAAACACAAGGAGCTGGTGTCCAAACTCATTCCCAAGGCTCCTAAATGAGGCTTAGGTCCCCTTCGGAACATCCCACTGCTACATGACTATGGAAAAAAATTCCACGTGGGTACACAGACAATTGTTTAGGGACTTTCCCCATGTTGGCTTGCACTGCAGAAAGAACTGAGCAGAGCCGTGCCACCAGTGCTGAGCTACAACTGAATTCAAACAAATTCTGTCGAAGAAGTCACCTGGCCTGAGCCTAGGCCATGCCAAATATGAGCCTGATAGCTTGCTAATAATTATATTTACCTGTATTTTGCAGATGGCAAACAGGGCCAGGAAGTACTGTGCTGCTACTAGGGCAGAATTAAGGCTCTGCATAGGCCACAGATGGGGTCTCCATGAATCCTCTCCTAAGAACCTCAGAGTGGAGAGAGAACTGCTATCTTGCATTAAGACCCTGGGTTAGCAGCCAAGGGACATCCCAAGGACTAATTTCATATTCTCAGGGGACTGCTGGACTACAGGAAGATGACTCTGCCCACGGCAGGGGGTTAGAACCATATGGACTTTAAGGTCTCTTCAACCCAAACCACTCAGTGATTCTATGATTCTACTTTAGCAGCAATTCCTAATGTGGTTCCTTATTGTAGCTTGCACACAATATTGATGTATTCTAAGTGTAAGCACTCATTAGACTTATATCCTGATTAGTTAAGGTGTTCACAACACAGAGGAGCAGGTGACCAAAATCAGCTGCTGGTTTTCATTTTCATGTGCAACCGCGTCCCTTTGTGGCTTTGAGCAAACACAGTCACAGTTCTTCCTCTGTTCAGTCAACACCACTAGCTAGAGGTAATATTTAAGAATAAGCACTCTAAATTAAAAATCCTATTGGTCGTATTAGTTCATGGAATTAGAAGCATTAAACAGCAAACAGAATTACAGTATTAGGAAGAGCTGGATCAGACAATTTTTCATCCTACCCCACGAACTCCTTAATGCACCTCACAGCCCAGGTTAATTCCTTTCTCCAGGATCAGCAGCAGCTCTGTCACCAGAAGCAAAAGCTGCAGGAATGTGATGGGGATCCTTCACAGCCCCACTGACACAGGATGTCTCTGGCAACAATTTGGGCAACCAAGAGCTACTACACTTGATTTGTCATTTATCTTGTCATTTTTAAGTTTACCAAACCAAATGAAGACATTGTATGAGCACAAGTCTCCAAATAGTATCAGCAGATGAATAAAAGAGGTACAATCTCTATGCAGCATTTTAGAAAAAACAGCTCAAGAATCTCCTCGTTTATGTCCAGACACTCTGCCACATGTTGTTTGATCTTCTAACCAATCTAAATTTCAATGAAATACAGAAACAATAAAAGTTTCTGGAGCATGAGAAGGCAGTAGCATAAATATGATGAGGAAAAACTGCAAAGTGGAGGGGGTAGAGGCAGACGCAGCTCTGTGAGCTGCAAACTTACACCAATGCTAAGCTTGAACAAGTCAGCAATATCTCATTAAATCCTTAGGGATGACTAAGACCTGTTTCGGTGTTTACTTAATTTTAAGACTGAGTTTGTAGACAGGTTGCAAAAACCACCTCATATTTTGGGTGGCTACACATTATTACAGCCCACAGAAGTCAGTTTTGTTTCTTTTTACAGAGATATTGTCTGTCAGACACAGAATTACAAAATCAAAGCAAATTTTTTTGCCTNCTCTCAGCTGCCTCTTTGGACATTAATTTGTAGTTAAAAAGTGAAGTACAAGCCTGTGCCAGCACATGAGATCCCATCACCTCACTCTCTGGGTCAGGCAGCAGCAAATTAAGACAGAATTTACTTCCAGAACCTTCTTAATATTCAGCAGAACTCTGTGAACATTATGGAATCAAAAATTCTCAATACATTAATAGAAATAAATATATTATTATTATTATTAATAATAATGTTACAAATAATTATAATGTTATAAAGTAGAAGTATTTGAAAACTTCAATTAAAGCACATTTTTCAATGAGAACCTCACTGCTTATTCCTTTATTTATCAGTTTCTGTCCATCTCAGAAAATCCTGAGACATCACATTCCTTCACTACACTGTCCTGAATTCCCCAAAGAAACAATGGAAAGAAAAATTTTTAAAGGATCATTTAAAAAAAAAAACAACCCAAAAGTCCTTTGATAGAAAGTATACTCAGTTGTGCAAAGTAACAGAAAAGCTCAGTACTCATAAAATATCCCATTTCAAAGGTTCCTGGTAGCACAAGAATAGCTGTTTTCATGACAGAAGCTGAATTCAGTACAGTAGAAATTAAGAAGTGCATGTAACAAATATCTTACATTAAGATGTCAGAAAAAGGAACGTTTCTGAATATTAGTTTTCAGAATTTAACAACTTGTAAAGCCTAAATGAACATTTTGTGAAAAAAAAAACCAAAAAAAGCCCCACAACTAACTTTTCATAAATCAGTGAACCATTTTCAAAGAGCATTTAAGCTTCAGGAAGGAAGAAGTAACAAGGACTTTTTTTACACAAGGGACAGANAGCCGTGCCACCAGTGCTGAGCTACAACTGAATTCAAACAAATTCTGTCGAAGAAGTCACCTGGCCTGAGCCTAGGCCATGCCAAATATGAGCCTGATAGCTTGCTAATAATTATATTTACCTGTATTTTGCAGATGGCAAACAGGGCCAGGAAGTACTGTGCTGCTACTAGGGCAGAATTAAGGCTCTGCATAGGCCACAGATGGGGTCTCCATGAATCCTCTCCTAAGAACCTCAGAGTGGAGAGAGAACTGCTATCTTGCATTAAGACCCTGGGTTAGCAGCCAAGGGACATCCCAAGGACTAATTTCATATTCTCAGGGGACTGCTGGACTACAGGAAGATGACTCTGCCCACGGCAGGGGGTTAGAACCATATGGACTTTAAGGTCTCTTCAACCCAAACCACTCAGTGATTCTATGATTCTACTTTAGCAGCAATTCCTAATGTGGTTCCTTATTGTAGCTTGCACACAATATTGATGTATTCTAAGTGTAAGCACTCATTAGACTTATATCCTGATTAGTTAAGGTGTTCACAACACAGAGGAGCAGGTGACCAAAATCAGCTGCTGGTTTTCATTTTCATGTGCAACCGCGTCCCTTTGTGGCTTTGAGCAAACACAGTCACAGTTCTTCCTCTGTTCAGTCAACACCACTAGCTAGAGGTAATATTTAAGAATAAGCACTCTAAATTAAAAATCCTATTGGTCGTATTAGTTCATGGAATTAGAAGCATTAAACAGCAAACAGAATTACAGTATTAGGAAGAGCTGGATCAGACAATTTTTCATCCTACCCCACGAACTCCTTAATGCACCTCACAGCCCAGGTTAATTCCTTTCTCCAGGATCAGCAGCAGCTCTGTCACCAGAAGCAAAAGCTGCAGGAATGTGATGGGGATCCTTCACAGCCCCACTGACACAGGATGTCTCTGGCAACAATTTGGGCAACCAAGAGCTACTACACTTGATTTGTCATTTATCTTGTCATTTTTAAGTTTACCAAACCAAATGAAGACATTGTATGAGCACAAGTCTCCAAATAGTATCAGCAGATGAATAAAAGAGGTACAATCTCTATGCAGCATTTTAGAAAAAACAGCTCAAGAATCTCCTCGTTTATGTCCAGACACTCTGCCACATGTTGTTTGATCTTCTAACCAATCTAAATTTCAATGAAATACAGAAACAATAAAAGTTTCTGGAGCATGAGAAGGCAGTAGCATAAATATGATGAGGAAAAACTGCAAAGTGGAGGGGGTAGAGGCAGACGCAGCTCTGTGAGCTGCAAACTTACACCAATGCTAAGCTTGAACAAGTCAGCAATATCTCATTAAATCCTTAGGGATGACTAAGACCTGTTTCGGTGTTTACTTAATTTTAAGACTGAGTTTGTAGACAGGTTGCAAAAACCACCTCATATTTTGGGTGGCTACACATTATTACAGCCCACATAAGTCAGTTTTGTTTCTTTTTACAGAGATATTGTCTGTCAGACACAGAATTACAAAATCAAAGCAAATTTTTTTGCCTGTATACGACCAGTAGAACAACCAGATCCCTGTATTCTCCTCCCCTCTCATCACCTCACTAAAAGTAACATTTCATTTTATATAAAGCTGATTAGCAAAGCTAAGCTCTTATTCAAAAGAGTGTTTGATGTCCAGTGAGTCGTACAAACACTGCTGGCAAATTTTGTGCACGTCAGCATGAGAAGCTATTAAATGTATACCTTAAGATTATAATTCTGTGTTTTTTCCAGTAAGACAAGTTTCTAACTACAAAAGGAGGAAAGGAATGCATCCTAAGTCATATGTGCAATGCACATCTCTAAAGAATTTGATTTCGCCTTTAAGTGTACAGTTCCTCACCTCCACAGTTAAAATACCTACGTGAAGGGACAAGCATTGCAAAAACTGGCTGTAGGAAATAAAATTAGCATAAGCATTTTGGTCTTACGAACAAACACTTTAAAAGAAGCAGAGTTCTTTATCCAGGTACCCAGTCTCAGCCAGGAGACAGCCCTGTGCAGCACAGTGATGCTCACAGGTTTCAGCAGCACAGCCAGAGTGCGGCCACTGCAGAGCTTTAACTGAATGGGTGAAAAAGACAATCCTCTCAAAAAAATGAAAAAAGAAAAATACCATCTTGCCAAAGCGGAGGTGGTTCAACTGTTCTCTCAGCTGCCTCTTTGGACATTAATTTGTAGTTAAAAAGTGAAGTACAAGCCTGTGCCAGCACATGAGATCCCATCACCTCACTCTCTGGGTCAGGCAGCAGCAAATTAAGACAGAATTTACTTCCAGAACCTTCTTAATATTCAGCAGAACTCTGTGAACATTATGGAATCAAAAATTCTCAATACATTAATAGAAATAAATATATTATTATTATTATTAATAATAATGTTACAAATAATTATAATGTTATAAAGTAGAAGTATTTGAAAACTTCAATTAAAGCACATTTTTCAATGAGAACCTCACTGCTTATTCCTTTATTTATCAGTTTCTGTCCATCTCAGAAAATCCTGAGACATCACATTCCTTCACTACACTGTCCTGAATTCCCCAAAGAAACAATGGAAAGAAAAATTTTTAAAGGATCATTTAAAAAAAAAAACAACCCAAAAGTCCTTTGATAGAAAGTATACTCAGTTGTGCAAAGTAACAGAAAAGCTCAGTACTCATAAAATATCCCATTTCAAAGGTTCCTGGTAGCACAAGAATAGCTGTTTTCATGACAGAAGCTGAATTCAGTACAGTAGAAATTAAGAAGTGCATGTAACAAATATCTTACATTAAGATGTCAGAAAAAGGAACGTTTCTGAATATTAGTTTTCAGAATTTAACAACTTGTAAAGCCTAAATGAACATTTTGTGAAAAAAAAAACCAAAAAAAGCCCCACAACTAACTTTTCATAAATCAGTGAACCATTTTCAAAGAGCATTTAAGCTTCAGGAAGGAAGAAGTAACAAGGACTTTTTTTACACAAGGGACAGATTTATAAAACTAATTATCACAAGATGAAATAAATTGAAAAATGAAAATAAAACACACAACAGAGTTTGACTTTCAAGCATTTACTCCACATATAACGGATATTGTACATAGATGTGTTACACATTTGCCTGTAACTGGTGCCAGACTGAAACTTCTCATGCTCCTCAAATTAATTATTCAAAGTTTAACCTGAAATCTTATTTTAAATTGCCCTGAAATTCCAGAGCTTGATTTGAGAGACAGCCTGATGATGAGGACTAAAGAACACTTAAGCCATACAGGAGGACCGAATGGCCACAGTCATCACTGAGAACTGTCAGGAAATGGCAGAAGCTCCATGAACTCCATGACGATCAAATCCATTAAACTCTGCCTCCCAGAACACTCTGACTCATCACAGGGGTGGGAATAACTGATTACAACGCTGAAGTCAAAGGAAATGTATATTTATAAGTTTGGGCTGTGCACATTTACACAGGAGCAGAATTTAGAGATTACATTTAGAGATTAAATATTTTCAGGAACTTTAGGAATGAAAACAGCACTGCTGTGACCGAGCAAGTTTGCCAAGAACTTCTAGGATTATTTGAAAATGGAGAACAACAAAGGTATTAAAAGCACTAAACTCTACCAATTAGAGGTCTTTAGGCAATTAAGAGTTTATTAAACAGAGTTGTCTAATAGGCTTTAAAGCAACAAAATTAATTGTTTGATGTTAGGTTTCCTCACAAAAGCCTGGCCACTAATAACTATCATGGGGGGGCCTGATGTGAAGGCCAATCTGCCAATTCACTCTTAAACAAAATACTTGGAGATCTCTGGACTGCCTTTCCTACAGATTCTGCACTGACTCCCATAATCCAAGAGCCCCTGCACTTGTACTCTCTCCTGTCCTCCTGATATGATCCCATTGTCTTTGCTTCTCCAACTATCTTTGATAGAAATATATAAAAATACACCCGTAAAACACCTAACAGTATTCCCACTGGAAAAACATGTGCAGTAGGTCAACATAATGCTTCACAAGGAAGCAGGAGGTTGGCCTCAATCCCTGCTTTTATTTTATCAAATGAAGCAGCTGTTAATGCTGCAGTTAAAAAGCAATTCCGAGAGCATAACGAAGTAATAACTCTTATGTTTGTGAAGTTCCCAGCAACAGCCCTAAGGTGAATGTGGCCATACAGATTTGTTGATGAGTCTGTGGTGATTGTGTTCACTTGAAGTCTTTGACATTTATGTGCAGAGGTAATTTTTATACAGTTACAGCCTGGGAGGAAAGGAGACAAGCCCCGTATTATTACGGAAACCCACACAATTTAGCAGAGGAACAGCTCATTTTGGTGCTAGGCTTGTAAAACAGCACTTCTGGAGGGTGAAGCTGTTTGCACCTGGAGCTGTGAGGCAGAAGGACACCACCAGGAAGGTGCAATGCTCAATCCCTCCACACACACACGCTCTGTGCAGGCTTGAGTTTCCCGTTCTCAGCTAACAGGAGTTTGTTTTTCCTTTTGTCTGGAACACAGTCATACTCCAAGGAAGGACAAAGGAGAATAAAAGCACGACTGCTCTCAGAGAGAAACGGCACTGACAGACAGCTTATGACTCACTCTGAATCCAGAGAAACTCACTACCCCCAAACAAAAACAATCCTCATCAGATAACACTGCCAACCACAGAATACCAGCTAATAGACTTTGTAACCATAACTTTTCAGTCAACATTTGAATTTACTTTTCTTTCTCCAGCAGTACTTTTTATTTAAATGTTGAAATTTAGCACCTACTTAAAACAAGATCAGAAACATTGCAGAAAGAATGCAATCACTCACTAGAAAGCCAAAAGTCAGTTCTCTCTCCTCAACGTGAAAATGTGATGACCTTGGAATTCAGGAAATTAAATTTTGAACCAGGCTTTGTCATTTTGCATAACCTGGTTTCTAATTCTAGATTAATGATACAGACTGAATTCCCAAAGGACACTTCCATTCTCCATATACAATGTCATTTATCCAAGCCTTGGAGAAAAATGATAGCCAAACAAAAGTCAGAAATGCCATCACCCCACTTTCATCAATTCACCCGTGGTGCTTTTAGTGTCTTCTGTGTTGCTCATAACAATTAAAATTATTGCTTTGGTTTTAAATATTACTAGTAGCTGCCTCCATCAACAACCATGGGAATAGATATTAAGCCTGAAATAAAATGCGGTACAGTTCTGCACAAACTGAGTCTTGCTAAACTGCCTTGAAAGAAATTTTAGGGCACTTCCTACAGCGGGAAACAGGGAATGGCCAAGACTGGAAAGGACCTTGAAGTTCACCCGGTCCCACTCCCTGTCATGGGCAGGGACACCTTCCACTAGAGCAGATTGCTCTGAGCCCAGTCCAACCTGGCCTTGAACACTTGCAGGGATGGGGCAGCCACAGCTTCTCTGGCAACCCATGCCAGGACCTGACCACCCTCACAGGGAATAATTTCTTCCTCATACCTAATCAAACCTACTCTCTGTCACTGAAGCCATTACTCCTTGTCCTGTCACTCCAGGCCCTTGTAAATAGTCTCTCTCTATCTTTCCTGCAGGCTCCTTTCAGGTACTTTAAGGCTGCTCTAAGGTCACTCCAGAGTCTTGTCTTTTCTGGGCAATCCCACCTCTCCCAGCCTTTCCTCGCAGCAGAGCTGCTCTGTCCCTGTGATCATTTTGGTGCCTCCTCTGGACTCACTCCAACAGCTCCATGTCCTTCCGGTGCTGAATCAACAAACTTCACTGTGCCAGGATCCACCATCCTGATTCTGCCCCAAAACACCAAAAGACTGAAATGCAGAGAGTTTCTTGCATTTCAGCTTTTGGCTGTGACATGGAGCAGCCAAAAACTTATCATTCAAAATCACAACTGTCCCATATTGGACACTCTGCTTGAGGCTCCTATCAATCTGAAGTTACTTTTGCAGATTAATTGGTACACCAGAAAATGAAAACAAAAGAATGGGCAATGTATAAAGTCAGAAAATGTTATAGTACTCATCTATTCCAAGAGATTGAAGGAAACTGCAATTTATTCATTTTTAAATAATCAAAAATACATCTTAAAATACAGACCTAATTAAGTAGCTGCTGTAAGCCTGTTCTGCAAACTTGCTTAAGTCTCAGTATTATCTAATATGAAACCGGAGTTCAATCCATTGGCAAGCACTGGAGATTTTCTCAGAACACAGAATATTTTGGATTTTATATAAATAAAAAACCCTCTAAAAATTAAAACACCAAAGTACATTTTTACAGAATGCAGTGTCACTATCACACATTGCATTTACAAAAAAGAATCAATATTTTAGCTAGCAGTGATGAATGAACTCAATAAATAACATAAAATCCCACATACTGTTTTATTACATCCATTCTCTTTCCTTTCCTACCTCCAGTATGGAAAGAGAATGATCCAACACTAATATGTGAAAGCTCTTACATCTTTTTCTCTAATATAGTCACGTTAAGAATTGATAAAATTGTTATAGAAAGACAGTGCCCTCATTCCAATTGCAGGTGATCACACATTAACAATAAAACAACAGACGACAACTGCAATTCTATTTAAACAAATAAATCACGCCTGCAAAGAACACGTGGGATTGTAGGAAGAAAAAATTCTCCTACCTTGATATCTTTAGATAAGTTAAATCTCTAGCAAAAAGTGTTGTCCTCCATTCACCGCAAGTCCTGAAAGACATAAAGAAACCCAACAGAATTTAGTAGCATCGTCTCAGCACCCTCTGAGCCCCACCCTGTCCAGATGCACACACAGAGCTACAATAATCTCATCCCAGGAATAAAGCCACAACTTTTCCAGAGTATGCATCAGGCAGACCCCACTCTTTACCCTTACATTTAAAAAGTGAATGTTCCCGCTTTTAAATTGCTGTTGATCAACACTAATTTTTGTCACTTGCCTCTTCCTTCTCACAGCTTTTCAAATGGGAGAAGAAAAGCAGATAAACTGCCCTTTGATGCACATCATATAGCACTTGATTTAACAAGTATATTTCCCTTCATCCTACCAAGTTCTCCTGCTAGAATCCTACAACCTCCCCACTGTGTTTTTTTAAAAACTCAATCCTTACATAAACGTAACTCCCAAGAGGGATTCAGTTCTATGTCAAGGGTTTAGTACTTGGCCCTTCGCTCTGTCATCATGTACTTAGAACAAGTTCATCAACAAAAAACCACAAGCAATGTATCTTGCCACTTACTGAAAAAGACAAGAGGAGCTATTTTATTCCCAGCCTGTGTTTTATTTGTGCTGATGATATTGTATTACAGCCTTCACCAATCCATTGTTTTAGAAATCTCATTTGAGAACCAGCAAGTAGAAGGAAATACAGACACATTCTCATTTGTCATCAAACAAACAAACAAAAAGAACTGAAGTAAATTGAGGCCACCTTGTATTTGCAAGTTTAAAGTAAAGCAGAATAAGTGTTCAAGTGCATCAGTTGGGATTTTGCTGTCCTGCAAGAGGATACTGAGAAGTAATTGACAGCTTTACTTGGGATTCATGGTGCTCCCAGAACTGTAACAGCAACTTCTCCTATGGTCTTAGATTAACAACTTTATATGTAAAACTGTAAGACATTCCATAAATTTATCAAAAACCCTATTTTATTTCTCAGGGCTGCCAATTACTTCCCTGCTTTCAATTTTTCATTTCTCTGGAAAAACAACTGAAGAGCCAGTAACCAGCACAGCCCTTCCTTGGGAGCGGGGAGGTTTCATTCAGTCAAGCAAGGAAACCTCCAAAAGCAGCTCATCCTGCAGCACTCACAGGGATCCCTGTGACAGGAGGAATGTCCCACAGCCTCTGCCAGAGACCCCAGCCCCCACACAGCCCTGTTCTGGGCTCTGCCCCACCAGGTGCATTCTGCTGCTCTGCCAGAGGATCTTCCTTCTTCAAATTCCCTTCCTGGCTCATGCAAACTGCCTGTGCCTCAAACCACCTGAGTGCCCCAGCATTTAGCCTTTGGCAGAAGCCGTCCAGTCAGAAAGATTCGGCTACAAATTTCTGCGTGTCCGATCACACAGAGCACAAGACCAGCATGGAACCTAAACCCAAACAGGTTCAGATCAAGCAAGACTTTTATTAGATATTACTTCACATGCTTTAAGTCTCTGGAGGGGAAGTTTTCATAAGGGCATGGAGTGCAGGACAAGGGGAGAATGGCCTTAAGCTGAAGGAGGGCAGGGTTAGATCAGATACCGGGAAGAAATTGTTCCCTGTGGGGGTGGTGAGGCTTGGCACGGGTTGCCCAGAGCAGCTGTGGCTGCCACATGCCTGGAAGCATTCAAGGCCAGGTTGGATGGGGCTCGGAGCAACTTGGTCTAGTGGAACGTGTTCCCTGCCTATGGTAGGGTGTGGAACTGGATGACTTTAGGGTCCATTTTACCCCATCCTGGGATTCTATGATTTTAAAAAAAAAACACGCTCTATTCCTTAGATCCTAAATAGACAAAAGAAAAAACATATCTTAATTTGGCATTCTCCACAATTCTTTTAAATAGTCCAAATCTGGGTATTTGCAAACACCTCAGGTAAGTGAGTAATTTTTTCTTTCAAAAGCAACGATGTTACAATTTTTGGAAAACAGAAAACATTCATGGAATAACTAAAAATAACCCCTTATAAATGTTTCAGTTTGCTGCCATCTATCTTCTTAATACAGTTCTTAATGTGATACCCTGTAAAACAAAGAGCAGGAATGGCCTGCACTGTGTGAGCTGCAGACAGGCACTTACAACCCATCATCTGCTCAGGAGCTCCCCATCTGCATTCCACGAGCAGATCCAATGAATCTGCTTTGCATTGAGCTTTTAAATAGCAGAGCTTTTATCTGCTCACAGGATTACATTAGAAATCTTTATGTGAATGCAGCAGATATTAGTGGGTTGTCAATAAAAACTGAATGTCATTAAAGTGCTTTTATTCCTTAAATGCCTTTAACCCTCTAATTATATTTGTAAATTCTGCTATTGAACGGTGCGAAAGTTATAAATTCTGACATGTATCGCAACAAATACACTTAGAGACTAATATACAAATAGTTTTGTTGGGGAAGAATCACTTTTAGAATCATTCCCTCTCGATTAAACACACAAATCACAACTGGCATGTTTCAATCAGAAGCAACATTCAGTCAGGGTTTCTGAATTATACGTTTGGAGGCTTAAAACCTCTGGCCTGTGATATGGGTGCAAGTGATAATATTTTAAAAAAATTATTATCATTATTATTATTATTATTATTATTATTATTACTACTATTATTATAAAACTACTCCTTGCCTTCTCATTGGATCAGCATTGTTTTTCCAAGTTGTGTTAGAATTGGCAGGGAGAAGGAAACAGTCCAACATCTTCACTCTCCCCTCCCAAACCAGGAACCAACCAGTTACCACTTTGCTGGTTTCCTTCCCAGGCACAAGGTGGGTGATGGGCAGCACAGTCCCTGCCGGGCACTGTCCTGCCAACTGCTGAACCTCTGCAGTCTTCAGACTCCTTCTGCCTCTGTCCATGAAGCCAACGGCCGCCAAGTAGGATTTTTGCCCATAAAATCCAGCTAGGAATTGCCAGCTAACAACTCCAAATTGCCATCCAGGTATGCAAATGTAAAACATGATCACGGAATAGGAACATTTCCGAGTTCCACCACAAAGACAATAATATAATGAATGCCTTTTGCCAACAGAGTTGGGTAATTTGTAACAGGAACAACATAAACAGAAACAGAACCCACTGAGAGTGTCACAAGGCCCTCCTGTGATACAGAACAGCAGGAAAACACACTTCGCTCATGGATCCTCTCACTGACTTTGCAACCAACCGCTGATTCCTTCTCTTTTGAACAATCCTCCACCCAGTACATATTCAATTCAACTATACACTTCTCATAGCATGTTTACTGTTCCACTGCATCCGTCACTTTGTTCACATCCATCGCTGTTACAGATATTATCCACTTTAAATAGTTTTTGGTAATTCTCTGTGTTTGGGACCTTTACACACTGCTTCAGACAATTTCTGAATGAAGCTATCATGGACAGAGCTGCTCAGACAGTTGAGATTGAACAGACATTATGTAATTTCCAGAGTAAGAGAACAAAGAAATGCTATTAAAAAGTACTAGTTAGTAATAATGTCACAAAGCCAAGCAAGCAAACACTTTTAAACTACACACTCAGGAGAGGAGGAGGTAGTTACGTAAAGACAAAAAGTAGTCATCCTGCAGTCCCAAATAATTTCTTGTTTATATACCTCTGTAGGTAATAGCCACTGAATTGTTCTGCACAAGAATATGTTAAAAACAACTAAAGTGTAAAACAGCAAAAAGCTGCACATTCGCCACCCCTCTAACATCCACCACATCTATGTTCAAATATTTCTTATAAAGAGCTTTTCTTATATTCTATTAAACCCGGAAGTATGTGGCAGGCAAATTAACTCAAGTAAAAGGCTGAAGTAAGACTAGTTTTCTATTCATCCTAGAGTAAACAAAGGAACTTCTTTCCCCCTCAATCCAAGCAAGCAGGTAAAAATTCACAGCAATTTTGCAAAGCTAATTGAATCTGAAGCTTCTGAATCAAACATAGCACAGGTCACACGTACCCTGATCTCAACAATTTAATTATATTTTCCCAGAGAAATTAGCAACTTACTCATACTTTTATCAACAGAACATTAATACACAGGCACTAAACACAATGACCATCTGTCTCTGAAAACAAAAACTACCCCAATGATCAGAACATGCTGCTCAAGCAGTCCTGCTGGAAAGCAAAGGCTCTGAAATGGTCTCATGAATAGGGATTTCCAACTTTAAATGAGGTTATTTTTCTAGTTTTGGCTGTCAGATGCACCAGCTGGTACTCATCTGATAAACTGAGTAAGCTTGGATGGTATTCTAAAATCCAATCAAATCACTGTTTAAATTCTTTGCACATATATACATGTTGGAAACAAAATACATACCGACTAAAAATAGTCTTGATTCCAGTTCTAACTTGCCTAAATTCATTTTTAAGCAAAATGTGTCTTTTAATAATGTCTGTCACGTAACAAATCAAAGATCAGGAAAATGACAACATTCTTTAAATTATTGTCGCGTAAATACGACTGACCTAATTTTACTGGGGACTAATCTGGAAAATAAGTCTCGTGTTTCCATCTTGACAAAGACTTTGTCTTCTTAACCTCATATTCTCTAATCAAAAGTAAGATTTGAATCATATGTTACCATACATAATGACTGTATTTACACAGTTCATTACACAGGGACGTAGACCATTGATAAATCAAAAATTCCACAAATAAAACCATACAATGTAACACTCCAATCCAGAATTAGATACGTCTTGGCTGATTTTCAACAATATTAAACAAGCATCCACTCACTCTACCATATTTTAAAGTTGGCAACAGCTTCTTCATGATCATCACTCTAAATAACTATGGGAAAGCATCCAGACATCAATGGAATTATGAAAAAAAATCAGAAAATTGACCATGCTTTAAATTAATACCTTTTTGTTTATCACGTGTCTTAAAAAAACCGCCACCCTGTGTGTTAAATCTAGATGACATCCACATTCTGCTCTTAATGACTCAGATTCCTGGTTTTATATGAAAATTATAAGGAGTTTCCATTTTATTTTCTGCTCACAAATAGATCCGACCTGTTCACGGAGGATTGCATTTTTCAGCATCTTAATCACAAGGGGACTCCATCTTCCTAAACCCACAAGCCAGATGAATAGTTTGCATTTGCTAGGATCCTTTTCCATTTCCCCAGAAGAAACTGATAAGTACAATAGCATTTCTCAGACTTCTAGCAGTTGACTATGAAAAGTCAAAATACCTGTTATCCTCCCAAAATCCTGTTCACAGGATGTCCTAATGGCTGCTCACAGTGACTGTGCTGCAAATTCAACCAAATTCCTATTTTTAAAGCAGCACTAGTCAATCTAATGCAATGAAGTGCTATGACTTCAGCTAATTACAACTGGTATTTTAGGCCCTGTTATCATTACAACAATGTAGGTCTTCATTTTAAAATTTTTTAAAAATCAATTAAGACGTTTAAAACCTAGCTCCACCAGGAGACATTCAGATACTCACGATGAGCTCCTTCGCTTATCTGCAGCATTATTCTACCCCGGCAGATGCACCATATTCCCTCTGATGCCTTTTTCCTGGTCTTAGGAAATGAAAGCCAGACACGGTGAGAGGGTTGGGGGTCGTTTATCTCAGTATTTTAACAGGATCCCATTCGATGCATCACTTCACACAGGTGGAACGCGTTGCAACGCACATCCACTGTAAATCACGTATACAATCGTAGACCTTACACATTAGCATGTCTAACAAGGGGGCCCAATAAAGGGGCTGGGGTGGGCTAATTTCTAGTTTGCAAAATATGTTCTACTAGCAGACCTTGGCTCCTCAAGATAGTAGAATGTTTGGTCTCCCAACTCTACAGTTTCTGGGGTGTTTAGTCTTCTGGCCTACAAGACACTGAAACTATGCTAAGTTATCAGACTTAAAGAATTACAAGTATGCATGCTAATACTCGTGGATATATAGAACTATGTAAAAGGTATATAAAAGAAAAAAGCAAAAATCATCTTGGCATCACCTCCTTTAAGCCTAAAGCAAGCAAGACACCTACACAGCGTGCAGCCATGGTGATGCCTGCCATGCCTCAGACATCACCTGTTGCAGAAACAACTCAGAGCCTTGAGTGAGAGCACAATGCTCCGAGCACTGCCAGAGTGACATGGAAATGAGATTCTCACAAGGCACGGATGGGTGCACGAGCAACTTGATTTTTTTCCAAGAAAACCAACAAAAATTTAACTCACATCACATTCCTCTTAAACACAAATGCAAAATTTTTCTAAATTAATTAAGCATTGAAACTCCCAAAAAACAACTGAAAAGGAACGAAAGTGACTCTTAGGGAAATTTCTGGGTTTAGTTTATTTACAAGTAATTTTCTATTAACCAAACTGCTGAGCCGCTACGATGTCCCTCCAGAACAACTGATACAGATCTCAAAAATTCCTTTAAGGTGAAACTATTAAAATAATACGGGAAAACATAGGAAAGCTGATGACTAAGAAATAACTTCTCTCCTCTATAAAGCCCAGGCAATTAAGATTATAGTAAACAAAGCTTGCAGAAAAAAAAATCTTCCTTCTCCCAGCAAGCTCATTCTGCAGAGCTGACAGCATGTGTTTGCCTTTGGTTTTCCGGGTATACGAAGTCCATTTCCTTTGCTGCTCCTGCAGCCCATTATGGGAGAGATTCACAGAGCAACAGTGACCAAAACAAGAAACTAAAATAAGAAAATCTCAACTGAGTCAACAATGAACCTAAAATCACTCCCTCAGTGTCAAGCTGAGGTCCCTCCTGGTAAAAGGTTACGCTGTTCATGAGTGACATTTTGTATAATAATTACTTTTAATACACTAATACACACAGGCACAAATAGTGAGGTTTCCTTGTAGTCCCTGTGCTACTCTTTCAAGAAAAACAAGGATTCTTCCACTTGCACCAGAATACAGAGGCTTCCTACTTTCCCAACACAGTTTGAATAATGTATCAATACGTGAAATATAATACAGATTCAGTGTGAGTTCAAGGTAATTTGACAGTAGAGAATTAGATTCCTACCTTGAAGTCCCTCTAGAAAGTTATTACTGCTACGAAATTACTATTATATGACTACTGCAACAGTTAATAAATAAGATCTGTCACCAGGTTCAGGAAAGAATTTCTTCACAGGCTGTTTTCGCTACAAACTCCACCTGCTTTAAGTACTCATGCTGCATTGGCAGTAAAGCTGAATGTTTAGTTTAATCTATGCAAGTAAAATTAAAATAACTACATCCCTGAAGTAATTAAAAGAGGAAGATCAGGATCAGGAATGCAGCCCCTCTCTTTAACTCTCAATTCCATTTGTTTGTATAAAATCATTTGTGTCAGGGCACATTTTATTACCTTCCTCTAAAACATCTGTAGAAAGCTCAGGCAGCAATTAGACAGATTAATGTCTAATACTGAAGAGTAATTTACCCCATTCCCCGCTACCAGCTAAGAAATGCTACTTAGCCCTCTCTAAATGTACCCTTGCTACATTTTTCCAGACTACTGCAGAATATAAATTATGGCTATAAGTACATACACATACATACACACAGAAAATTTTTAAGGAGTATATCAAATCGTTAGAAAAAGGAAACCATATAAAACTCTCTATTAAAGCTTGC
The DNA here is from genome assembly GCA_013400955.1 of Drymodes brunneopygia. Lineage (NCBI taxonomy): Eukaryota > Metazoa > Chordata > Aves > Passeriformes > Petroicidae > Drymodes > Drymodes brunneopygia. Next base: position 83,200 of record VZTZ01014153.1, read on the forward strand.
AGTCAACTAAACACCAAGTCCCAAAGACCTTATTACAAATACACATCAACAACATGGTAAATTCAGAAGAACCTGGGGAAAAAAAGTCATGAAGATTTACCAGCTTCCAATACTCAACTAATAATTTAAGTTGTGAAAATCCACTAAACATCCACTGAGAAGATGCTGCTTAGAACAAAAGATGGCCTATAATCTTTACTATGAGGATATCTAGAAAAATAATGCTGATTCGCATGCCAGTTCAATCTCAAGCCTGCGTGCCTTGCAGATAAGAGAAATGAATCTGTAATACCAGGCAATTTTCATCTGAAACAAATACACAACTGCATTCCTTACAGCTCAGTCCCAGCAGCACTCACCCCTTTAACCGCTGCCCCATATACATAATGCTAAAAAATTCTTGTGAAATTTAAAATTCCTTTCCTCACATTTATTTGAAAATAATAATAATTTTAAAAACCTTTGATTCAGGCTGCCATGAAAGGGCAATATATGGGCATTGAAGGAGAAAAAGCAGCTGCACGCTGATCCATCGTCAATAGCGTCACCCCGAGTGCAATGATCCATTCTACTCAGAAGGATGTTGACTGGCATTTGTAGCACAGGTATAAATGTGTCAAAATCCCATTTGACTTCTAAATCACTCAACCGAGTCAGTCTTAATCTTCAAACGAGCTTTTGTTCTCTCGAACTCTCCATTAGGAGACTGTGAGCCTTTCTCATGCAAGCTTTTCAAAATACATTATTACTAAGTTCACCACTTTCCGGTTACTCTTCCCACCAGCCTATCTGCATAAGTATTTACATGCAATTATCTATTCAGGAAACACATTTACAAATTCAGAAACATCTTGTTGCTGTTCTCTCTCTCAATGTCATCTTCACTAACTGAGTTCTCCTACAATAATTTATTTTCTCATCTTCCTTTGCCCTCAGGATGCAGAAGACAACAGCAAGAAATAAAAGCCCTGGTATTTACAGACCTGCACCTGCAGGAGCAACTCACAGCAAGGGAGAAGAAAATAACATTACTCTCATACACACAGGTAGCTCCTGGGTCATCTTGACAGGCAGGACCATCTCAGGAGGAAAAAATATTCAGGGATGCTGGAAAAATACACAGATTGCCATCCTAGAAAAAGATTTCCTTTCAGCCTACTGAAAGATACAGAGCAGAAGCTGGAGTTCCCAGAAAATAGACTCTCTCAGAATAGGGATGCCAATCTGACATTTTTTTGGGAGAGCTCCCAGGATGAAGGACAAGCAGATGTGCTTAGCCCAAGGATGTTTTGAACGTGATACTGCAAATAGCAAACACACCGCTCAAGGCCTCTCAGTCCTGCACACCAGCACAGACTGGTGCCCTTTGGAAGAAGAATCATTTCTCATACACTTACTTTGTTGTCACACACATGTAATTCTCTCGAGACCAGGTAGAAACACTTTCCCATGACTGCTTTTAATGGTTTAAAAGTTTGCACATTGATGGAAGAGGAAAGTGGGAAGGAGCATCTCTCTGTATGATCATTTACTTAAATCCTTCCAATTACTAACAAGCAGAATGATAAAAATCACCTAAGCATGAGGAGGCGGGAGACTTCACTTCATACAAAAGGTTTCATATCAGAAGATCTCAGCACATACGAGCAGAAGGGAAATCAATGGTGTTCATGCAGCAGGTCCTGCCCAAGGCTCTGCTGCCCATCCAGAACTCACTCTGCACCCGAGGGATCAGAGATCAACTCCTGGCCCTGCTACTCCAATTCAACAACACTACAGAGATAAAACAACAGCAGGATGAAAAGGGGGAGGGAGGAGGAAGAGCAGAAATAATGGAAGGAAAACCAAGCTCATGTTCCTCTAATGAGTAATATGCAAAAGCTCGCCATCTAATATCTATACTGGGTAAAAACAACTTTCGGAGGAAAATAAACAAAACACAGTTGAAAAAGTATCAGGTTCTTTCTGGAGCTTTCTTACAGTATTTCTTGGGTATTCCAGGTTTTTGCCTACAGTATTTCTACATGTTATTTAGTAAAACTCTGCTAGCAAGCTTCACATGGATAAAATCCATCTCCTCAAGGAAAATCTAGAATTCCCGAAGGTATACAAGCAACACAATATGAAATCTGGAGACATCTTTCTTCTATCTAAAAGGCAAACAGTTTTAAATATTGCATCTTTCCATCAAATTAGACACATTAAACATGTAAGTGAAGTGATTAATATTTTAAGTGGCTTCTTATTTGGAAGAAGATAGCAAAATTCGATTTTATGAAGTATTTATACTTTCAATAATCATTTACTGTTTCTGTTTTACATTTAAAAAAAAATCAGATCAAATCCCATTAGCACGAGCACTTCAGATACAACAACTCGTCACCAGGAATGGAAACTCAGGTTTTTTCAAGAGACACACAATGCTTTTTACTGGGCTCTCTCCAGTTATATTTGGTGTGAATGATGTGTTACAGAGCATCTTAAAATACAAACAATCATCCTACACAACAATTTCGTAGTTCCTTTGAATTATCCAAAATAATTCCAGGCTGAGGCAGAACTTTCCTTCCTACACAGGCCCTCCAGAACATTTGAAAAGATGCTATTTGCCTTAACAAACACAAGCACGGGCTGCATCAAACAAAAAGCTATTTCTCCCCAAAACCCACAAAGACTATTTTATATATATAATTCTATATGTTACTATGGGCTTATTTTTTAACTTCTTCTCAGCTTGGTCTAGTCACGTCTATTATACAATGAACTCAAGGAGCCAGACTCTGTGCCCTTACAGAGAGTTAGAAAAGGCTCCAGAATTTATTCCCTTTGTTGTTGTTTTTTATGAAATTTGGGATATTCTTTTCATTATTCTGTTTGCTGGTGGGTCATGAAAATTCTCAGAAAACCAAAACCATTTGAAAGTTCAGCCCAGGTTTGGAAAATCTCACAAACAAAACCAGCCTTGACAGTCAGGAAGCAAGTGCTTTATTATAGCCATGGCTTTGTCAGTCTCAGTTTCAAGATGATTTGGGTTTTTTTTCTTATAGAGAACTCAAAAGTCACTATATACCATTTACGTGGAACCAAAATTACTGTTCTTTCTGGAAGAGAGTCTTGGAGGGAAAAAAAGTTACAATCTTTGTTAAAAAGAATTACATGTTGTACACAAAAAGTTCCAAAATAGAACAATAAATTAAAAAAATAGTTCTTGATCCAAATTAATTGTAAAAATTAAGACCAGATGCTCTTTCTAGTGAGAAATGATAAACAACCAAGCATATCCAGTGTCGAAAGGAAACATATATATATATTGTTTTTCACAGCACTGAAACCTGTTCCAATTAATAGCCATTATGTTTGCTCCTAAACCACAGTGAATGAGGCCCAGGTGAAGACTGTTCTTCCCCAATCCAGCCCCTATACACGGCTCAATCTCATTTTTAATGACATCCTGCAGTTTACACCACAACCAGCCACACCGCATCATTTCTTACACATAATATTAATATTTATTCCAATTTTCTTACAAAACTTACCTTGAAATCAGTCAGTCAACAACTTGTCATGCTTTACAGCTTGTTTTTTTTTCTTCCTGACTATTCACGAAGAGCCTGAGCTCAGAATATGGAATAGTAGGCCTGCTGCCAGCAGACTTCCGGCGCTCCAAGCCTGAAGCATATGGATAAGCTCTTAATACAATACAGAAAGACACTTCTTGAATGTAAGCAGGCAGGACTGGCTTCACACAGAAGTTCAGCACAAGTGTCTAGACCACGAGCAAAGTGCCAGCAGACATAAATCTGGGGCTTTATAGTATAGACAGTTGACAGGAGAGGTTTAAGCTGCCCAAATTCCAGAATTGCAGATTGCAGTCAGCACTCGCGTCAGTCGGACACAAGAGTGCAGGTGGCAGAATGTGACATCTGAGTAGGGTAAATAAATCCCCTCGTCCATACTCAGCTCTACTGCATCCACAGGTCCTTAAATGGGTAATCATTAATACTACAAGATTATTCTGCACATACGTAACTCTTAAACTGAGGAAAACCAACGCAGAGCACACGGTACACGAAGATGGACTCATCACTCGGAAGGTTCGTACAGTTGCTCCATTTTTACGGATAACAATGAACAGCTAATTAAGCTTATGTTATATGATTTAATCTTTCTTTAAAGATTGTTTTATCCAAACTTGGAAAGGTTTTTCATTTGCCTCCATTTATGAAGAATGTTTATTTGCATCTGATTTTTAGTGGTTATGCTGGAGTCAAAAACCTACACTAAACTACACAAAAACTTGTGCGTATGTCACCAGTAAAGGTGACAACCAGCCCCTCGTAGGGCCTGATCTGCTTTTTCGGCTGCCTGTCTATGAGGGCAAAAGCAATGCAAAAGTTGAAGTTAATCATAATGGATTAGTTAGTGCAAAATTTTAATCATAACCAAGCAACATTAGGGAACACACAGTATACAGTTACACCAGCCATACCATGGATTTGGTTTACATGAGTGCTCAAACTTGTCACAAAAACTTAACTAATTGAGGTGACCATTACAAAATGGTGCCTGCATATCTGACTTAAACTATATTTCTCAGTAGAAATAATTTGGTAAACAGATTAAACAACCACATGCACACACTAACAAATTAACATTTGTTAACTCACTTTAAAAATTTACTCATGTACCCACCAATTTCAACTCTGATTTCTACTCCCAAAGATCCAAACTACAGTAACACAACATGGAAAATTGACTCAGTGCAAGGACTAGGGGTGCATTCAGTAGGCTTGGACAGAATCTTTATTGACCAGATTTGGTAAGCTAGGCTTCTGGACATTTACAAGAGGAAGAAGCAGGAAAAGAAAAGAGAAGAAAGAGAAAGGGAAAGGGAAAGNGCAGAGGCAAGGGCGAGGCAAGGGCAAAGGCAAAGCAAGGCAAGGCAAGGGCAGGCAGGGCAAGGGCAAGGGCAGGCAGGGCAAGGCAAGGCAAGGACAACCACTGAAAAGAAATCAGCAAAATCAGAGTCCGAAGCAAAGCTTAGACACTTTATGAGGATTCCTGAAGCTACAGCTATGCAGGGGCTGGGAAGATCCTGGCAAAGTCCCTGTGCAGAGACAACATACACTGACAGGAAAGTAGCTACATCTACCCAGAAAATCTGGTAACAACCAACAAAAGCCCTCTTTGAAAACCCATCTGTGTCTGTGCAGAAATTTTCTCCACACTGATATGTAGTTTTGACGGAGACTGAGCAAGTCTGCAACAAGAACCCGGGTCGGAAAAAGGGCACAAATTGACAATTCCCCCAAAATTCCCCTTGCTCTGTGTACATGCAAATGATATTTTTCAGTTTTCATTCCAGATGTTTTACAGCACTTTGTGCTGCTCCTGTTTTTCTGTATTTATAGTGCTGACTGTTTTTAATCAGAATAAAGGCTGAGAAATTAACTTGTTCATACTCTAAGCTTCTAATTTTTCAAGATCTGTTTGAATCTAATCCTTTCTTCCTATCCCTGCAACACCTTGAAAGCCAATGCCATCCACAGGTTTTACCCGTACACTCTCAATTCCTCCATCTGGGTTACTAAGCAACCTGTTACCAGCTCTGCGGCCACTGTACAGCACTTCTGACTATACCACATCCAACTTTTCAGACAAAAATACCACAGGCCACCATACTGAAGTGCTTCTAAAAGCAATAGAGAGAATTTTTCACCTCATTACAAAGTTTTTCTTATCATTTTAGAGCAGCGATTTGTTCAAGACTAGTTAGTAGTGCCAAAGATAAGGAATGAGGTCTTCAGTTCCCACTGGGCAAAGTCTAAATCACATCAACAGACCACTAGATTACATAGGCTTTAAAAAAAAATCCTCAGTTTCACGGATTAATCGAGTTGAGGCTTACATAATACAAAAAAAAGCCAACTTTTTTTAGTGCCTAGGAGCTGGTCTAGCAGGCATCACAGCCATACTCCTCTGATTTACTCCCCTCACACTTTCTCTCAAATGCCAGCAACTAAAACCCCAGCAGAGCCCCCCGTGACTGAAAATACTTCTCAAGTTGGCAAAAAAATAAATACTTGCATCTTTTTCTCTTTGAAAACGTACGTTGATTTAGAATGACACCATTTGGCCCGTGATCACAACTTGTAACTGGCAAGAACTCCCACTGTCGTTACTTTTTGGGATAACTGCTACCCACATAGTGCCAGATGGTCGCTTCCACCTCTGCTGAGGAGGTGGAGCAGCACTGCCTGCTGTCAGCATTACAGCTTCTTCATTTTCCTTAAATCAAGACAGAGATGATATTACCAGCCTGAAGAGAAAGCGGGTGGGCACATGTAGCTCCATCATGGCGCCTGTTACACTAAATCCCCACTCCTGAAGACAAGAAAACAAGGGATGTCGTGATCCCCATGCAGGTATTAGCCAAAGGCTGGTGCCAATGAAAAGCTGCTCAGAAAGATTTCAATCAAACACAGATGTTCTAACTATGAAGCTGAGAATTTTGTACTAACAACTGTGCGAAGCAGCAGGAAACTGAGTTGGGGTCCTCTAATCAAATCTTACAGTGAAAATTAAATAGGAAAATCATTTGAGTAAGAGGAAAAAAACCCATTAAATAAGACAATGGGGGATTTGTCCCTCCATAAAATATTAATTATCTATTAAAGTAAGATTATGTACAACTGCAAAAGCTGCTGGGAAAGATAATCAGCATTAGACCCTAACTTATACAGAAAGTAACAGATCAAGCAGCACACAGCTACACACACGGAATACCTGCCATAACCCCCATCATTTTGCAAATATCCTTAAAAATAAAGTCACATGAAGAACACCAAGGCCTGCAAGATGGGATAAGCCAGCAAAATCTGCAGGCACAAGCCTTTATTAGGATCATTCAAATCACACTATCCACTTGCATTTGCACCTCTCCACAGGCTCAGTTTAACAGCTCTCATAGAAGTTACACACACATCCTTTTGTCTCTCTCCTCTGAGCATCGCTGATTTCTAAAAACCTATCCTCACTATTTTACTTTGGTTTTCTCTCTCTCAGAACCCTTCCATATTCTATTCCATAAAATCCCCGAAGGATAGAAAGTTTATCTGTTTGCCTGCTAATCTGCCCTTTGCTGAAGACTTTCTTTCAGAGCACTTGCAGGGACAGCCTGGCTAAGCCCATTCCAATTATCTACTCAGTCCCTGACCCCTTCTGCTCCCAGATCTGCACCAGACACTGAGCAGAGCTGAAACAGGGAACCAGGAATGTGCCTTCTCTGAAGGAGCCTAGAGAAACAGGAGCAGCACAGGGGTCTTAGGCCTGGAAAGACAACACCTTTTTGACCAATTTCAAATTCCAAGCACCCTAAATAAATAAATGCTGCCATCCCCCAGTCCTGCTACAAAACGTATAGGCTTTCCCACTGATACCTCTCAGCATTAAAAACATGGAACTCAATTCTACAAAAGCACTTTGTATCTTTATCTTCTTGCTACAAGGCCTCTTCACACCGCTTTCTGGAACATTAAGGGCACTCCACTACCAAAAATAATTTCTAGACAGAGAATAATCCCACAAGAGACAATGGAAGATACGGCAAAAGGGAACATAATCTGTTATTAAAGAGGTAAATAAAAGGACCGACCACGGAAATATGCACACTTCACTAGTCAGCACACTCTGGCTGTACATTGTTCCTTTATTTTCTTAAATGCCTTCATTTAAAATACCAGCTTTAGGAGATCCAATCCAAGAAGGTAAAACAGCAGAAGCTCACTTTTATTGGCGGAAAAAGGCAGCACCAGAATCTCCTGTGCCAGACTGGTGGGATGAAACAGGACTGTTAACTCCACTTGATCAGCTCTATCAATGAGCAATTTCAGAGCAAGAACACCAGGAGGAAGGCAGCAAAATGTGATTCTTCCTTTTACCTTACACCCAGACATGTGGTTCAGCACAGCTGAGAGACCAGCAGCTTTCAGCAGGAATCACCAGCTGGATGATGGGATGGGGCAGGCAAAACTTTCTCAAAGAGCAATAAAAGATAAACCCTATTTTCTCTTGTGTTGCTTCTCTAAAATAATAAAGCCAGTAAGCAATATTTTATTTAACAAATGCAGAAAGAATCTAAATCCTCCACCATTTATACCTCCAGATACAGGGCCAGGAATCAACATGCATTTGTTTCTCTATAGTGTCTTCTCCTAGTTTTCCTTGTATTTTCTCCTTGACTTCATTGGAAATAGTATTTCACAACCTCAGCCAGAGGCAGCCCACTGGAAACGCTAAGCATGGCACCAGAGCCCATCGATACAGTATTTATATTATTACCAATATTTCAGGCAACTGTTAAAACACTGACCACAGGATCCGACTCAATGAGCTTCACACTTCGCAATTCAAAGACAGAAAAATCAGCTCCAAGAAGTCCAGATTACCAACAAGGTGACTGGCAGGACGGAAGAGACCGTAACTGTTTCTATGTTAAAGATACTGAGATACTTTCAAGAATATCAGTTAATGCTTTTCAGCCTATTAGAGGCAATGCACAATTGCTTTCTGAACCACCAATACTATAAATATTTGAATTCCCATTCTGAAAGGTATTTGACAGTGTCTTTAATTTCGGTATTTTTCATATGCACTGACGGTTTCTGTGTTTCATATGTGCTCATCAAGATTCAAACTATGAAGGAAACACAAATTTTTAAGAAAGACACCTGAAGAGAACACAAAAAAAGGAGGAAACCATTCATACCCATATACAAGCTTTACTCATTAAGGCATATAAAAAAATATAAATTGCAGCAGAGGCATTTCCTACTGATTGCATTATAAAAGCATTTTGCTTAAATAATGTGAATACAGAAAAATAGCAATCTGTCAAACATTATTGTGCCTGGCGTGGAAATCGTACAGGCATGAAGGGGAAAAGCAAATAAATACCCAAAATATTTAAAAGTAAGTCAGTAAGTAAACAGGAAGCTCCCCATCATAAAATACAAATTAACCACCTCTTTTCTCACACTTCTTAATTAATAACAAATACTCAGTGTGACTTTCATTGCAAATAGCAATTCACCTATCCAAAATACTTCTTTCATTAACGAGATCGTTACAAATCTTAAATTTGAGATCACTACAATTCAACCATAATTAGCAATTACAGCTGATGTAAGTAAAAATAAGACAACTGAATATTCACCAATAAAGTGAGGAACTCAGAGAAAAGCGATGTATTTACCCTATTCATTGTTACTTGGGAATTTTTCCTCAACTGTCAAACTATTCTATAGTTTAATCTTAAAAATATTCCCTGCAGATGAGGATAAAAGATGTAGTTCGAGTAGTCAGCTGAATTTCATTAGTGGTGTGATATGAGCTTCAACTATTACACACTGGAAATCTGCAAAGGGTCACTGAGCTCTGGAAACCAAGTCAGCTATTCCAAGGGCAGAAAACCAGAACATATGGAAATCTGGATGTAAAGACAAATAATTCCAAATGACAAGCAGACCTCTGCCGTCTCACATGCAACCTACTCTAAAAGAAATTATCACAAATTTACAAATGAAAAACTCGAGGAAAGAGCAGCAAGAAGGCTTGTCTCCATTCTTCCAAGCTCTGGGAAGGCTGGGATAATGGCAGACACACTTTTGGTATTTACATACACTGGCAGCACAGCGAGGAACAAACACAGCTTTGAGCCTGCTCTGCTTTGATCGACACAGTAAGGTCACAAATGCTCATCAGATGACTTTTCAATAACTTCTGTGAAATGGGGCACCATGAATGGAACTACTTGTGGTGCAAGAAAGGATCATTCATCTACCCCAGAACTTCCACTCCAGACATACCGCTCAATTCTTTCTCATTAAGTACAAGTGAACGACTAATGAGCAACAAGTTGCTCCGAGACTCTGAAATTATATGTCTGGAAGATCTCTAACAACAAATCCCTCCCCAGCCAAACAGCAAAATTAACAGCAAGCCTGCCCTCACCCTGCAGAGCTCCCAGTCTGCTCAGGAAGATGCTTCTTCAGTCACAAATATGTTCTTTCATAAATGACAAATAAATAACAAATACTGGTAGGAGCTGAAATGTCAACATGCATGATTCATCACTCTCTTCATTAATGATGCCAGTTCAAGAGACAACACCACTCTCCCAGATTACTTCCCTGCCATTAGCTCACGCAACGTCGCTCCTCAGCAGCACCAGGGCTCCGGCGGCGTGCGGAGACCTGCCCGTATAGGAATAGTAACGTGAACTCACCGGGATCCCGTATGTTCCTCAAGTATCTACATGCGCCTCTGCCAAACTGGCTCTTAAGGATTCCTACCTCAGGTTACTTCTTTGGTAAAGCTAAATAATCCTCATCTTTACAAAGCAATAGCATGGATGGGAGAGGAAGGGTGGAAAAGAAAAGCTACTCAAATTTTAAGTTCAAAAAAAGCAACATTTTTAGTAAATAAGCCCTCCAGTCAGAGCAGGAAAAAAAGTTACCAAAATTTTACAAAACTCACTGAGGAAGCAAAACTTAGACCAAAGTTCGCTTTATGCAGATTACATAGAAACCCATCTACTACACATTTTATAAAAACCATGAATAAGTGATGATTCCTTTGAAATCAAATAATGATGCAACATGGCACAAGCTCAAAGTTGAGTCAAATAAGCACATGGTATTTTTTATGTTATGATAACTACTAGTTAATGTTCTCTTACAGAGTCTTTTTCAAGATAGAGCTCCTCACGCCACAGTATAAATTCTGTTTTTTGATGAATTTTGGAAAGATAGGGAATAAATGCTAGCCAGGAAGAAAGCCAGGTTGCTCAGGGAACTCAACAGACTGTTCAAAGATTTCTCTTCCTGAGGAGCTGAAACACCACAGTCCCATTACCACAGCACCCAGAACATACAGCATTTTCATTCACAACCTAGTAAAGTAACTTCTCTCTCATCAGAATCCCACAGGCAATTCCATGCTAAATTCCTCTCCAATGTGTCCAGGATCCTTGTTAAGCCAGATGCTTTCATCACAGGCTGCTGAAGTAGAAACTTGAGGAACTCTGAGATAGGACAGCTTCACAAGGGATAATTCCGAGGCTGGGCTCTAAATTCCCAGTTTCTCCCTCTCTAATGCAAGTCCACAAAACAAGCGCTTTTTCCTGTAAGTAATGTGGAGTTTGTATTTTAAGTGATTATTTTTTAAATGAATGTAAAACAAACAACTGCACTTCAGCCCCATACAATAATGGTACCAGAACCATTCTAAGAAGCATAATTAGAAATTGGTTTTTCCAAGCTCATAAAAACCAGTTGGCAAATAAACCAGAGACAAATGACCCAGTTCACTGGATCAAGTATTTGCAAGTGCTCCGAACACTAATTTATCTCCAGTGAGCACAACAGGCATGCCCTCCACCTTCAAGTTAAAATGAAGGTGCCATTCTGGGCTGGGCTGGAACTAATTTTCTTCACAGTTGCTCACACAGGGCCACATTCGGTTGAAGACTTGAACTACAAGAGTCAAAAACAACCAGTGGGCTCAGTTCTGTTACCACTGACAATCACAGTAACCTCCCAAAGCCCTTACTGGCAATGTCACCGTGTCCTGAGTTACCACAGAGCTTCACATGTCCTACGGATGCTGAAAGAATTCCTAGAGGTTGGCACGTATTTATCACATTGGAAACAAAGCACCGAGACAACCTGAAATTACTGATCGGGCTGACTGCAAGGATTATAACCAATGACGTAACAAAGGCTGCAAGACTACGAGTATTTGTGTAATACTACACATAAACCACATTCACTTCCTGTACAGCAAAAGGTGCCATTTTAAATCTTTGTGCAATACTCCAGACACAAGTTCCCAGCTGGCATCGACCACTCAGAGACCTCATGGCTACCAGAAAGGATAGATCCAGCCACTCTATTTCCTACTCCTGCATTCTCCTCCTGTCACTTTCACGTTCCACAGGTCAGGTTCAGTTTGTTGATCCAGCAAGAAATGAACTCCACAAAATAAATAGTTGTCATTCACACAACAGCTGCTCAAAAGTTCAACACAGCACAAGACAGAGGGTCCACAAGGCTGCGGGTGGGAGAATAGGGATAAGAGGCTACCGATTCGGCACCACTTCTTAAAATCTGCATAACCTCGTCAAGAAACAACACTCAAAGCCATTTGCTTGTTGGGATGTCAAAAGAAATTATCTTGTCACAGGAAATAATCATTGTACTCTAAAGAAATTCAGTCCTCAAAAGCCGAAAGAATCAATGCTTATACATCAAAAAGACAAGAAATAAGGATTTTGCTTTAGAAAAAATTTCAAGGCAGATCTTTTTCACATTGCAAAACATGGGATTACAGATGTTAACAGGCTCTCAGACAATCTCATGTTTAATCACCTCTAGAAAAGGCAAACCTTGATAAAACATAAGGAAGGACATAATCCTTCTCTTTTCCTAATGAGAAAAACCATGCACAAATCTGGGAGGGTCACAGGCCCATTTCTTTTGCTTTTAATGTATCAAGAGGTTGTTTTAGTTTTCTGGCTTCCTTCTTATTGTCTTTCTTTTGAGGCCTAACAAAAAAGTAAGATACGTGACTATGAATTGTAACAAGCATCATCCTGAAATTAAACAAAATACAAGATTATAAACTAATAGATACATAGTATAAATGACTTAAATCTGTCACAAGCAGGCCTGGCATTAAAGTGTTCTTCTGGAAATATATATAAACCCACACTCGCAGAACTCAGCGTACACAGCGCATAATGCCATGCGTGATATACATTTGGGCCTTATACCATTTGCATTTATGGTCATTAATATTAATAAGTGAGAATTTACAAGCAGGAAGTTAGGGATGCCTGTCTGTAATGTATTAAAAAAATCATCTTGTAAAAATTCCCTGCACATAACAGGTATGCTCACAGATTTCTCGACATCAACATATTTATCATTGGTATTTCTAAAGGTTTAACTTGAAGTGAATCTAGCATATGCAACCTGAAATTTAAAACAACGCAGAAGCTCACACAGGATCATGGGAAAACCAATGGAAAAAACAGAGAGATGAGAACAAGAGAGGAATTGCTACAAGGCAATCAATACTGCTAAGGAAGTTTATTTTATAAAATTATATTAGTCATCCAGTTATCCTAAATATTTAACCAGTAATTCACACTGCAATTACAAGTCTACAGAGCAGGCCAGTACTGTTCTACGGCCACAACAGAGATCCACACAGGGTACGACCCTGCCACTCCAATGAAATTGGGGTAAATTTGGAGCACACGGTCTTTCACGATACCCTTAGGACAAGTCACTACAAAAAAGCAGCACAATTCTAAGTAGTTTGTTTATTTTCTTAGAAGCTGAAGAGTCATAAAAGCCACAGACCTCTAACTGGCTAAGATAGTCTTTGCCTAAGCATTACCACTCTCTTTCCACCAATAGTTTGTTTGCAGAGACAAAAAATGAGATTTTGATTATGGCAAGCAGCAATATATTGTATTTTCATCATTCAATCACAGGTCTATCATGCATCTCCTAGGTAAACATTCCTCCACACCCACCGCCCATAATCTAAAGTGTCTCTCACTATGCAGTAAAAAGCCTCATGTGACTGTAGCCAGCAAATCCCCTTTAAAACATTCTCACCAAAAGGCACTTATTCCTTTTTAATTCATTCCTTAGGAATGGATGCTTCCAGGTGCAGGTCTGGAAATTAAGTTCTGAGGATTAAATAAGAAAAATAGACAACACCCAACCTTTAGCATTCTGCAGGAATCATTCCAGCCTCCAGTGTGAGCAATGCTGCTGGCAGGGACTCTTGGCCATGTTGTTGCTCTCCGTAGCATGTTTGCCGTATTTCTTCTTCTCCTCCCAATCCAACATCGATTTGCCTTTGCTGCTATACCGTAGCTATGTTGCACACCCCTGCAGTGCTAATTAGCCTCCATCATTCCTTTAAATTCTCCAGATATTTCATTTTCCTTGCACCATTTTCACATTTATAAAAGCCTAAAACCCACGCTGGCTCATCATTGTCTAAACCAGCTCACCAGCAGTAGCTTTGGAAGTTCCCAGCACAAACGGAGACGAGAATCTGCCTTTTTCTTCCAAAACACCCATCTGAGCGCCGTCTGCCTCATCATCTCGCATTGCTTTCTTGCATTTTAGCCCCCACCAACCAACCCACGCCTGTAACGGAGAGACACCGTGTGTCATTAGACTCCACAAGCCTTACTCACTCCTCAGAGGGCGCAGAGGGAGGGGGTTTAACCCTCCCGGTCCCCGCAGCAGCGGGGCCGAGGGCGATGTGTGTTCGCCTCACGTGTGCGGTACCTGCGGCACCTCCCGCGAAACACGGTGCGAGAAAAACGGCCTCCCCACAGCCTCCCCCGGGCCCGAGGGGATGGATCGGCATTCCGCAGGGCGGAATAAACACCGATCACTTACCCCTGCACGCTGCTTTCTTTTTAAACAAAATAGGCAATTTCTTTTTAAACAAAATAGTCATTTTATCATTGAAGAAATAGAATTTTGGGAAACTCGCTGCTCGCGCCGACCCCGCCTTTCCCGGCGCTCGCCGACGCCGCATCCCAGTCGATTTAGCGAGGCACCGACAGCGCCGGCTCCCCCTGCCCGGGAATCGCGGGGACGAACCCCCCACCCCAGCCCTGCTGTTNCGCGGGGGTCACATGCACCCTCGCGCCCGGCGCTCTGCTGGTCCTTACCTGGCGCGGGAGGCTCCCGGCGGCCCCTTACAGAGCACGGCTGCGCCTCTCTCTCACCGCATCGCCGGGAACCGCCGCCGCCGCGGCGAGCGCGCGCCCGAAGGGGAGGGGACGGGGGACGGCGGTCTCGCCCCTCCTCGGCGGCTCCTTCACCGCCCGCCCGCCCGCTACAGCGCCCCCTCCGCCCGATCGTCCGTGCCCGCTGCGGCCTCCCCGGAGAGCGGCCGCTCCTCCTCTGCCCCTTTCCTGTTCCGTGCCCCGGTTCCTTCGCTCGGTCGCTCCGAGCTCGCCGCCGTCTCACAGGAGCCCGCGGAGGGCGGGGAAGGGAAGCGGCGCGCGGCCGCGCGCGCTCCCGGGGCTCCCTACCCACCACCCCCCATGAGCGCACGGAGGGGCGCGGCCAAGCGCGTACTCATGACGGGGCCACGGCTATACAAAACAGGCGGGCCACGGTCCTACCGATTGCAACCTGCGCTGGGGGCGGGTGCTGTCGGGTCCGCGCTGCGCGCATTGCCTGTCCTTCCTTTCCTTTTCCTCTCCTCCCCTTCCTATCGGGCCTTACCTGGCGCGGCTGCGGAAGGCGGCGGGTGATGCGCCTCGCTGACACCCTGCTGCCTGTACTCGGCCCCGGCCGGGAGCGGGGGAGCAGCGCCCGCGCCCGGCGAGCGACAGAAACTTTGGCGGGAGGCGGGCGGCGGCCCGTGGGGCGGGGGCAGTGCGGTGGCGGTGGCGGCGGGTGCGGGGCGGGGGCAGTCGGGCCGGATCCGCTGGGGCGGGGGGAACGCGGCTGTGGCTGTGGCTGTGACTGAGAAGCGGAACGTGCCCCGGCCATGTGGGCTCGCAGCCCGGAAAGCCGACCGTATCCTGGGTTGCCTCCCCATCCCTGTGGGCCTGTGGTCCAGGGCCCCTCTGCCCCGCTCAGGTGAGCTGCAGAGCTGCCTCCAGCCCTGGGGTCCCAGTGCAGGAAGGACATGGACTTGTTGGAGGGAGTCCAGAGGAGGCACCAAGATGATTAGAGGGGTCGAGCAGCTCTCTTGTGAGGAAAGGCTGAGAGAATTGGGGTTGTTCAGCCTGGAGAAGAAACCAGGGGTGACCTAATTGCCTCTTCCACTACCTGAAGGGAGCCTACAAGAAAGATGAAGAGAGACTATTTACAAGGGCCTGGAGTGACAGGACAAGGAAATGGCTTCAAACTGTACGGTCTTCAAGATCCCGTCCAACCCGAACCATGGTATGATTCTGTGAGTTGCAGGGAGGGATCGCCCACAAGGGAGGGAGCAGGAAACACTTTCCAGGACAGCTCCGCGGGCCAGGAGCAGGCCTCTGGCAGCTCCAGGCTCTGTCAGCACCTGCGCAGGGCCAAGGCACCAAAGCTGTCTCTGAGGGTTGAACCTGTTCCTGCAGGTAGCACTCGGCCAGGGCTGCCAGAGGGATGTTTGGGCGCTGACACGTCACGAGGCGATGGAACGTGATGGCCCTGGTTGCTCCTCCAAGTACCTCTGCATGTGGGCACGGGTCTGCTGTGACAACCCCCTCACTGACTTCCATGGGTTCTTAACAAATAAGACTTCTGGGAATAATACTTGGAAACCAAAATGTTTTACTCAGCATCACATGCAATTGAAGACCAGAGGTACAAGGAAATGCTGTATTACCTGTCAAAGCTAATATAAACATTCATTTAAATTACCTAAATAGTGCAAGGTACACAGTGAAACCATCAATCCAATCAGCATCTTGGCATTGCTTAAATTTGGGGGTCTCGTCAAAACATTTTTGCACAATAAAAATATATGATGAACAGAATGTTGGGTTTTCACTGAGTATTTCCCTTTAAGAAAACTAATATTTATGTCTTAGTCACCAAAATAATCTTTTTAGTCCAGTACAAAATGTTCTCTTTAATTAAATTATCTCCACTCCCTTAGCATGGATGCCTTGCTAAACCTCCTGGGTGCAGATTGCTTACCTCCATCTCACCCTGGGATGCTTAAGAACTTTACATCACATCTGCTCACAGTGCCAAATTAATCACCAAATAAATTAAGCTACAGCGTAATCTTTGGTTGTGAGTTAAGAAAATGACTTGTACAAGAAATAAGCTGCAATAGAAAGAATCCTACCTAGGAAGCGTTAATAAAACCAGTAGAGAGCTATGGTTTGGGTTTTATGCATATTTTTTGTAGAATTGATGAACAACATGCCAAATTCCTGGAACAAAGCTGGGATCAGAGTGAATGCAGACATGTCATCCACATCATCTGTCAGTGCAGTCGCTGGGTTTTTCCTTCACAGGAGAGTGGCATCACAGGAAACAGTGCAACAAGCACTTAAACAACAAATTGCAGTAGGGAAATCTTCCAGGAATGTTTTCCTCTAAATCTGTACCCTCCTGCCTCCCTTTTTACTTCCTCCTCAAGTGCTTTCCAGAATTGCTCATCTTCTGCTGCCCTTTAGTCCTTTTTAACCATATGTACTGAGAGGAACACAAAGCCAGAATAATTCCCATTTTTCCCTCAACAACTTGTTAGCATAGCAAATCACTGACTGTGCACAGTTACAGTTCCAAGGAGGAATAATAGTTCCACCTACAAGAAAATATTCTCAGAACTGATGTCAACTTCTCATATCTGTATCCATACCATTCCTTAGAAAACAGATTTCAAGGCACAGGTTTGTGAAAGAGAAAGGATGATCTGATGCTTCCAGTACAGAGCTGAGAATCCAAGAATCATTGAGAATGAAAAAGAGTCCAGCCTGTGACTGATCCCTACCTGTCACCCAGACCACAGCATTGAGTGCCATGTCCCGTCATCCTTTGGACACCTCCAGGCATGAGGACTCAACCACCTCCCTGGGCAGCTCTTTCTAATGCCTGGCCACCCTTTCTATGCAGAAATTCCTCCTAGTGTCCAACCTGAAAGATGTCAAAAGGAATTAAATAACAGCGAAAGACCAGCTTTCATGTGGCAACAAAGGAGTCAGTGTCTAAATATTTAGTTCTTTGTGTCCAGGCTAAACCGCCGTGCCCATTTCTTAAGCGGCCCTGTCTGGCCACGGCCAATACACACAGGCAGGTGTGTATGAAGGTTGCCCCAAGTGTCCCCGGACGGTGTTTGGAGCTTTAGCAGCTCCTGAGGCACTCAGGACCCCCAGGTAGTGACGCTGAACACACTGGCTCCACGGACCAGTGTAAGCTGGGGACTTCAGAGGGAGAACCCAAGGAGGCGTGAACGAGCTTTGTCAAGTCACCCCTTGGGTTTGAAGTTCTTGAGGCAGAGGACTGAGAAGAAAGCATCCATATTCTCTGCTGCTGACAGCCTCCCGTGGATTTACAAAGGAGCCAAATTTCCCTGGAACACAGGGAGTTTTCTCTGGGACACACAGCATGCTGAGCCCCTGGATCTGGCTTTTCACATTTCCTGAGAAATATAGCACCAACCTGACCAGCCCTGCACAAGCGCAGCTGCAGGTATTTCCGGAACATCGGCACCAATCACCTAAAGCATTTAAAGCCGTCCAGATTCACTAAGGCGTGAAGGGGAGTTGCAGGATCGCCATGCCAACTTTGGACCAGAGATCCAGTCCAAGTTCCCTTTCAGTGACATCCACACCTTGTTACATCTTAGCATTATAACCACTCCTTCAAACAGCTGTTTGTTTCATCTGGGAGCCAAAAACTTCCCATAAAACCTCAATCAACTCTTTGTGTTTGTACTGGAAGCTGCCACGTCTTTGCATAACAGCAAAGACAAAATTTGGCCATAGTAAACAAGATGTTTTCTCTTAAATAGCCAGAATCCCTTCAGGAGGCTATAAAAACACTCGGTCTCCTAAATCATCTGTACCACCAGATCTTCTCCTAGATGAGACCTGTTAAGTGTGACCATATAGAAAATAAATACTGCTTACAATATTTGTTATCTAAAAAATATTTGCCTGTGTAGTAAATATTCCAGTGTAATCCTGTAAAAGTGAGATACTAATTTTCTTCACACTTCAGCAGTCTGAAGCAACACAGGGCCTGCCATCCCCTCAGTAACTAATGAAAGGCAGAGCTATTTGTGTAGCCTGGGAACTTTACAAATAGATTTGATTTTCTTTTTTTTTCAGAAGGAAAGGGTGATTTCCGTTTTGCCAGCTACTTCATTTTCACTTTTGCAATTTTTGGCAAGAGCACCATGAGTTGGGGATAACTGACTGT